>JAJTTS010000015.1:599452-748149 GCA_036971165.1 Arthrobotrys iridis | reverse complement strand
CCCCCCACGACGTAACCCCCAAAACTAACGTATGTCATATATCGACGGCGAACTAAAGCCACCAATGGTAGGTATCTCCTGCAGATGCCGATGTCGGTGGATCTCACATTCCGATGTTTGTAGTGAATATATACGCCTTAAGCCTCAAATTATAGTGATATATACCAGGCTTTTGGGGGTTTGTTACAGGTATGCATGTGTATGTATTATATCGTAACTACGTAGTGAAAAAATTGCGTAAGACACCCACGCACATGGCCCTGAGTTTATAATTAAAGTAAGAAACAACTTGGAAAGTTGGTACATAAAAAATCTCGGAACTTGGAGAGGGTTTTCAAGATCGTCAATGGAATTCTACTCTATGCATTTGCATTCGCATTGGGATTTCAGAAAAGGCTAGGAAGCCTTTGAGCATTTCTATGACGAGCACTTAGTGTAACATGCCTAGGCACTTGCAATCTAGAAAAATTGAAATCCGAGGTAAAACGAGGGCTGGATAAAGGTCAATTAATGGAACCAAAGGAAAAATTCTCCGTAGTTTTATGATTTGGCCTGGGAATACCCGCCACCCATGTCAGTCAGTCCCGAGGAGATCTGATAGGAGCTCTGAGATTAGTTATATTTTCCGCAACATCAACGCTTTTTTTTTAAGTAACTTGGTCTTAAATTATGAGCCAACATTCTGGTTACGAGACTGATTATGAGCCTAGAGATGTTGATTTTATGATTTTCGGATTCAACGTTAAGTGCATAAGCCCTTTCACGAGACAAATAAGCCCTAGAATTCGCCTTGCACATACTTAAGTCCATAAAGTACTCTCTCATGTAGGCCAAAACAGCTAGGGTGCTTGGTACATAGCTATTATTTCAGAGAAATCTAGAAAACTACTTCCCAAGCTTGTTAGACACTACTGGATCCGAGGCCCCGAGCCTTCTCCATACCACGGACCACCCACGGATACATGCATCCATAGTGACCAAAACGACTCCGCCGTAGTTAAAAGCTATATATGGATATCATGGTATCTACCTCACTGTCACTGATAAGCCCAAGAGCAGTCTTACGCGTATACGTCCTAGCTTATCTCTAAACAAACGGGATACCGAATCATCCATCATATTCCCTCATCTTTCCAATTTCTTCCTCTTTCTCAAATCTTCTAAGTACTAGCTAGCATATAACAAAAAACCTGTCAGATACCGTCCACGGTTGCCCGTGCTTCTATAAGCGATCCATAGTACAGTACCAGTACAAAGGAGATGTGACTGTAAAAACAAAAATAGTCATAATAATACCCTGATATAACTCAACTCTTCCCAAAGAGGAGGAGGCCGGGACCAAAGGAATCATCGAAAGTAAAGCGTGAGATCGGGGGATAAAAAAAGTCCCTTTAACAAATGGACCCATTCAGACCGTGGTTGGCATACATAGGTCAGCAGCACCTTAGATAAACAATATCCGGAACAGACTCCAGGAGTAATAACAGTAAAAAATTCAGACCAAGGCAAGACAAGGCAAGGCAAGAAACAGTACAGCCATATCTTGCCGCATTTAATGCTAGATTATCAAAAAAGAGTCAGCCAATCGTCGCACAGATGGGGCCAAAAGAAGCGATATCACGAGAGGAAGAGACGCAAGCTTGGTTTATGTATAAAAGTGGATATTTTTGTTGAAATATCTCCGGCTGAACGAGGGGCTGGGGGTTGAAGGACTGGAAGGGAGGAAAACTTACATCAACATCCTCCCAGGAGCGGCCCTGGACGTTGGACAGTTCGTCTATAGAGAGAATTTTGCCGGTGGTGACTGGATTGGGTTACCGGTGGTCAGCACTAAGCTCTGGTCACGAAATAGAGGGGTACATGCAGCCTAGACAACTCGTCCTGGCTGGCATTGAAGAGGGGACTGAAAGTGGGAATGGTTCTTAAAAGGGAACACCTACAGTATCCTGCATGAATCTTTGCGTCGATTTCGACACGGCTATCGGCTGGTATCATTTCGTCGGGGATAGGGACCCGTTCGAGGATGGGAATGCCTTGTTCGACGATAGCGTCATGCTTCATGCTGTTTGATTGATAAGAGATATCAGCGGCCTGCACGCGAGGCGATAAGCACAGGACTCTATGAAGGAGCTTACTTGGACATCGATAGCATCCTATCGATCTTGGTGATACCGAGCCAGTGGAGGATCTATATGCGCACGTGTCAGGAGGAGGCGTTTCGGGCGCTATAATGAGGACCTGTTATACTTACATCAGGCATTAAAGCTTGGAATCGCATGTCCTAAAAGATATTGTTAGATGACCTATCGTCGACACCGGCTCAGAAAAGGAGACACATGATATATACCTTAACACCAGCGATATTGGATGTACGTTGGAAGTATTCACTGGCTTTGTCGGTGCCGCGTTTGCGGGCGTTGTATACCAGGTACTGCTCGATATCAGCACTGATAGTGTAACAATTTTGACTATATGAGGACTAATATACCTTGGTGACCTCTCCGAGAGCTCTGCCTTCTTTCCTGAAGTAGATGACGACACCGCTACCACCCTTCTGAGCTTCTTTGACTGCCTCTTCGACACCAAAGATGAGATACGGACGGCAGGTACAGATGTCAGATCCAAAGACGTCGGATCCATTGCATTCGTCGTGGATACGTAGAGCGAGTTTTACATTTGGATCAGCGGTTTTTGCTGGGTCTCCGAAGATGTAGACCGACAATCCACCGATTGGTGGCATAAAAATCTTGATATCCTGTCTGGTGATCAACTCCGGGAAGGAACCACCGGTGTTCTCGAATAACGAGCGACGGAGGAGACCCTCATCAATTCCAAATCTCTCTGCGACCCCGGGCAGATACCACACTGGCTCAACGGCGACCTTGGTGACGGCCAATTCACCGAATTCATTGAGCACGATCTTTCCGTCGACGGAGAGACGGCCGGATTTGACGCTCTGCTCCAGTTCTGGGAGACGCATGTGAGCTTTTGTGATGGCAATTGTAGGGCGGATGTCAATGTTCTCCTTTTCGATAAGATCCTTATAAAGCCATGGGGCCAAATGGCCGAAGGGGTCCATGGCTACAATCTTCTTCCCGTCGCCCCATTGCGGGTAGGGACCGATTTGAGCGGCGGGTTGTGTGTTTGTGTAATCTGGTTTGTGTTCCAGGGACAGCTCCTGGATGGCGACGGCCAATGCATGGTAGAAGCTATAGCTACCTCCGTGAGCTCCCACAGCTAGATTTTTCTCGCTCATCGTCAGCATAAAATCCTAGATCTGACTTTGATAGTAGAACCCATAGAGCTTGTGAAGGAGAATGAATATACCATTTCTACGTCTGACGGTGGTGTTTCCTCTGTTGACGACCACCGGACCTCGTTTCTGCGGATCAGGGTTCCCCCAGTCCATAGCCACGGGATCGATCCCAGATTGCGAAGGGTAGGTGGTGAGGATAATCCTGGATCCGTACATTGATCCTCGTCTCTGCTTTGCAGCAGCAGCTTCACCCTTGGCATCAGCTTCTTCCATACTGGGCGTTCCAGAGGATGAACCAAGTCTGGCAGCAGTTTCTCCGATGTTGGAAACACCGAGAGAGGACCTGTAGATCGGTTGAATGCTGGGGGAGCCGCTTTGGACCGGGGGAGCCGCTGTCTGTATTGACAAGCGGTTGACACGGTCTGTAAGAGTAGAGACGGATTCCGAAATGGCCTTGTTCTCTGACTGCAGGGAGTTTACGGCAGCGAGAATCTGCTGCAGGAGCTGGTCTGAGGAAGCCATGATTGCGAAAGATGGTCCTGGTTGTGGTCTTAAATATTTGAGGATTGCAGTCCTAGATGCAGGAGATGAACGGGGAAGAGAGCCGATTCGATTATTCTAAGGGAACGCGAGCACAAGTGAGGATGGGTTAGCCAGCTGTCAGGTCGGTTATTTGACTGGAAGTTGTGTAACAGCTCTGATTGAGCTCCGTGGGATGGCAGGCGGGTCGTCAATTCGAGGGCTTTGACGGTGTTTCCTGTGAAACCCAACTTGCAACTGTATGTACTTGAGTACCTATGAATGAGTACTTCTATGGATGTACGGATGTATGTATATATGTTCACTGCAGTTCCAGAGCTCCAGGCCAAGCTGAGCTGAAGCTGCAGGAGCTACGGGACGGAATACGATACAGCACGATACGGCACGATACGATACGGTGGTGACTGACGATGGATATGATCTCAATGGGGCTGGGTTGATATTTATAAACTCCTGAGTGTGGTTTATGATCGATTGTATGCACGGCCACTGCGCCGTAGCTTTGTTGGTGCTGTTGGAGAGACGTCGAACCTTAAGGGCGGTTCCAGATGCAGCTTCCTTGCAGCTATTCCGTTCGCAGCTTCTGCGCTTCCCCACAAACCACGTCTCGGCCAAAGCACTTGCACAAGGAGAAGAAAAAAAAGAAAAAGAAAAAGGAAAGAAAGAAAGAAGAAAAAAGGAAAGGAGGATTGTCGCTTACCAGTTTATTGGGGGTCACCTATTCGATGATGATGTTGATTATATTTACGATTTCAGAGCGATTGCGTTAGGTAAGCACTGCGAAGATCCGACGGGGTATTTCAATTGCACCAGCTGCACAGAGAGAATTGACGAAAAAGAGGAAGATAAAGATACTGTTCTACGTCAGAGGAGACGGCCTCGGTGGCCCTTTTAAAGCTCTTTGAAAGCATGGAGACCCGCAGCGGAAGCTTGTCAGCATTCCTCTCGGTGGCACGGCGAAAGAGTCGCGCTAGAAAGGCAGGGAAGAGCTCGAGCCCGCGAGCCTCCGAACTCCGTCGTGAGGAATTGGAAGTGAGAAATAGGGAAGCTATCACAGGGACCCTGCGGTGTGTGTGTGTGTGAGTGTGATTGGGTCGCAGGACACCCGAAATACAGAAAACTACAACCAGTCGCGAGCGCTGCAGCAGGTGGCTAGCTTCTGAGAGGATGCGGCTAATGGCGGCGGTTCCTCGACAGCGAAACCTGGTTTATCGTTATCGCTGCCTTCTCGATTCTACTAGTACCGTACACTACTTGCTGAAGTATGTGATACTAGTAGCTCAGATCATTGGACAATGCACTTTAAACTTTTTGGCAGATAGGCCATCTTTGGTTACCTATCGAAGAAGACACCGTAGCGTGTCGTACCTCAGCTGCTGCTATCTACCTATATATCAGGCCTCGTCTTGAAGGAAGTGAGGCCTGAATGCATGCAGGATATCTCGGATGTAGTTCCGCTGCGGCAGACAACCGAGCCAGTGCGGCACGCAGCCAGCTCATTGAACATAGTTATTTTACTATCGCATATCATGACATGCCATATATATGCTTCGAATACTTGAGTATCAATGCGAATGCTGAGGGACCGGACTGCATATCGACGTCATATACGGTAAGTTAATCCCGTATGTAAGCTAGTGAGCATGTAAGTACCTAGGTAAGTACCCAATCGATGAAGGGCAATGTCCATGCACCATGTAATGGGCGGAGGCCACCGAACTGACGCTGCCACTCGAAGCTTCCCAAAGCGGTTTAAACCAGGTCGACTTGGTCTCGTTTGTCGGCAACCACCGCTCACACTTGGCCAATCGAAATCTACAATTGCAAACTCCCCTCGGTTTCTTCCCCACGTTCGAATTCCTGTGTTTTCCTACCTCGAAAGCTAAGCTAGCTAGAAAGATAAGTAGGTAACTGTCGCATGACAGCGTTTCCCCCCTCACCGGCCTCCCTTCAGCTATCATATGCATCCTTGCCAGAAGGCATTTCCATTACTTTATATAATTCACTTGAGACCAGCCTGTTTTGACAAAGATGATATCGATCCCCTCGATCGCCTTAACCGATATCTAGACTTGCAAGAATAACCTTATCCAATTACCCTCACCAAAAGTTCCACCCGAAAGCTCGATCTGATAAGCCGTGATACTCGTTTACTTACTCTCGAAAAATTAAATAATAAAAATAACTTCCAAACATTTCCCGCGGGGAAAAATATATTCCTTCGAATACATAATACATACCATCGCGCACAACATGGCCACAGCAGCACCGGACACCGGCGTCGAAAGCTGCGCTCCCGCTCCGATTGGTCCCTCATATCGCGAGAAGGACCAGAAACCCAAGGCCACCGTCTCCGGGAAGATCAAATTCGACACCGTCCACGTTCTACCCCAGACACCGCAACTGATCGCTCTGCTCACGTACGAAGATCCCGCTCCATTGGGTGTTTTTATGAGACCTCAATCCTAGTGTCGCCTCGAATCTGGGCTTTTGGGGTTGATTTGCTGACTGGGATTGGAATTTTGAGATTGGAACCATAGTATCATCCGAGACAAGAACACCCAGAGGGGAGACTTCATCTTCTACTCAAATAGAATAATAAGATTACTGGTCGAGGAGGGATTGAACCACCTGCCGGTCAAGGAACATGAGGTCACCACCCCGCTAGGTATATACACACACACAAACATATATAGTATCCCAATTCTACGGATCTTACCGTGATACGGGCAGTCGAGAATTGACTATTCCTTTTACCTATACCAGGACGAACCTACGCCGGTGTCCGCTTCGAAGGCAAGATCTGCGGCGTCTCCATCATGCGCGCCGGCGAATCTATGGAACAAGGCCTCCGCGACTGCTGCCGTTCCGTCCGTATCGGCAAGATCCTGATCCAGCGTGACGAGGAAACCTCCCAACCGAAGCTGTTCTATCACAAACTACCCACCGATATCGCGGACCGCTGGGTCCTCCTGTTGGATCCTATGAATGCGACGGGCGGGAGCGCCAGTATGGCGGTCAAGGTCTTGAAGGATAAGGGGGTCGCGGAGGAGAGGATATTGTTTCTGAATTTGATTGCGAGTCCGGAGGGGATTGAACACTTTGCGAGCAAGTATCCAAAGTTGAGGGTTATTACGGCGTTTATTGATGAGGGGTTGGATGATAAGAAGTGGGTTCCTTTTTTTCCCCCCCTTCACTTCCCTAAGATTCTTGGGAAAATTATCTATGGACGCTGACTTTAGTGGGGCTTTGACAGTTATATCATCCCGGGACTTGGCGACTTCGGAGACCGACACTTTGGAACTTTGGATGAATAATTGAGGGGTCGCCCTTTTGTTTTCATAGAAAGGTATAAACTGTACTCTTTCTTCCTTTTCTGAGCTTTATATATGGCTTTCTTGTCTATTTGACTACCAGGAACTGCGCTTCCGATATATTTCTTTCGATGGAAAAGGAATCAGCGAACATTTGCTGTGTCTCATAAATTCATTCCGGGGGTCTTGATATGATCTTGGAATGATTCCCGGGGATTCAAAGAAACAAAAGAACAAAAGGGAAGAGATAAAAGTACATCATTGGTGACACCTGTGAAAGTGAGATTTGAACTGAAAAAAGCGAAGCCAAATATTGAAGTGGTGGCGGCGGTGCGCTAGTAGTGATCTCCTAGAAGCTTTAGAATGCCAGACAGAGCCTATCAACGAGAGAGAGGCAAAACAATCGAGATTAAGCAGAGTGGATGCGAGAAGTGTCTGGGTCGCTGATGGAAGACATTATAGACGGTGAAATGGCACGTCCGCCAAAATCGGCGATACCATCAGGTTCGTCTTCGGGGTCTAGATCGATACCCTCGGCCGGAACAATAGCAGGGTGGAACGGAGGACTGGATCCTTCAAAAGTAGTTGTGGCAGTAGACGGGCTATCATGAGGAGAAGCACCAGCAGCATCCTTTCGAGGTTCGACGAAATTACCATGTTCGTCCAGACCGTCGCGGAAGGGATCCTAATCGTCCGCTTCGTCGTCGACATCGTCTTCGTCGTCCTCTCCAGGATCACTTTCGCGTCTTCGTTCCATCACTCCCCGTGATTCTCCACCGCCGCTACCGCCGCCAGCCGAAGAACTGCCTCCGCCGTACCGCTTGGCTGCCCGTTTTTGTTCCTTCTTGACTTCATCGGCTGCGTCGACCCAGTCTGCGTAGACGTCTACTGCTCCAGAGAGATCTGTAAGTGGTGTTTAGTATGGGTTCGTAGATATCGGTGGGGTCATAGTATGGTAGGCTGTACAGTTGATTGAAGTCTGGTATGTCTGGCCGCAGACATTGCAATGCAGCGAGCCGACGCTGTTCTTCTTGTCTAGCTTAATAATGATCGACCTCTCATGGTTACAGAAGAGGCAGTTGAAGACCGTCGGGAGAGGTTTTTGCTGTAGTTATTTTCCATCACGGTAGGGGTTTGGAGATGTCTGTATTAGCTTTGGGGGAGATCTAATAAGAATGTGTATGGGTGTGTAGGTATGTGATTGTGGGCCGTACGCTTTCTTTGACTTCGCCTTTGACTTTGATGGCTTTTCTTCGTTTGCCCTGGATAGCAGCATGTTAGCTATGTACACCGTAGTATCTGACATGATGATGATGATCTTGATGATTATGGGACATACCATGACGGATGTGTGTGAGAGGGAGAGGGAGAGAGGAGGATAGATGAATGCAATGGGATATATCGACGGGATGGATGGATGGATGTGGGAACAACGGACGGAGGTTGTCGCGTTTTGGGAGAGCGATGATGGGTTGTGTGTTGTCGTCATCTGCGGTGCGGCTCCATTTAAGCGAGCCGGTGGACTGCTGCAGGTTTGTTTTTGTTGTGCTCCAATCCAAATCCATCCTCCTGCCTTTGCTCTCACCTTCAAGCCAATCTTCACCTTCACCTTCGCCTTCACCTTCACCTTCACCTCTCCATTCATCCATCTTCTGGTAACGCCAAAAACAACAGCTTCATCTTCCACATCCACCGAAAACAAAACCAACCAATCCTTCCTTCTCACCAAGAATACTAAACCCGACACATCTCTATCATCAGACTAAAACAGCTTCCCTATCATCAGATTCTGTTCATCAGGTATCATCGATATCATCCGTCAAAGCCAACCGAACCAATTGCAAAAGTTGTTGCTCGATCCGTGTCAGGCGCATTTTTTTTGTTGTTGTTGGAACCAAAAACCAAACTGATGTTCCAAATCACACTGAGCAACGGCGACGATCACGATAACCACAACACGACTCAGGACACCATCACCGCCAAAATATTGCCCATCAATCCTAGATCGCAATACTTCTGCTCATCGTCACAACACAAATCGCAGTAACCCTCCTCCTCCATCAACCTTCCCAGCTCTCCTTCGTCCTGGTTATTACATTAAGACCACCCCATCCGTCCATCCATCCATCCATCCATCCATCCCGCATTCCATTTAACCCATCCGCTCAACGGCAACCTCCTCCTGATAACGATCAATACTACCTCACCCTCCTTCTGCTCATTTTCTAATTCACAACCATGCGCGACAAGAAAACATATCGTGGACCCCGCCACAGCGCCGGTCTCAAGGAAGAATATAATGACATCTTCAAGGCCCGGGCCATGGAAAAGAAAAGTACGAGCGGCCCGGCCAACAAGCTCACAAACACCGAGTCAAAGGAGTCGAAAAAGAGCTCTATCACTACAAACATTACGACGACGACGACGACCACCACCACCACCACCACATCGACAATGGGCGCCG
Source organism: Arthrobotrys iridis (assembly GCA_036971165.1). NCBI lineage: Eukaryota > Fungi > Ascomycota > Orbiliomycetes > Orbiliales > Orbiliaceae > Arthrobotrys > Arthrobotrys iridis. The sequence continues at coordinate 738,575 of JAJTTS010000015.1, read as the reverse complement.
CGAAACAGAGGAGGGCTAGCTACGAACAAAAGCTAACTCACGGTAAGAAGACTTCGAAACCAGACGTTTTTGACATGGATACCTCTGAGGAAGAGGTTCTTGATCGAGGACTGAAGGCGAAGTCAACAACTGTCACCACCCATAGCAACAACGGCTATCAGCAACGGACCAGAAAGAAATCCAAAGGTGACGTTTTCGACATCGAGACTTCCGAGGAAGAGGTCATCCGACAGAATCTGAAGACAAAACCAGCCAGCGCCAAAGTCCAACAGCAAAAGCCGGACCAAAGCTCGAAATCCCAGACCGCAACATACCAACAGCAGCCCACGAAGAAGGTTAAGAGCAACGTTTCCGGCGTCTACTCTTCTGAAGAAGAAGTTTCCAAGAAGAATTCGAAGACGACCGTTGAATTGAAAAAGCTCGTCGCTCCTACGAAACGTACAACCGAAGCTAGCAACGGCAATGTCGCTCCCAGTCGAAAGACAACCAATGCTATCCCGATTGATTCCGATGGCGCCAGTGAGCCAATCCGCGATAGAAATACAAAGGTCCAATCTGGTGCAACCGTCGCAGCAAAGATCAACAAACCAACAGAAAAGACCTATTCTAAATTCAACAGAGCATCTCTGAAAACTGAGAATATCCCATCGAAGGCCGAAAAGAGAAAGGACCGATCATCCTCAGACTCTGAATCAGATTACGTTGCTAAGCCGAAGATCGGGAAGAAGCGAAAGGCTTCTCCCAAGGAAACTGCAGTTAAGCGAAAGGCGGAGAGGGACTCTGATGACGAGGGTGCCAGAAAGCCCGCAATAAAACGACAGGATCGTAACACGAAAAACCACAACCTTCCTATTCCTACCTCGTCGAAAGCGGCTACGAAAAAGACAACTGGCGCTGGAAAAAAACCTAGCAAGGCCAAGGAGCCATCCCTCGAAATGGATGAACCAGAGCCGATGGATATATGTGTTTATGACCATGCTGTCGATCTGTCCTACGTTACGAGCCCACCGGAGAAGCAAAAGGCCCCTGCATTAACCAAAGAAGCGTCTGCCGTCGAGATGCCATCCAGTTTGGCTGAGCTCATCGAATCTATTGAGGAACAGGCTCCGGCTAAGAAGACCAAGAAGCCAGCCAAACAACCGACCAGGAAGAGGAGCATCGAGGATGAGTTGCTGGAGCTTGGGGGATCTGACGAGATGGTTCCCGGAAGTTCGGGAGAAAGGGACGCTGATCTACAGGCCCAAATACAGAGCGCTATGTTCGCTGCTGATTATGGTGTCCGTACGACACGTTCCAAATTCCGTAACGAAGGTGCTGCTAAGAAGTCATACGGCGTTGCCCAGAGAACTATGAGACAACCAGTCACTGAGGAGGAACAACGAGAAGACGACAAGTTGGAGCTGAATCGTTCTCGGGAAGAAGCTGCCAAAGAAGCTGCTAAAAAGGCACACTACGAAGAGGTCTCAAGACGAGAGAAAGAAGAGTCTTTGAATACTACTGTAAAGGACACCAAGAAGGGCAAGAAGGGCGGAAAGACTACTAAGACTCAGGCTACCGGAAAGGCTACCGGTAGCACCAGCAACACGAAAAATACCTCCGCATACGAGTTGCCAGGCGAAGAAGACGACGGTCCAAAGGTGATGAGCCGTCACGAGCTTTTGCAGAAAGGGCGTCACCAACGCGTTCTTAACGAGATCAACGCCCTAATCGAAGACGCCCAGAAAGAGAATCCTACCAGACGAAGCAGGTACGTTTCTGTTCACTCATATGGCTGTGCTTGCAGATGCTGACTGAAGTTTTAGTATCCTCGATATTGCCTTCAGAATGTCGAATAACACAGATAGCGGAAAGGAGTTCACGACGAAGTTTAGACTTAACGGTTATCCGTCCAAGCTCTTCAAGAACCTCCAGACAGAAGAAGACGCGGTAGGTTTTTCCCTGACCACACGCGTACATGTAGTCTGTGCTGACTTTTCTACAGCTTACTCGCATAGGGTATGGGTGGACCCTCTTCATCCTTCTGAACGAAGACCGATACAGCGGGCACGCTGTTGAGCTCATGCACAGGACTGGCGGGTTTGAGATGCTAAAACTCATGCTGAATAACGATGAAGACATGGAAGATCTTGCCAGGAGTAGTGTCCTCAAGCTTCCACTCCAGATCAACATCGTGACGGGCAAGCTTAGATCTCGGCTCCTCGATTGTAAATTCATCCAAGACGACATCCCAGAGTCGTTCTCGCAACGCTATGTTGCTTTGATGATCATTAACACACTTTTGAAGAATGTCAGCAAGGACGAAGGAAGAAGACTGATCTTCCGCTCATTTGATACCCGACAATTTGTTGAGATCTTGGCTCCATTGACCGAATGTGCCACGCCACCCGGTGGGAAGGTTCTTACCAACTATATCCTTTCTGCGTCCATTCTCAGCCACTACGCTCAGGGAGCCCGTGTCTACAGACCTTTGAATGACGGATTGGAACCAGGCCACCTTTCCGTCCTATCGGATATCCTACCGACTATCCTTGGGTGGAGGGTTTCGGATTCTACAGATGACATCGATCGGATCAAGGACTGCCAGACTGCTGTTTTCAAGTTGTGCATTGACCGTACCAATGACGACCCGACGACATGCACCTCTGTCGCTGATCACAGGAACGGGCTGACTGGTGTCGTCGAGATGTGTGTCAAGCACTTTAAGAACCTAAGCAACAGCCATGATGAGGAGGATACCTCCAAGGACGTCGACATACTTGTCCTTGTTACGATCCTTCTCTCGAATTTGGTGGAGTTCAGTGAGACCGCTAGGATGTTCCTGCGGGTCCAGACATCTGGGAATCAGACTCTGATTAAGAGTCTGATGGATGTTTTCCAGCAGCGACACGATCGCCTGGAGCTGGTAAGTCTTTGAATCAGATTCTCTCGGTAGCTGTCTCTTATACTAACGATGTGAGTAGGCTGAAAGCGTTGAGGAAACCCATCTCAATGTCGCATTTGGGTACCTGACCGTTGCGCTCGCGTACGCCTGTCGCGAGTACGACACCAGAGTGGTCGTCCGCACCCAGCTCCGCGGCACCCTCAAGCCGCTGGTTCTTGCCGTCACGGCGTTCAAGAACCAGAACCAGACATTGGAGGAGGCTGAGGCCGCCGCCTCCCAAGACATGATCCAAGAGATCATGCTTGGTGAGGCGGCGCCGGCCAAATACTCCTACACCAGCCGCCTCGAGGACATCTTGGGCGAGCTGCAGAGCTTCGGCTCTATCTAACCCTCCTCCTCCTCCTCCTCCTGCGTGTTCAAGACCATTGCGCCTTGTCTTGACGCGCATATTGCGCTTCCTTTTTCTTCTTCTTTCTTTTCTTTTCCTTTTCCTTTTTCCTTTTTTCTTCCTTTTTTTTCTTCCTTTTTTATGTTAGATACCCCTCATGTTATGTTTATGATAGCCTGGCGTCTACGGCGTTATAATTTCATGCCCGAGATGCCCAATGTTATGTTTATTTCCCCACGTTCCAAGCTACATACATCTATTCCGTTTTTCTAGAGCAAGCGTTGCTTTCTCTTTTCTATGCAGCGGGGCGTATGTATCAATCCCCTTCCACTCTTCTTAGGCGGTAGTCATTTTGGGTTTGCTCACCCCAAACCCCGGCGCTACCATTCCGAACCTCCATTTTATCGTTTTCTTCGCAATCTGCTGAATCGCCAACAGATCTCTGAGTTGGGCTCTATCTTTGCATTTGCTTCACCCTTCCCCCTTTCTATACTTTGCTACCTAAATGTGGCATATACTTGGTAGGCCTCCGGCATCTGGCGTTTTCCTCTTTTCCGATCCTAGATGATCATATGATTGCTCTTTTTGTATAGGCGGCGTTTTGATGTTTTCTTCATGCTGGTGATATTTCAGGGTGGCGTTTACATACACATTACGGCGTTTTCACTTTTTTCTTTTTTTTTTTTTTACAAGGTGCTGATTTAATAGATGATTGCATCGATGCATCTCGTGGTCTTATCGATATCGTGTTTATCTCTACCCTTTACTTACCTCCTCGTGCAGATATACATACTTTAGTAGGTAGCTAGCTGCTTATTTACTTATAACAGAGATGAGGCTTGCATCTGGGGTTCGGATATTACCGGCAGCAGATACGAATCAATTTTAATGGGGATCTCGATAATATCAATGGAACATGAGTTATCGTCACACATAGCCTTGAAGGCACATGCATACGGACACTGATCCGGAATTTGAGGAGGTTTGTAATCACCGATTGTGAGTTTGCGCCTTTTTGAGTTTACGATGGAGCATTATGGACTTGAGATTATTTTGAAGCTGCTGGCGCGGAGTTTGGCGTTTGTGATGGAAGGCTCGAGGTTGGAAGGGTGAGGTTAAATGTATTCAACTTACTGAATTTTGCATTTATGTATGAGCTGTCAGCACCATATATATATCTACAGCTAGTGGGTTCTAGAGGGTTAAATGGTCTCAACTTAAACCATACTAGACGGGCTGACTGGATTTCAATCACAAAGTCGAAAGGCTCTCTACTGATTATTTCTAGTGGTTATACTAGATCACATGCTCATTGCTCCGCCGCCGTAGACGTCTCAAAGCTAAATAATATAGGTTTCCGGTGGGTCTTATATTATATATCAATGTTTTGTCTGGTGCTTCATGCTTTTGGAGCTTCCTAAATGTCAGATAATTCATGGGTAGGACTAGTCCTTGGAATTAGACAAATAACATAAAATTCTACATACCAAAAGCCGCACTAAGAAGGTTCCCACGAAATTTATCATGGTAGGCTAGTTTACGTATACGAGGCAACTGACGATTAAAGAGGTACTAAACTGGGTTTATACTGTAATGCCGACAAATATATCTGTGTTGGAATCCCAGCGTATGTTGGATTTTTTTTTTCCTTTTTCAACGGTTTGCGCTTTACGGCGCTTGGGAAAAGAAAACCATGGGGTTTATAACAATAGTCTGGTGGGCCGGGGTGTGGCTGTGGCGGGGCTTGCATGTTGGGAGACGAGGGTGCATATGCGGGTCCCGTCTGTGCATTCTGCATTCCAACGGGAACGCAGATGGCTGAATAGTGTAAGTTCACTAATGCAGCTACTTCTTTCGAGAAAAATTGAAAGTTGGATAGCGTATGGCGTTGTCGTGGATGTTAGTGTTCGGAGATTTTGTATTGTATATCGATATATTGATGAACCAGAGACTCTTGATCTACCACTGCGGAGTTAATACGAGCAAGGCCGCTTGAGGATTGGCGGGGTATAAACTACAACTCTCTTGTATCGTTTACGTTACACAGCCGGCCCGTAGGTATTACCCTGAACCCAGTCGATTTTCTTTCTTTCTTTTTTTTTTTTTCCTTTGCGGTGATGATTCCGGAGGCATGTTACACAGACCGCCAGATTTGGCAGTTCCTTCTGACATGGGCCGCCATCCGCAATCCCTTTGTGCTACATTGGATCAGACCGGATTTTTGCGCGGAGATTGAGAGTTGCAGGAAAACCCAAAATTGCGGATGTTTTGGGAGAGGCTAACTCTGAACATAGCTTTCGGTAGATGTTGATTCCCGTTGGTCATGATTTCTTTGGTAAGAGCTAAGGCTGAAATGATCTCCTATATGACGTTTACATCGTCATTGGGAGTCTCTCTAGGGGTTATATATGCGGTGAGGTTTCTTAGCTCATAAATATGTGGTTTACACAAAGGGTGTGGTATTTTGGATGGCTCAACACGGATGCATATGAGAAAAAACTTTGCGTATTGTGTGACATGTGTCGAGGAATTGCGGATACAGAGTCGATAGGGCCTGAACCAGTAGAATAGTAAGTTTTTCTACCAGGGAGCGTCTCTAGTAAAGCCAGTATGTTTTATATTTATATTCCTAAGTTATAATTAATCTTGCGCCAGGAGTGGATTAGATCAGCTACTGTTAAGCCGGGGACTCAACAATAAGGAGTATTCAAATCAGGAACCACAAAACTAATACCTGTAACTACCAAGTCTAGATATATAATTACTAGGGGTACCAACTCCACTAGACTTCAGACAAAAAAATATTAATTAGCCAGGAGCTTCTACAGAATGGGATTCAGCATTAGGCTTTGGATTGCCGTTCAGGTTCTTATTCCATTGACCTCCATTGCGCATTCGTTGATACTTCCAAACGGCGTTCCAAAGCATCGTGGCGGTCGATACGGTGTCGAGTACAGAGCCAACGAACTTCACATAATGAGCTCGAGACAAAAACGTCACGCTTCTCCGAAACTACATGACAGTTCACTAGATGTGATTAAGCTAACGGTCATGATCGTTGCAATGGTATTTCCATGACATACCTTATTTAATGATACATCCCACGTTACTGATATAATTTTTTGTTTATGGTTCAGTCTTGGAGCGGGCTCTTTTCTTAAAAATTACACTCCATCCCTCTGTGACCTAAATATTACGCCCCCGAGTCTCTCTCCTCGGTATCCGCTAGTTCATTGCGTCGCCGCTGGTGAAGTGTGCTACATGACAACCGCAGAGGCAGAGATCAACGCAGCGGCATCGTTCTCCGCGCTTGTGTACCCCCTGTGGTTCGACCTGACGGATACATACTTTGTCATCGGCGGCATTGCCGGCATTAATCCGAACTACGGTACTACTGGAACCGTTACACTACCGAGGTTTGCGGTGCAGTTGACCTTACAGTATGAGGTTGACTTGAGGCAGTTACCGAAGGGTGGGAGGTTTAGTAGCTGGGTTTTTTATGTCAGTATTGAGAACACTGTTTCATTGATGATCGGGAAGGATGATTTTGACTTTATTTTTAGCTTGGGGAAGAAGGAGATTAAGAATAATTTATACCCGGCTACGATATACGAGACGGATGTTTTTGAATTGAATGAGGCGTTGAGGAAGAGGACTTTCTCGTTGGTTCTGGATGTGAGCTTGTCTGATACTGAGGAGGCTGTGAGTATAGAAAGTTGTATCCGATGGCGAGTGCTAGGAGGGCTCCTGGCATTGCTTTAGTAAATCTCCTCGGTTTAACTTTGAATTTGAAACAAAAAAATTGCAGACTTTCTGGAACTTCGGATGCCGTAAGAGCTAAGCAAATGCTATTCAATTTTTTGACTTTCGAGAGATGTTGGAGTTGAGTAGTGTCGCGAGTCAATATGCCACCCCGGTCTAGCCATAGTCTGCGCATACGGGGGTATGCATATATATAATTCAAGATGTCATCAAGACCTAGTGGCGTCCGGCCATTGAAACCATCACTGTCGGAATCTCGGACTTTCAAAACTATCACCAGCATCTGTGTTTCTAGCAAGAGCGAGATACCTCCCGTATATTCTCTTTAACTCTACCGGGGATAGAATTTTCTGGGTACTTTTGTTTTATGATTTCGGGGCTCCGGAAGCCTTTCGAATTAAATAGCACAAATCCATCACCTAGTTTCCTCGTGATACCGCGAAAGAGTCAGATGATAGTTAATAGCGTGTTTCTGCTTACATTCTAAGATATCAATCACCCGTTGTCGTGAGCCCAGGCCTTTGCCAAAGTGGCTTTTCGCCTTGCAGGCATCGATCCCACCAAGTCGGTAATTAAGGCTGGTTCGAATCGGCAGATTGTCCAATGATGTGTTTGCCGTTGGACAGCACAATGCAATGTTCAGTGTCTCAGCAGCACATAAGTGCTCACATGAAATATGAAGATACAGAAATGAAAAGAGAGAGAGAAAAAAAAAAAAACCGTGAACGACCTAGTGAATGTAGACATTACGCAGTTGTGCATTTTACAACGTCAAGTACTTACTTTGCTGCTGCAGGTTGGAATGGTGATCGGAGAGTTGCCGTTGGATTTTCTGTGGTGGCCAAGCAAGGTTTTTCTTGGCTCCCATGTGGTTGTTATGGATCCACCTCGCCATCAACAACATCATCGCCGGCCCCCATCAACCTTCATCAACCACGTTTCCCCTTCCACACTTCCCCTTCGCCGCCTCACTCTCTGCACCGATACCAGCTCCGTTTGCTCCCCCGTCATAATCATCATTGTAACCGTCGTCATCATCACCTTGGGTTCCTGGGTATCGAGTCCTTTCGGAGCCACCACCTAGCCCCCCTGGTCCCTTCGCGTCAGTGGCACTTAAACACCCACTTCCAGCCACCAAAAAGGACATCCAACCCCACGCCGCTCTCCCCCCGAATCCCCAATAAACACTCTCATCGCGATCTTCAAACCCCAGCTGCCGGCTCAATCACCCTCCGTTAAATCCTCCAAAACGGATTCTCATAGGACACCACAGGGGACGATGTCCTCAAAACGTCGTGCGCCGGATTCTCCGGTCGCCGAGCGTCCTACACCTTCAAAAAGACCGTCAATACAGGATCCTCGGCATTCGGGAACGCATCGGTTTCGAGGATGCTCGTCGCGTGTCGTCTACAAACAGATTAGCAAGCTCGGAGAGGGAACATTCGGGTAAGCCTCCCCTCCCCTTCTACCACATCCGGTTTGGAGGATCATGGGGCAAGGGAGTCTAACAGTTGGGTCAATTCTAGACTGGTGTACAAAGCCGAGGATACCAGAAATGGAACAATGGTGGCGATGAAGCAATTCACTGTCACCAATGAGAAGGAGGGGGTACGTGAACGATAGCCCAGGGCCACCGCTGAATCCGAAACCCTACTAACATCACTCGAAAGTTTCCAATCACCGCACTCCGAGAAATCAAGTACTTGAAGCAATTGCGACACCCCAACGTGATACCTCTGCTGGAAATGGCAGTAGATAAACCGACAAGTATAGATTCCCGGACGGTCGAATCACCCAGTTCAGATACTAACGTGTATTGATCAATCAGGGGGGAAGGATGGCCAAAAGAGAGGTTGCATTATGATGGTCACACCGTACATGCACTACGACCTCTCCGGCTTGCTTGAGAACCCTCAAGTCAACCTCAGCGAACCTCAGATCAAATGCTTTTTGCTCCAATTACTAAGGGGCATAAAATATCTACACCAAAATAACATATTACACCGAGATATCAAAGGTACGGCGAGAAAATACAGGCCCGGTATATTGTTGTTACTGACATATATATTTATACCAGCTGCCAATCTACTCATCAGCAACAAAGGCATTCTCCAGATAGCAGATTTTGGATTAGCAAGACGATTCGATGAGCCAGCCCCCACGCCTGGATCCGGTGGAGGTGTTGCAATGAGGCAGTATACGGGCAATGTAGTAACGAGATGGTACCGAGCGCCGGAGCTATGCCTTGGAGAACGAAACTACACCGCGGCGGTCGACATCTGGGGAGTCGGGTAAAGACCAACCCTTTTCTATCCTTTGCACCAAGTTCACACCATACTAACATTGCACTTAGATGCGTATTTGCGGAAATGAAGAAAGGAAGGCCGATTTTGACAGGAAACAGCGATACACATCAAATCGAACTGATTTTCCAGCTTTGTGGTTCACCCAACGAGAGGACCATGCCAGGCTGGGAGAGACTTCCTGACGCAAGGCTTGTCAAGTCTTTTGGCGATCGCCCTCGTACTTTAGAGGCGCAGTTCAACGTGTGAGTTGTTGAATATATCTACCTCGGCTCGTTGGGTTGCTAATCTCAATTTTTGTTACATAGTCTCGGAAGCTCTGGTGTTGCCCTTCTATCGGACCTTCTAAAGCTTGATCCGCGTACCCGCGTCAACGCCATGGACGCCTTGGAACACGAGTATTTTAGAGTGGAGCCGCTTCCCGCTAAGCCATCCGATCTCCCCGAATTCGAAGACAGCCACGAACTCGATCGCCGTAGGAAAGGGGGGCAGAGGCCGTTACCTTTGCCGCCTGCGCCGGCAGGTGGGACTGTTGGTATTGGTCCGTCAGCTGAATGGAATGGGGATGCACCGGCGCCTTACATGAATGGAAATGGGCGACACGTTAGGCCTCCGCCACCTCCTCCCGATAGACGACCAGCATGGCAAAAGGGTGGTGAGAGAGGTGAGATAAGGGATGTAAGAGCTCCTCCGCCGGAAGGTGGTGCTCATCATGTGAGGCAAGGGAAAGGAGGAAAGGATAAGACCGACACGTATATTCCCTCGTATAGAAGCGATGGGAACAGGCCGCCGAGAGATGACCGACAACAAAGAGATGAACGACCACAAAGAGATGATAGAGATTGGAGAGATGGTCATGACAGACGACGAGACGAAAGGGGCAGCATTGGTGGCGGAGGTGGAAGAGGTGGCGGTGGCGGTGATCGAAATCGTGACAGAGATAGAGATAGAGAAAGAGAACGTGAGAGAGACAGGGAGCGAGCAAGGGAATGGAGACGATAGAGGGGTCCTCGCAAATGCCAGTTTTTAAGGCTAACAGACGATGCTCGGAGACGCAGATATTCGATATTGCGATCTAATTGGTTTTTTTGGTTTCTTCGCCTTTGATGCCAGAAGAAGGCTAGCCTCCTTTTTTTTAATCATTTATATTTTCGTGTTCATGCTACAGGTGGCGTTCTCCCTTGTCCTTATTCCAAAACTTGCCGGAGTCATTTTTCATTTCTTTTGACTTTTGTCGTGCCTTCCCGTCTTCTCTTCTTTAATTTTCCGACGTTTCCCAGACCTTCCGTTCACGTATGCAGTTTATGCTTGTAATCCTCTTTGATGGCTTCTACTTTTCCGATCACTATCTTCTAAATTTTTCTTTTTTTTCTTTTCTTTCCCAATTACCGCGATATGGCCACTGCTTATACATGCACAGCAGGTTATAGGACCCCCCGATTTTCGTCGATGTTTCTACCTAGAGGGTAGCTTTTGTTCTTTTGAAAGCGTTTTTTCCGATTTCTATATTATTTTTACCTTTCCCCTGCACCCAAATTATTTACACCTGTAGATAACAATATCCTCATTTAAATAAGTAGTATCTATTCATGTCCTGAATTGGCAATTTTTACTTGGTGGTTTGAATAGAAGCCATGTGGTAGGCGTTACATGTGTTGTCGGACGTCCTAAAACGCGACTGTTGATTGGCTGCTTCTGGACACATAACCCAACCCGTCGCCCTTCCACCGCAAGCTCTCGCGAATTTACGCATCACCAAGCTGGATCCACACTTTCAGTACCTCCGGACTACCCACTAATACTCGAGCCTCAAAAACCTACCCGACAAAGGCGCAGGAAGGCATAACCTATATTGAACTGTTAAACATGGAGGCGATACAAGACCAATTCCAAACCATCGTTGATGGATTCATCGTAAGTTTCCCTCTTAACCTCTAAACCAACGCTCCCAAGCTAAACAATATCACAGGACTTTCAGGTATTAAATCCCTCCCACAAGGCAGTCCCGACCTCTACTCATGGATATATACATATGTATATTGATACTGATATATACTATAATACAATAAAGGGTCAAAAACTCACCGAACAAATAACAACCTACACCCTCACCGTCTCGGCGATCGTTGGCTTCCTCGCGGGATTCGTCACCCAGAACATCGTTTATACGCTGTACATCTGTCTCGCGGGCACGGTGATCACTTTTTTGGCTGTGGTGCCGCCGTGGCCTGTTTATAACCGTGCACCGGTACGGTTTCTTTCATCGGGGAGTAGGAAAAGTGGCGATGGCGGGGTGGGGACTATCATCGTTGGAGGGGAGGAGGTGAAGGTTAAGACGTGAAGGAAGGAAGGAAGGTATTTGGGAGTAATATATTAAACGGCGGGGTGGAGGGCTGGCTCATTATGCACATGCCCGACCTACACCATGATATTTTCTTTTTAGTTTTATAGGATTTATTTTATTTTTGTTGAGTTCCAGAAGCGTGGAATGTTGGGTAAATTCCTCCTCTTCTTTCCTTTGTAGGGATCCTAAGGTTGATTAATAAAGGCCAATATCTGAACCCATGGAATGGGTAATATCTCCTCTGGAGTAGGTTTTGGTTATTGGTACCCAAGGTAGGTACCATGGTATGGTATCAAGCAATCACGAGCACCGTGCGTGGAGACCTCGGGAGCCCCAACGTATGCTACTGGTTGATATTCAACAGTATCGAGCTCAAGGTTTGGTATGCGGGGCGGCACCGCATGGTGAAGACTACAATATATTCCTCAAGTGGTGTACGTAATAGGTAAAGGAGGCCCAAGTAATTTTAACTTGTTTTTGGTATTTGATTTCTAGCAAAAGTACCCAAGGAGATACAACAAAATTGATCCAAGGGCTCGAAGTTAAAAAGTACAGAGAAGAATGATGAACACTTTTCAAGGCACGCGCGAGAGAAAGTTCGCATCGGCATAAGGAGCTTATAATTGGGGNGGGGTTAATGCGATTCTTACAAGATTGTAGGAGGTGATGACAAAGCAAGCAGTTTTTGGTTTCTCCCAAAGCTCCTGTTCGAAAAAAGACTATGAAATACAAACGTATAACATCAAAACAGGCTCAACGATCAAAATACGGTGGTAATAAAAGGATACTAAAAAGTCAAAAGAGCGTGTCGGTAGGCATCGATCTCGTCGTACGTACGTTGGATATATAAAGATATTACCAGTTATACAGAAAAAATATGATTATAGAGATGTCGGGGAAAGCATATACACCAGAAAGGAACATGAATAGAGGCCGAGAAAATGGAGAGAGAAAAATCGAAATCAAGCACAAAAAAAGTAAAGGCTGAAAGCGATTCGATTCAAAGACAGAGGCATACCTTACCTTAATTCGGAAATACAAGCGTGTACGGTTGAAACCTCCCAGATCACAAGACTGAACGCAATAAATATGAAGCCGCAAAGATCGCTATGACGAAGAACGAAAACGAGGAAACCGGAATTTCACCACCCTTCCTTTTTGTGCCATTCTAAGGGAAAAAAGACAACATGAATGCGGATATGGACGGTATGTATAACCAAAGGTAATAGTAAAACAGAAGTCCCAGAATGCACGAAAGGGGGTATTGCACAGAGGTGCTGCGTAGAGAGAAAATGAAATAGAAGTGTAGAGAATACTGAGCATGGAGACGTGTGTCGAGTTAAGATCGTTCAGTTCGTTGACTCTGAGCAAAACATCAAAGTCCCAGGGCGTTCGGTATGCAATCAAGACGAACGAAAAGGAGAAACGTGAAGATATCTAGTCAGTGTCTCGTCGGGATCATCAAGTGCACCCTCGAAAGAGGCTCCATCAAAACTTGAGCGAGGCAGCACGGGACATTCCAGGCCGCTCCGTGACGGACCTAATCTTCTCAGCACCTTGTCTCATGGCAGCGACGATGTCAATGGCCTTGGACGCAACTGCAGGTATGTCGTCGCTAGCAGGTTCCAAGTCTTCGAAAATGTTGGTCGTTGGGACCTTCTTGTCGAGGCGCTTGGGACTCGGGTCTCGGACCGGTGACTGAAAGAAGGAGGTATCAAAGTAGTTATCAAGATCCTCAACCAAGCCGGGTTCGGCAGGTTCGACCCATTGTTCCCATGACTGGAACATATTCGAATCCCAGGCGGTCTCGTTCCCACCAAAATCCCAGCTTTGCATCCAGGATGGCTCGTCGCTGAGGAGCTCCATACCTTTAATTGGCGATCCGACAAGATTTCTAACGAGATTGCGATGCATCCTTAGGTTAGCACCCGGGCTGGCCGACGTTGGTGGTTTGGAGATTGCCTTGACGGCAGAGATAGGAGTCTTCGGAGCCAAGGCTGGCTTATGATTGCGATCATAGGCACGTAGAGGAGAGGACGAGCCAGGAAGCATAGGCGACCTCCCTCCCATTCGCGGGACTGGGCTTTCCATTGCGGCGGAGGAGCTGCGAATACGGGCGAGCTCCTCTTCCGCACGTCCTCTTCGGATCTTCTTCGGTGGCCCCATGCCAGTCTTATGTCTAGTAACCGACGAATCCAAGCCTGAGAAGTACCCGCTATCATCCATATCATTTCCGCCTGATAACCTCTTTCTCTTTGCTCCTTTTGACGATGAAAACAGACGATCAGCGCCCGGTGACCTAGTCCGCCGTGTGATTGGCGGTGAAGAGTGCATGATAGGCGGCGATGATGGCGCAGGTGCCAATGCCTCAGAGAGAAGGCCACTTGGGATCGGTAGGCCTTCCTCGAAAAGTGATGTGAACGAATCGCCGATGAAGTCAGCTTGGGAAGTGAGGCCTTGATAATCAGGTTCAAGTGTAGCCTCATCTATGGTTGCATCTGATGAGATTGTAGGGAAATCATCAGTTGCAGGGACTGCTAATTGATCGATGGGTTTTGGCAGCGACTCGGTCTTGACAACAGGCAAATCCTCCTTTTTGATCGTTGCTGTCAAGTCCTGTGATGACTTCTTCCTTGCAACGGTGCTGTTGACAATAGCAGACCCTCTTCGAGTCTTCATCTTGATAAACTCATATTCGTATCCCTCCGCAATTGTCCAGTAGTTTCCTTTGCCTGGGTCATCCTTTGGCCGCTCCACCTTAATGAACTTTTGGCTCAAGCTAAGATTGTGCCTAATGCTGTTTTGCCAACCCGAATCCGCCGATTTGTAAAATGTAAAATGTGTCGAAATCCATTTGTAGATATGGGCAAGAGTGAGCTTCCGGCCAGGTGCCCGAATCAAAGCCATACCGATGAGATTAGCATAACTATAGTGGGGTTTTGTTCCATCATCCTCCGGAATGGGGAGGTCGGATGGGTCGGGAAGGATTTCGGTGGTACTTGGCCCGACACTAAATGTCGGCGGTGCAGCCCTCGACTTCGTATCCTTGATCTTCTTCTCAACGGGCTTTGTTACGGTCACAGCGGGAGTTGGGAAGGGCCCCACGGCTTTGGTGGGCTTCTCTGGGCTGAGGCCAGTAAGATCCTTGATCAATGCGTCATGGAGCAGCTGCTCATCCGGAAGCAAGTTCTCCTTGTTCACGGATGCCGAAACCGGAGTCAATGTCCCCAATGACGACTTTCTTGTATGAGAAGATGTGCTGAAGACTGACAAAGGAGGTCGCTTTGTCGGCGAGATGTTTGTGAAGTTAGGTCGGGCAGGCGGAGGCAGGTTGACATTGTTCTTGAGTGAGCCTTTGGGCGGAGGAGGCATCTTATCCTGTAGTGAATTACCCTTAGAAGGCGAGGGGTTAGAAGTGGTTGGAGGCTTGAACTTGAAGTTCTGCTGCTGAGGGGGTCGGATATCTTTGATATTAGCGGAGATCTCCTGGAGAGCAGAGACTTTCTTCGCACTTGGCGATGTGGACGAAGACCTCGATCTGCCGCCATTCTTTACACTATCGGGACTAGAATTGGGGGAGAAGTATCTGAAGGAATCGGCAGGGGGTTTGAAGGCATTTGTGACGGTTGGATGAACCGGCATGGCCGAAGCCGTCGACTTTGTCGGTCCCTCCATCTGGAATATATCTTCGGATGGTAGTACAACGCAGAAGGGGGAAACTGGATAATGGAATGCGATTACGCGTGAATCCCACGCGTCTACTAGTTTCGAGGCTTAATATGTCTGACGATGATGCCGCTCTGGCAGTGCATAAATTTTTTGCAAGTTCAACCTTTTTTTTTTTTTTTCCTTTAGGGTTGTCGGAATTTGGTTGGTTGGAGGTTTTAGTCAGTTGGTTGTGGAATGGTTGTGGGAGGTCGTCAGAGAAGGTCGATTCGTTCCTTAAGGTCGTCCGAACGTAGGTGTAGGATGTGAAACCAATGTGACAGAACAAGTCCTCTTCTCTCTTTGTCAATGTCAAAGCACTAAAAATTCAGACCCGATCGGAAGTAAGCCCTCTTCTGTCCAGGAAGGATATGTGATTCAAGCGGGATTGTGAAATTCGGGCGGTGGCACAGAACAGAATCGAATAGAATTAACAGCGAAAGAGAGTGTCGTCAATTGGAAGAAATGCTCAAGAAGAATAAGCAGTGGAACAGGCAAGCAAGGAAGGAAGGAAGGAAAAAAGTGGGTGACTACGGGCAGAAAATTGGGGCCGGAACACCAGTAAATGGACGACGGGAATAAGAAAAAAACGGACGAGAATGTCTCTCACCATTCAAAGCCTTCTTTTCTTCCCAGGCCCCGGCAAGTGCGTGCAGTTATTTCGGGTTAGAATGGGTAAAATGCCCACGCTTCAATTCGTAATTCATGAACAGCAAAGGAGTAAGGTCCTCTCGTTCGCACTCGCCGGCTCGTTCTCACACGTTCTCGTCAAAAGAAAGAAAAATGGGGGAGAAGGGTAAGCGCCGAAATTTGGGGAGCCAGCAGCTGAAAGGAGGTTGATTCCTTGCAATGAAGCCCGATTCAGCAAGCTGATTGAAAAGTATGGTGAAAGCGAGAGCAGTCTGTCCGCTCCAACCGACGCCAACGGGGGGGTGCTGGGGCAAGAAAGATGAAACACCATACCCTTATCCCACGGCCTCTGTTCACGCTGGCCTGATCTGACTTGACGCCCGGCTAACAAGCAAAGTTAGATCACTTGTTCTTCGTCAAAGTTGTTTTAAAAAAAAAAAAGATAGCTATTATTTGAGCACAAAAGCGTCGAGGCTTGCGAGGGGGGAACACTTCTCCCGATGGCGTGGAGCAAACAAATGATGAATGCGACGAAGGGTGAAGATGGAAGGAGAGGGAGGAGAACCGAGAAGGAGGGGAACGGGAGAGATGAACTCATGCGAACAGGCTAAGTGGATAGCTGCTCGGTAGGAGACAGGTACATGTACATTACAGATGTATGTCGTGGATGTACCTCTGCCTTGGACAGGACCGGTTCCGAAGCTGTTCCACACTCGTTTGGTATCATGCGCCTACTCTATCACATCGTACAAGGTATCGGAACCAGTGACCAGATACCTATACCCTGTCGATAGAGGTATTTCCGTCGACACCGTTCATGGGCATGTTATGATTCCAGAATTGCCGTCTACGCGAGCTCATCTCGCGTCTACAGTTCGGAATTTCCAAAATATCAACAAGACACATGGAAGGCCATCGATCTCAATGCCGCCGACAAACCGTGCATGACCGGCATGTCGACAAATTGTGGTGACGCTACCAGAAGCCAATTTGCTTTCCATCTGCAGCTAGCTCGAAAAAAGGTGGGGAGACGTGATCTCTCGTCCTGTTGGGCTAGTGGAGGAGACCCATACAAGGTTAGGGCTGATAACGACAATCTTACTGCCTGCTGAGGCTTGCAGCTCGTCATTTTGGAAGGCCTCGCTCGCAGCCTTTAGAACCCGGAGTCGGTGGCTATGTCAAGACAGCGTTTGGTTCACTTTAAGCATCGGCAGCACAAGCTCCTTTCGTCTATCGATAGTAAATACCGAATAGAATAGCGGGGCAGGGTGCATACATACAATCGTACCTACTGGATCCATTCATTCCCAACCTCATCTCCGAAGAGCAGATGCAACCAGATTGAATCCAAGTGAATTCGATATGCCCATAAATTTGGTGGCTGGGAAGCTGTTAATGCGGGATCGCCGTGTGACTCTGCCGATGCGTTGGCACCAACACATTTCCTCCGTCCCCTGGTCCGTCCCGCCAAGACTTCCTGCACGCACCAGCTGCAGTCCAACCAGCACGCGTCCTTCGCGTTGCTGCTCTCCAAAAAAAAAAAGCAAAATACCACTTTGGCTGCTACTTTTTGACTAAACCCGAGGAGAACATTTTCACGCCCATGTTAATTTCACCACAGGAGAGGAAATTCACGGGAAATCAATTACTTGTTCATTTCTAGTTTAGTCCCGCGACGGCAAGGTCTCCTTCTCAACGAGATATTAAAGCTGTCAGAAACGGTGCTTTCAGAATCGGGCGTTTAATGCCAGATCGCTCTTCTGACAGGTGACCGTGAGTAGCCTGGACATCCGATGTGAACGCGTCGCGAATGTTCGCTCGGGTGCACAGGCGCGGCAGGAGTCGCCGAGAAATTTTTGCGAGTTTCAAACTTCAATAAGGTTGCCCTTTCCGGTTTTTTTTTAAAAAAAAAAATCTGACATCAGGTTGAACTGCAACCCTACCTATATTACGCAGCAACGTATGATTATTGGTTCAAAACCCATTCAATATCCCTGTTAGAGAAAAAATTTCCTATATGCAATCGTCACCGGCCGACCGGATTAGCAAAAAGTCGCACAAGGGCCAGGATTCTCTTATGGAAATTTCCGCCTTAGAGCACCGCCATCCAAAAACTTAGTTTCGTTACCTCGCGAGATGCTAATACATATCTTCGTAAGTGCCTACATATCAACTAAAAACTGCCAGGGACATATTTCTAAATCTAATTATCGAGGAAACCTCACAGAAATAGCAGAACCCGACATAACAATCAATTGTCCATATTAGGCTCAAATACCACCCAATGGTAACTAAGCAGTTAAATATTTAAGTAGGTAACGACCGATCGTACCTCAAAGGTCCTACTGACAACCATAGTAACTATGCAAGGGGTATCATAAGGTTCGAGAGGAATGACATACTACACCCCTTCCCGTGCCTAACGTGCGGCTTCTTTTCCCCTGTGACAGGTGACGATCTTCCATTCTACGAGAGAGTTACATATGCTTGTTAGAGATATCGATTGAGGGTCTGCCTGTCTCGATTTCTCGAATCCCCGAGCATGCAATCGTCAAATCCGCGACATTTCCCCTTCCTCATAGAAATTATGTGTTGTTTTTGTTGTAATTTTCTTGTACCGATCGAAATCGAAAGCGGAAATGTAATTGATAAATGTGCAATTATCCCTTCAAAGGGGGGGTTTTCGATATACCGTCTTGTATATCGCACTCATGAATCTAGGTTATATGCTCTCGTAATCATATATGACCCCTTGGCATACATACCATGAGGATTCCTTTTGCATTTCGAACTCAAAGGAATTCTAAGACCCTAGACTTCGGGCACTCCTCAATAGCTTCATTGATCGGTTCAATTCGGTGATATTTTAATTATCTATGATGCCCATTGGGAATTCTCAATCATGAACCGTTATTTTACCTGATAAACCCATAGTAGCTAGATCCTCTGTTAAAGTATACATGAATGTTGACGTTTCGATCATCCAGACTCGGCAAGAAAAGCCTGAAACCCTGGATTCTTCCTGCTTGGCTCTTTGATTTACTTGGACATTACTAGATATTTATCAATACCAATATAATGTTGCGGTGTCTTTATAATATCTTAAGGGAACTGCTTACCGCCGCACGCATTTAGTGATAATGCGCTTCACAAAGTATAATGTTACCTAGCTATTGCGGACCAACAGCGCTATTCACCAGTAAGATTTGACGACACTATAGTGGGTACCGGCTAGTCTATGACTAGGATTCTAGATATATGGCAGATTATTAATTGTTTGATTTTGTCATCAACTTAAATCACATCTCTTGCGTCCAGACTGTCTGAAAAATTAGTACATTATTTCCGATCCCAATGTACAACTTATTTTGAAAGAATAATATTACTTTAGCCGGCAGACCGTGCGTCTCAACATACTTTATAAGAACTCCTTGAAACTTGCTATCAGACTCTACTAACAATCTTCTAATCCATTTCCCACAAAGTGTTCGCGTGGAATCGTGTAGCGTGGCAGATATCCCGTAACATTTAAAGGAACGGGAGTTCGTAAGCTAAGATATAGCTAACAGGAAATTACCATTACATCGATAAGTTTAAACAATCTTGAGTGTGGCAATTAGAAACTGCCAGATCTGAATCCAGTAATGACCTAAGAAATTTATGGATAGGTAGCACACAAACATGTAAGTTAGGCCCGTATTCAAAATCGCGAAATCAGACTTTTGGACCTCCAGAGAATTTATGTCTCCCAAAGCCTCAGAAATCCACATCAACGGCACCAATATTAAAGTTTAACATGTTAGAGCCTTCCATAACCAAGTTATCATAAGCTTGGGGCGTTAATGCTACGGCGCTAGCAAATTTATGTATCCAACTTGACTTAAACTACTGTCATAAATTGATGCAAGCACTCAGTAGCTGCTACCATAGTAATTCGAAGCAAGATAATACTAAATACCAGGTGTTGACTATAGGATCAGGCGTTACCTGGACGTATTCCACAGTTGAAATTGAAGTTATGTATAACTGAGTCCTGAGAACAAATCCCGCTGAATATGTATTTCGATAGCGAAAGACAGCTGGGTTGTAACATCCATTGATTTGTTTGTTCAATACCATATAGTATATACTCCGGATAGGGGATTGTGATTTTTCCATTCTAGAGCTCGTTGATCACGAAATAGTATCTTCAGCGTATTCTTACTAGAATTCGTCACGGCAGATTATGAGACCAGAAACTTTTCCGGCATATAAAAACGCCATGCTCATGCCAATAATTATATAGCAGTGCCCGGGGGGTGATGGCCCAATGTAACTTCTCCCCTAAAGAACATGTACGGGGTGGTTGAGTTTATGTATCCTCCTTCATTGCGTAATGCTCTAGGGCTATACCTGCATCAATTACATCAATTACGGGATAGGAAATTGGCCATATATCCTCTTCAAACTGACAGAAATATGCCGGCTTTTTTCGCAATATCACCCCAATTCCATGGCACATTACCTCTCCAGAATCGATTAAGGTAGGAGCTAACATATTTGCAAGAGTGCTCTCGTCTTCTATATATATGCAGGTGTGGAAAGTGATATTTTTTTTTATGCAGTGTGTGCAAACCCATTTTAAGGATGTTACCCCGACCTTCTGAAGCTTAAGACATGACGAAATATAAATTCAGATTGCAGATTTCCCCCCCTCGTTTAGATTTAATATATATAGCCACCGGGGCTTTATATTTGGCATATATTGTGATGTCATTAGGGCAGTCATGTTTTCGACTGTGAGCTTAAAGTCAACCCTTCTTCTCAATATGATAATAATTAATAATTCATGAAGAGATATGGATAATTAATAATGTACTACGTAGATAGATGATAGAAAGCAACTATGAACTTCTTAAAGCACGCCCAGGTCTAGAAGGCCGTTATGAGAGTTCTACCTGGGGGTTTACAAAATACCAACTCGAATCTTGGTTCGTGGATCAGGCCTGGATAAAACTCGAATAGCTAAATAAATTCTCACACCAGTTTTATCCTTTTGGAGTTTTTCACCGTTCCTCAATCTCGTATCACCATGAATATCATGATTCAGAAGTCGATCTGCTAACGATCATTTCTTTTGATTGAGGAATCCATGGTTGTTATGGTCAGCTGTAAAATCCATGTCGGGCGAATTTTCAGGTTAACCACGAGGGCACCCGAGAGCCCCGAAGTATGAGCCTCAAATACCTAAGAACTATTTTTCGAGACCAAACATGGCTTTAATTAATTGGTGGGTATTTAGCTATGCTCAGAAGTTCTAGAATGTTTCAACGAGTTCTCGTCCGAACTATTTTCAACATCTGGTAGATTCAACCAGCTTTACTCTAACTATACATACATAAGACCCAAATCTTCGTGTTTTCACTCGTATGGCACACTATTTGGACTGTGGCTAGCTAAATTGCGTACAACTGTAATTATTACTGCATATCCCCGGATTGGTCTAGATTTCGCAGCGCCCCGGACTGCTAGAGCAGCAATATCGCTCGTCTCAAACCTGCAATACGGATGCCGCGCAACGATCAAGCCTAAGTTAAAGAAATGTTGGCTTATAGCCCGCATATTTGTACTTGATGAGCATTTGTATTGTCTACAGAGAGCACAGGGCTCTTCAAATCAGCGCAGGCCCCTTCGTCGGTAATATAGGAAATCCAGCAAGTTTTGCCTACCAGCATTAATATTCTGTGAATATGTTAACAAAGCCTTTGTGATATCGAAGGAGAAGTATCCAAGCAGTGTCCAAATTTCCTGGGCTGTGATGCTTAAACCGACATATCGCTACCGTTGAGAAGATCGAAGCTTGAATGATAGTGATTCAACAAAATAGTAGTTTTTGGTCACTCTGCAGATAGCTTGATTGTAGGTTTAGGTAGTGGAGTCTCATATCGCCACCCATAATAAGCAGTATTAAAGGACCGAAACCCACGGGTCTAAAGTCTCGGCGTGTGATCCACCGACTGCCAGAGTTGGCTTGAATTCGGTTGACAAAAGTTTTCTAAGGCAAGCCTTATCATCGGACGATATATGTCAGCTTACTCTTATCATATACAAGCCTTGATTAACAAATACAAGCCATGGCTGGTTAGCAAACACGGAGGAGACGCTGAAACAGTGTGGTTTCTCAGAAGACATCAGGCATCGGAAGCAGGACCCATCATCTGTGTTTATCGACTTTATCGACCCATCATCCTTCCACCGGACTCCCCGGACTTCATGTATACCGTATAGGTCATTAGTAAGATAAAGTTTCCGATATTCACGCCGGTTTACAACGCTGGCCTTGGGAAGTCACCAGATTGCAAGTTTGGTTCACGAGACGACGAAGGCACCAAGGCTTGTATCTTGAGATTGCTCTTAAGAATGGTCCCAAGCCCATATTCCACCTAAGGATTGTCAATAGTTCCAAGAGGACGATCGAATTTCAAAACAGCAATTGTTTTGCCTAATGGAACTAACGTGTTCCCAGCGCCAGAAAAATAGTGCAATAAGACCCTGTATTTGGTCACAAACCAGCAGCACGGCAAGACATGCTCGTGCGGAGCCAACAAAGCAGAAATGGGAATTAAAGCTTCCATGCACACAAGCACACCACAAATACTTGATTGTACCTGAAAGGATAAGGTATCAGGAACATGTGAATTTGTAGGTTTTGCAAACCTTTGAAGAGGAAGCTTAAGGCTTTGGAGACTTTAGGTTCAAGTTTTGTATTGCTTTAATAATATAATCGGGTGACCGGGTGATCGGTTAGCCGGCTTCTACGGCTATGGGTATGGAAATCATCAGATCGAGTTTATGAAGCCTCGAAACTCTTCATAAAAGGCGTCTGGCGTCTGACTCAAAGCTGGAAGGAACTTATGTTTTTGGCTTCTTCTTCCACGGGTTAGAGAGACTACGAACTTGGAACGGGCAACTCCATCGGTATCCGTGGGTCCAGTCAGTACCTGAATAGGCTTGGATCCTCCCAGTAGTCCAGACAACCGTGGTATCGGACGATAGTCTTCGGGTTGTGGGCCGATAGATTCTATTAGATAGAATATACCATGACATCCTGTGCACATGCATCTTACCTTGCTTCGGAGTTAGGCATCTCATCGATCTTCTCGAGCGTGAGACGCATATACTTCTTCATATGGCTGAATACAAATTTCCGATATCGTACCATATTCCGGCGTCGACGTCCTTTACGCAGAACCGATCTCATGGGGGTCCCTGTATGGGGTGGTATTTGCTAGAGACGGTTGGTACGTTAAAAGCCAAAAGTATTTCCTGGAAAGCACAAGGCAGCAAAGGCATCTACGACCAAGAAATCGACTCACACGTTCCGAGCCGAGAATCCTTCAGCTCCCGGATGTTGGTGCCGGTGCGACTGGGACTGGGCTGTTGGTGCAGAAGGCATCTTACAGCGGAGGCTGGGGAAAACCGTTCAGCCTCTCGCATATATTATTAACTCGCATCACCATCTGCCGGATGGATGTATGTACTATTTGTTTCAAGCTCAAAGGCTTTGTATCTCACGTAAATACAGGATATCTTGCTTTTCAGCTTTGCTAAGATTGCAAAAGCGAAAGACGCGACGGGTCAAAAAAACATAAAGGAGAATTGTAGCAATAGAAAAGATCAGACCAAGATCACCGGATGGGATAAAGATATGAAGCATTACATGATCCATATGGGTAAAAGCTACCGACAAATGCCAAATAGTGAGGGGGAAGAGGAAAGGAAAAGAAAAAGAAAAAAAAAATCGTTTCCAAAATTGCATGACATCGCCCATCTAAGAGGTTGGAAAAACTTAAACCACAAACCGAGCCCGCGATAGAAATCAAAGGGAAAAGAAGATACACCTCCCCAAACCATAAACCAATCTATGAGACAAAGCGATGTAGAAAACTTCCTCATAATCTAAAGGAAACCCCATGTAAGATCAAGCTGGTTTCGCGAAATTGATTGTAGAAAGAAGGGGGATTAAATGAGTGAGGGATAACTAAGAGGATCGGAAGCGACTGCAACTATTCGGATCATATCATACACCAGACGCTATGCTGAAGCACACAATAAATACACTCAACGTGAAATGTTGAGAGATAGTAGAGGGTAAAAATGTGCAAGTAAAGAAGGGGTTGAGAAAGGACGATAGGTATAGTATTAAAACACAACCACCGGATTTTAAACCAAGCGGTAGAGGTCGGCAAATAGGTGGAATCGCAGAGATACCGTTTTTTGAGCGGAGCCCGCTGTAACGAAGATTCGTAATGAGAGGTAAGGCGATTAATATTGAGGATCGATCTGTGATCCATTCGTATAGCTTCAACAGATCCGCGAGGCAGAAATTTGCCAATATGCTAAAGAATCCCGAGCAAAGTTCGAGTCGTAGAACATGCATACATGCTTCGTTGACAACATCGAAATCTCACTCCTTTTTTACATTATCCGATGCCGATGGGGGTTTCGAAAATCCGTGATCCTGGGAATTATGCCTTCTCACGCCGGACTAGAGTCATTACGTCAAGATCTTACATGGTTGAGCACAAGAACGTTTTAGCTTACCTCGGTGGCATACACTGGACGTGCATTCATCATTGGCATTGGCGCCATGCTTTGTCCATGCCCTCCACTAGCACCAGACTGCGGGTCGTAGAAATTTGTTTCGGCGTAGTTTTCCTGTGTGGGTTGCAGCAAAGTCGACCAATCCAATTCATTAGGTTGGTGGCCGTGGTGGAGAGAGCTATAGAGTGTGTCATGGATAGTTTGGCGACGGGGTTGCTGATAAGGGAGGGTCCGGGGCGAATTTTGCATTCCAGACATATGGGGAGCAGAGTTTTGGCTGAACTGCTGCTGGTGCCCCTGCTGCATATGGGACGAGTTATATTGATGGGTGGCCATGCCGGCTTGCTGCTGCTGTTGCGCGAAGTTGAATGACTCTGTCGTATATTCATGAGGTGAGGAAAGCGTCGAGGTTTGCGTGGTATTCGGCTGAAGATAGTTATTGTATCTTTCGCTGCCATGCTGTTGCATTCCGGTTTGGACATGGGGCATCACTGCTACAGAGTGCCTCTTCATAGTCTTCAAGTATGTGCATTCGAGATTGCGGGATGCGCATCTCTGACACGGCTGACCGTAGTCACATCGAACTTTCATCCTCGCACATTCGTCACATGTCCCAGCTACTGGGCTTTGGCGCGGAAACTCTGGAAAGGCTGGCGCGCTAGCTGCTGTAGCTGGTGCATACATTCCAGGGCTGATAATTTCCGTAGTCGTGGATGGTGTTTGAGGGTGAGAAGGACTTCTCGGCATATTGTTGTAATCGTATGTCAGGGTCTTCCTCTTCGGTCCTGTAGGCGTCTTTCCAGCCGCCAGTTGGGCGGCGGCGGCGGCCTCACGAGCAGCATGAGTCTGAGAGAGGTGAGTCGCATTTGTTGGATTGCCTCTTCTTATTGAACATTTCTGAAAATGCCGTTTTAGGATATCACTGCGAGAAAAGCAATCCTTGCATAGAGGGCATTGGTAAGGTCGGTCACCAGTGTCTATGTCAGATCGATTAGCAACTTCTCAACATTGCATGGTGCCAGATAACCCGGCTTTGTGTAACTCACGTCGTAGTAGGTGGCGCTTCAAATGCTTCGCGTGTAGATATGTTTTGGTGCAGTACGGGCAAGGGAATTTGCCATTTGCGTCCTTCGTGGGGGGCGCCACAGGGAACGGCACATTAGTAGCGAACTTTTCTCCTGCCTTGCTTGCCGTTCTCGGACCACTTGTAGCAGTGTTTGGTGCAACCAACGGAGCCTGCGTAACACTCCCACGATGGGATCCTGGTGGAGCGGAGGCTAACGGCGCCAACGCATTTTGATGCTGTGGTTGCTGTTGCATGGAATTCGTCGGCATGGGTAGTAAGGGAACTGGCTGTTGTCTATGAGAACTGAATGGGGTTGAGTTCGACAGATTTGTAAGATTCTGCGCTCCTTCGTGCTCCGTCAACCCTGCCGGAGCTATTCTTTGAGGCATTTGTGCAGAATACGATGTCGGCGCAGGGCCAGAGGAATAAGAAGGCGCGGAGCTGAAAGATGTCGAATTCATACCTGAGTAGGTAGGGCCACTGGCGGGAGGCTGGTGCATTGATACCGAGTTATTTCGGGAGTAGAATTGTTGAGGCTGCTGGTCGTGAAGGATTCTTTCCATGTCGGTCATGAAGCAAAGCTCTGTATACCCAAGTCCAAGTTTCCTCTCAATAACCTAGAGTAATACCCCAAAATATCAAGGCCCAGATCCTGTGTCCCAAAATTCCAGTCTTATCAAGAGGGTGCCTTGCCATCCAAGAACCGAGCCGAGTTCTGATAACAAATAACAGTACTGAATCCTTCCCCAAAAGTCCGATGGATACAACTATATGAAACTATGAGACCGAATAGATGTCAGTGAAATCTGTATTTGTTGATGATAGTTAACTTCACCATGCGGGAGCAATAGTAGCAGTAGGAAGAACGCTGATACACAGAAAGCACTACTACCAGACCGCCCCACTCGATATTGATGTTTTGCTTGCCAGTATGACTTCGGACTTACGGCTTGCGATAATGGGTTCGACGCCTGACAGCTCGGTCCGGGACCGAATAAGGGCGTGAAGATAGAACGCCTCTTATCATGCCTCGACTGGAAGTAGTGTTTGGTTTGGTTTCCAAGGGGTGGTTTTGTCATCACTATGTCACTAGGCACTTACCGGAATAATAGAAAGGGAATCGTTTCGTCTGATACAGAGAGATGGATTTCACGCAAAGAGAATCGTTAGGGGCTAGTTTGATGTATAGCGTTTAAGATGATGGAATATGTGAAGTGTCGATATCAAAAATCTGAAGCGGATTTATAGTCCACGGAGTCGAGGAGAGGTCATAGATTAGAGATTAAGGTATATGCCGGCTGGTGCAGATGGTGAGAAAAATGCGAGCAAGAGGCCGACTGTAAACGGATAGTTCGGTTAGATAAAACGCTGCCCTCAAATCGATTGAACCTGGGCAAGACAGAGGCCAGGAAGGACAGTCGGGGTTTGCAAGTAATCGTCCTACCAAAAACTGATGTTTAGATAAAAGGTTATGCAGCTGGCGAGCTGAATGGAGCAGGTTGAGAAATGTAGCTGCTTAATGATCCACTCGCTTGGGACTCGAATGGTGCAGGCTGCGGGTTGGGAGTCAAGGCCTAAACGTGGGCTGCAAGAAGGAGGAATCTGATCTTAAAAATAAAAATGAAAAAGAACAAAAAAAAAAAGGTACGTATTGAAGTATATAAAAAACGAGCCCAACCACTATCCGGAATTAGAAAGGAATATTTGTTAGGCAGTCCGTGGTTTGTGGGTATCTTGTCGTTATATGTCAGTCGATATGGGGGTAAAAAGAAGGCTGTTGCTGGGTTCTGGTAATTTTATGGGACTGACACGAACCGCAATATCAACTGTCCCTGGTTCGTACGATAGTGCCAAACAGTACTGATATAGGTCGGGGTCAAGACGTCAAAAAATATTATTCTGATTCGGCCTGCTAAAACGCCCTCTGGCTTCCCAGGAACCAAGTCGATTGCTTGGACTATCCTGTACAATGTTTTATTTTTGTTTCTTTCTTTCGTTACCAATTCCCAGTAAAAAAAAAGGGTGGGTACTGGTGCCAGGCTTTGCAGTTCCGTATTTTCTTGGGGAGAAATTATTCAGGAAGGGAAGAAATAGAAGCTATCCTGAATAAAGATAGATGCTCCACAACTCTGCGGACAAGCCAAAGTATCGGTATGGGATGAGGGGGGTGCAGGGTGCCAGAAAGAAAAGAAGAAAAAAAAGAAACCCCAAGAAAGCCGCCAGAAAAAACAATAAGGTGCGAACCAAGAACCAGAGGGGGCTAAGGTAGAATCCACTGGTGTTGACTGCGCTACTAAGCTGCAGCTAGCGACGCCTGATAATTTGCTCGGATGGTTGTTGTACCGGAAGCCTCAGTCTCGGGCTGTACTGTATTGGGGAAGGAGGCCAGTATCGTGACTGGGGGCTAAAGCGAAAGTTAGGTTCCCGGGTATATGCGAGGATGTTCCCAAGGAAAGCGAATTCGAAAGGTAAAAGGATAAGAAAGGCTGGAAGGATGGGGCAGGTAGGGACAAGAGACGATCGCAATAGTCGTGACAAAACTTCTCAAAAGAGGGGGATTGGAAATTAACGTTGGTGAACCAAATGCGCAAGTCACAGACGATTGTAGCGGGATATGGTTCAAATTGATAATGATGGTTCGGTGTGGCCGCCACTAAGTAGGCAGTTAGTTTAGATACTACCCTGCAGATTAACTTCAGGATGTTAGAGCTTGTATAGACGGACGTTGTATAGTATCTACTTCAAGTACTTCCCCAGCAGCAGTAACAGGTCA
This sequence comes from Arthrobotrys iridis, assembly GCA_036971165.1. NCBI lineage: Eukaryota > Fungi > Ascomycota > Orbiliomycetes > Orbiliales > Orbiliaceae > Arthrobotrys > Arthrobotrys iridis. The sequence goes on along the minus strand of JAJTTS010000015.1, from coordinate 710,140 downwards.
AAGCTATATGTTTCGCATTATAAGGGTGGGTGCGCCGATTTTTTTTTTTTAAAAAAAAAAAGGAATTGCATAGTCAGGCCGGTCTGGGGACATACAATACATACATGATGTTAATCTTGAATCGCAAACCAACCATTCCCGGTCCACGTTGTCGAGGAGTTTCGCGCGGCCAAAGTATTGCGGCCTGGGGTCGCTTGCAAAGGATCCTTGTTCATTCTCTGATCTTTGGAGATTTGAAATGCGATCAGTGGGAGTCTTGAGAAGGCTGACTGATTAAATGATATCGTCGGCCTAATCTAAAGAGATGATCTATTTTTGAACACCTGAGCTATAGTAGATGGCAGTGCACGGCTCGACATCAACATGACTTGGGATAACATGCAATACGAGACTCTAAACCCAGAAGCCGAATTCCGTGTCCTGCTTCATTTGGAGCCCAATCCAATTTGAAGGACTGAACGGTTTTCCGTCGACAGAACCAATCCAGATCGCTCGGCTTTGTACATACACCTGTTGACTTCAACATTGCTTTTAATTAAGGGTCGCCAATGAGCTCGGGACAATGTCACTAATCACCACCAGAAGAGGCAAAGACGAGGGAGGCATCGTCACGAACATTGAAAGGGCAGATGGGATAGATTGGGCGGAACCTGGTGCTGGACAGCCATGCGGAAGGTTTCGGCAGGCAATTCAGTCGGACAAGGGTCTACAAAACATGCATGACAAGGCACGCTGTGGGAGCGGCCTTGATATGAGAAACTCGACCTAGCTCGCGCACGTTCGACACGACACGCAACCACCCCCCAGCTGAACGGCGGCCCTAGTCTAGTCTGTATATAAATCCGAAATCCGTTAATGAGCATGGACTAACCAACTCGAGCCATATCTGATGATCTTCAGACTCCTGGTCACTGGACTTGATATTTTACACACTCACTCACACGTCGATATACGGTGTCTATGCAGTTCGCATTCATATCCCGACAAACCTTATTGTTTCGCGCCATTATCGCTGATGAGGTATCGAATATAATGTTCCATCTTTCTCCTCCATTAGTCAGGGGCCGATATGATTCAGAAAGGTATCAGTGACTTCTCTCGGTTTGCTTGCCGCACCAGGACGAGGGAGTTCACTTACGAGACAAAGCAGCTGTTACCCCTCCATCTTGGCTATCAGTCCCAAGGTTCGTAACTTTAGGAGAGTAGAGAGTTATTATCAATATCAGAGACATGCTTCTGCACAACGAACGCACCTTTACAAGTGTGTATTTGGCCTGGATTCAGGCACCAACAAACTGGACAGATGGTTGCAGGGAAGCTAAAAAAACAAAAGGAAGAACGTCCGGGTATACGAGCCTACGAGAGATCTCGTTGAAAGAATGAAAGACACCCTTTGATAAATAATTGCGCAACCGCTGGAATCATGTCATTTGAACCAATGCAGCCATTCCAGCCATGCTGACATCAAAGGCGAACCGAAGAAAAAAAAAAAAAAAAAAAAAAACCACCTCGACATGTTCTTGAGCTTGCTCATGCAGGATACGATTGAGACAAGCCCCTGGCTGAAATCAAGATGGGCAGTGAAGAACGTTTCATATGATCCGGTGAAGTTGAGGTAGGCGAGAGAAAATCCCCTCACTTCTCCGTCGAATCAAGCAAACATGGAAGCTTCCCTTAACCTTAAATCCAAACATAAAAAGACATTGGGACCAGACTTCCAGAGTTGCGGGACTGGACATGCCTGTCGGCTCCTCAATGCTGCGGTTGGAACCGTTCCCCTCGGATCGATCCAAGCTTCGTAACTGGCCTTTGCAGAAGTAGTTTGCGATTCTCCCATGTGGCTCCAACGAAATATCAAGAGAAAGAAAAGAAGAAAAAAAAAAAAAAAAAAACAAAGAGAGACAATCCAATCTTTCCTTGGGCAGCAATTTCTCGCCCTCTCGCTGGTGGTGCATATTTTTTCCGCGCAGGCTTCTTCGGCCATGGTTCCGACCTCTTTTAGGTTAGTAAATGATGCAGAGGCGCAAATTAGTCTTCTAATCACACCGACCACCCGTACGAGCGAGCGAGAAATCTTATCATTATTGGTATCATGATAGGCCAGGAATGCACCAGAAGTGGCAGCCCCAGCCCCTATTAACCGGCGCTCTTCTTGTTCAATGCTAGCGGCCTCGTGATATGCTTCGAGAAGCAATGCCGAAGCAAGTTTCCTGATTGCACACGGCACACCAGAGCTGCACGAGGGAAGTCACGTTTCAGCCTGCGGATTCGTAAGTGATAACCCGATGCAGTAAATCCCAACCATTCAAATGTGATTCGTCATATTTATCACATTGCTGAAATTGTTTTAGTCGTACTTTAACCGCGGTTAACGTAGATCTTCCATTTACATCTTGGAGAGGTGGTTAGGTTGAGCGATTTCCGAGAAAGCGGATGGGAGGAAGGGAAAACCAACCACTCCGAGTGTTACGACGTCGATTTTCTTACCGCCGTTAGGTTTCTACCTCAACCTGTCTCGGGAAGGCAACTGATTAGCCGAATGTGAATGCTCGGGGTTCAATTGCTTGAGCCTGAATAACAGAATGCCGACAGTGTACTTCGTAGGGAGTTGAGAAATGTATGGTCGTCTCCGAAATCCAGTCAAGTGGTTTGATATCCTTGACTGCCGTCCCGTGTTGCGAAGATTATCACTTGACCTAGTTGGGGAGGGGTTTTTCATCCCTTCACATCGATGCTAGCAGGTTTTACCGGAGGTTCCTTGGTTAGGAAAATGCGAGATACGGTCTGAACTTCTGGACGGATTAAATATATTAAAAGGGAGGGGCAAACCTTGCATGCGCCTAGACGTTGGAGACGTCGACGCCTCTAGTCCTTGGAATTAACGTTTCCAGAATACTGCCCATTAACACCCGTGCTCTTAGACATGTGGCCGGAGAATTTCCAGGAGCACGCCTCGACTTTGAAGTTTTATTTACGGAATACTCTACATGCACTTCGAAACGCACCTAAGCACTTGATATTGATGGCTGCAACGGTATGATATGCTCAAAGAGTAGACAATGCTCCTTTGTGATTTTATGATTCAAGTTGAGATGTCTTTAGCACATTGCATCTTTAAAGATGTTTTTTGCGAGTCATGGCGGTCTCAACCGCACGGGCAGGGGACTCTTTACCCTTTCCCGACACGTAAGCATTACAAACCTCCCTTGGACAAAACCCCCCACGAAATATGCTCGGTAGAAAGTGTCGGCAAATCAATTTCTTCGGACGTACTTCCGAATATGGCTATGCAGACGAAAGAAGGCGATGAGGAAAGTTTGTGGAGTTTATTGTTGACGATGACAGTTGTGTCGATATAGGCATATCCGGGTTACCGGGTTAATCAGGTCATGATGTTCGTTCACTGTCTGACGTACGTTTGAAGAGCATCAAGGATCCAAACCACTGTCTACCCCTCGGGTACCTGCAGTTTCATGACTATGTGGACCTGACGAGATACCCTTTGGAAGGGAAGGGCCACCGAACCGTAAAGCCATGACCGGCTCATTCATTATGGATCCACAAGAATGGACTTGTTACTTTCGATTGTGCATTGCAATATCGGGCCACCTGTGCTTTCAATAAGAAATTATCCTTGCTCTGGTACCGAATACCTAGCTTTATTAGTAGTTTCGTTGGATGTGGACACTAGAAAACTGGGACGACACCCGTTATGCCTGTGGATCCTGCTCTTCGCGCAAAAAACGTGGCATTTAGGGTCAGCTTAGCCGCTCGAGCCTCTCGCAAACCTGTTACCAGTGCGCTTGCCATCAGCCCAGGGTATGTTGGACAAGCCACCTGCGCTGGTGGAACTCACGAAGAATTACTTTTTTGCGTCCCATTGTTCTGGTTCCCGTTCAGGCTGATGTCTCCCCTCTTTTACCTTATTTTATTTTATTTTTGTTTTATTTTATTTTTTTCGCTTTTCTCCCACGCCTCAAATCCCATTTTCTGCCGGGCGCTATGAACTTCGGGCACGAATTCGTAGGATCAAATATTGTCATTGGCCGGAGCGAGTTTGACCGAAAATTTCTAAATCGTCGGACCATGTTTTTGCTCCGGCTCCCCGAAGTAAAAGATGTCCAGCTGACACTTTTCCAAACTGCCATCTTACGGCGGAACAGCCAGGCTACCCCTCGAATCCCCGCTCATTAATCGAACACTTCTCCTAACGGTTGCTAGCCGCAATCATCAAAATGATGAGACGCTGGGATCGAACCATAGCTCCTTTTCATTATAATATTCGGTTCCCAGTACTGGCTCCTATACCACCCTTTGCAGGTTTGATCGCGATAAGTGTTTGGAAGAAGGCTCCTGCTATGATCTTCATTTTGCATTTATCCATAAAACACCCCTGAACATGCAGCGACATGGTCTTCAATTCCATCCCGTCTACGAACGCCCAGTAGTATACTAATATATGCTATATGAGGCCGACGTTAATATAGTCATAACTCGGAAATTAACAATCACATGAACACTGAAATCGTCCAATCTTCCCCTTTGCTGACCGAGGTACGCCCTTTTTCGTTTAAAAGTTGCATCCCATTTGGGCCTTCATGCATGCGGCACCGCGCTAGCAACCCAACCGACAAGATGTCCACGACGCCCATTCTACATATCATTCGACACTATATATTAGAGAGAAGGAAAAAAAATAAAATAAATAAGAAGTATAGCAGAGCCTTAATAGTCCGTGCAGCATAGGAAATAGGACTCAGCTGATAACTCTGACCACGCCGATGATCTTTGGGCGTAGACGACCAAGAAATATGCAACGCTGTGATCCGATAAACAAGCGCATGTGTCTGCCAATGTGAAGTAAGATTTGACTCTTGAACCGTGGATTCTTGTAATTTCTATCGACGGTATCGGATCCATCTGTCAAAGCCAGGGCTATGAATAGGCCCGTTCGTTGGCCCCCACACCACCATGATGGCAGTTTTGTGAGGCTCTGTTTTTGGCCACACCAATATCTGTAGTGGAGCCCATTGCATGTGGTGGACTCGTGGGAGATCCACTTTGGCTTTTCGTGACGAAAGTTAAGTTCATGAGGTCCACCACCCGGTGGCCACGAGATTATCTCTGAATATCTTATCTCCGACCACTCGAGATTAAATCAAGATAAGATTCGGAGATAGTGGCCATCATATCCAATTTTAGCAGCCAATCAGGGGCTCTCGAAAGGACACCAGGCTTCTAGAAGCACACTAAACTTCCCTTACTTGTTTCAGGCGATTGACCTTTTTTTTTTTTTTTTTTTTTCCCTTCCTTCACCTGCCAATCCAAAAAAATTTTTAACCCTTTCCGCGCCAAAAAAAGGGACGAGAGACCCTCCTTTACTTTGGCCTTTTCGACATCCATCTTCAACATCTATCGCGAAAAGAAGTGGCTCGAGCCCTCTTTTCGCTCCACTTCGATATCACCCTTTGTGCGGCCTAGCCAGTAATGATATTTGGAAGCTTCTCTCGCAACAATGCCTTCAATCCCGGAGATTCCGGGATTCTACTACGGTAACGTCGCACATTCCATCCAGGGGGTGGATACCTCGAATGTTCAAAGCTAACTATGTCCGGTCATCGATTAGATAACCAGAAGAAGAAGTACTTCAAGATATCTGCGACCCATACCAATACCACTTCCGTCTACAATGCCGATCGAGTAAGGCAAGAGAGAGAAGCGGCTCGGGAAGCCGAGGAGCAGGTACTTTGGACCTGTTATTAGGCTGGAACATCCAATTCGATTGAGTACTGATGGCGAATATTCTACTTACAGCGCCGTGAAGAAGAGGCGGCACGCCCCTACCTCAAACGAAGACGTCGTGTCAGTGATAGCAGCAATGGCCTTTTTAACTACCGATTGAGAATGCAAATGGGGCTTTTGAAGCCGGAGGCCCCTCGAAGAGATGGTGATCTCTCAATGTGGGCGACCGTGCTCTGCGAGGAACGCATCATCGCTGCTACTCGAGACAAGAAACTTTCGGGCTTGGAAACTGCGCCGGGACTGGGTGGATGTTTTACATTTGCTCCAAATCAGGGACTCAGGTGGGCGACTTGTGGTGCTGAGTTTGAATTTTGGAGACATGGTACTGATGTATAATCTCTCTAGATGGTACTTTCAACCACCAGACGACTCGTTCTACGAAGTCAGAAACACAGCTTCGAGCACCATAAAATTGCCCGGGATGGTAAGCAGCCATGCCTACTACCCCTTTAGCTCGATCAAGAATTTAGTTAACAACCGATATCGAATTTTAGGAGAACCGCATGACTTCATCTGCAATTATGCCTGAAGGAAAAGGCGTCCTGTGAGCGGGATCCTGTGAACATCTAAATAAATTGACTTGCTAACGGTCAACCCCTAGCATCGCCTCTGGACAAACATATGCCACTGTGTCACTCGATAAGTCTGGGCGCCCAAATATTGATGCAGGTATGGAAAGAAGAAAAGAAAAAAAAGTGGAAACCTACATACCTCATGGGCTGCTAAAACTAATGCTTTGCTTTTCTAGTCGCTACCCTGTCCGAAGCTGGCTGCATTTGGGCTTGTGCCACCCACGAGTCAGGACTCACAGCAATTGGTGGCAGCCACAAGGCCGGGAAGCGGGGTCTTCTTTCCCTAACCTCTAGTATCTCTCCGTCTATCCTCATCCGCCCGGAGAGTGACGTCCTAGCTCTTGAGTACATCGACAGAAACACTCTGCTCGCTGGGTCCCGTAACGGCAAGATCCAAATTTACGACAATAGACGTAATCTTGAGAAAGACATCGCTCACGAGACGGCACTTGCATCCCATGTGTCCTCAATCACTCATATGCGAAAGCTTAGCAATGACTATTATATTATTGTCAATGGACTCGGGAACCAGGCAGTCCTTCACGACCTCCGCTACTGCCGACCAATGACTGGCCATCAACGAGGAAACAAGCAAAAAAGCCCAACCCAGCCTGTATTGACGTATAAGAACTTCAACAAATCAACCATCAAATTGGGGTTCGATGTCGACCATTCGGAGGAACTCGTGGCCTTGGCAGGAGAGGACAATAAGATCCGCCTCTACTCGATCTCCACTGCGCAGTTGATCAAAACCCTCGACCTGGAAGATGAGATTTTGTCCATAAAGTTCTCCAAGGACGAGCTGGACGGCTGTAGGGATATGTACGCGACATCTGGGCGACGCGTTTATCGTTTCCATACCAATCCCCAACGCGAAGGGGATCATATGGATCTCGATGATTAGAAGTTGGGATACATACAAAGCTCAAGAATGCAAGGTCGATAATACTTCATTTTACGACATACGAGAATGTTACGACGTAAACAACTCCCGAAAGATGCTAGAGCCATTTGAGCGAGCGACAACGATTTATCTTTAGATTTTTTTTTTTTTTCTTTCTTTCTTTATTTCTTTTTGAAGGGGTTATGCTGGAGTTGATCAGAAAAGATTTTACGTTTCCATTTGTTCTCGCATGAATGGGGTTTTCCTGCGAAGGTGCACTGCATTGATATCCATATAGAGGGGACTTTGCATTCTAGATTCATAGATATCAACGATGGACGGAAATAGAAGATACACACCTAGACTTAGACTTAGAATTAGATTAGACCTTTCATCTTGAGTTTATTGTTAAGTCATTTTAATTAATCCTTTTTGAGGTTTCCTATATTGATACTACCGTCTTCGGATGTCTCACTAATATATCGCGCTATGCATATACGGTTGGAATTTCCTCCTACACTGACCTACCGTGCCAGGAGGGTATTCTTATGAGGGCGGTGCTTTTCAATTCTAATCCATTTATTATACACTAACTTTCGCCTGCTAATACCGCCCTGCTACACATTATCACCGTAAGACCGTATTAATACAGTGGAAATTAAAACCCCCTTCCTCGCACAACATATACTTATGTCCTATCTAAGTACTTAGGTAATACATAAGGATAGCAGGAGGCCAAGAGTGCTTCGATCTACGATATTAATATTTCGGGTTACAAAATTCACGTCGATCAAGACTTGTTTCAGCTATATAGACAGAGGCACGGAGGGGAGAATATCCTGATATAAACTACTATACTTTTGAATCCAACCGAGGAGTCGTTTCTAATCGGCATATGAAGCCAGCTCTAATAAGAGACAAGAAAGAATGAATAATCAGGGGAGGCTAATGTCGACATTCCGACTTTTGCATCTCAGTGAAGAAATCTTACAGGCTACAGAATGATTTTGAATAGGAAGAACATGCCATCCAGAAAGCAAATTGTGATTGACAAAAAAAAAACACCGAAGACGCAGGGGGGAAAGCAGCTCGGCCACTACATCCCATCAGGTTGACTGGCGCCTGCCAGTGCCATGGTCTCCATTTTATTTTCCAGAGGCCCTAGAAGCCCCGTTGCCCAATGGGCCTTATTTGCTGATCCGAGGAACACGTAGTTAGTACCTTCTTGGGTACCAATTGGCATCTCCCTGGGCTCAGAAGAAGCTCTTCTCTTATATGGTGGGCCTTTCCCCATTGATGCCGCCTTTTCCCACGCATACTCACATCCCAGAGCGCACCGATTCGCAGTGCCCCATCCAGTCATCTTGCCCACGCTGTACATATGTTCTACTAACCATTCTCGCTGGTTGGGGTCTTGATACTGTACACCTGCGAAGAGCATGCAGAATGATAGCTCAATGAGGACCCCACCTAGGGGTGGACTGATTTCCGATGCTTGTGCTGGTGGAAATAAACCTGCAGCTATACGGCCCATTTCTTGGGCTAGACCTACCGTTTTACGAGCTGCAATACCAGCCGCCATCCATCCATTTGAGGGCATTGATGGGTGAGAACGCTCTAGTATGATGTGAGCCGTCTTGTAGAGTGCCTGTAGGCAAGATACAGAGTATGTTCTGTAAAATATTGCGTCGCCGAAGGGAGAAGGTTGGACAGGCATAAGTTCTGGTTCGAGAGGTTTGAATTCATCGCCCAATGATTCTTCAAAGAGAAGGAGGGCTCTATGGATCTCTATCCATTCCAGTTCGGCTTCCGCCGTCATTGACTCAAGTTCAGCCCTGGTATATTTTGGCGGCATTTTGGGAGCTATAAAGTTTTGTGAGTTTATGCGTGATACATTAGTTAATGTGAATCGTCTGCGTACCTGAAGTTGCAGAAGGAGGTATAGGCTGATCACCGCCTTCTGCGCTTGGAGAGGTAGGTGAGGTTGAAGATAGGCCCGCATCTGGAGGGCGAGCTGGCATTCCGCTAGGGGGCATGCCTGGAGGTGGGCCTGTCATACCAGGAGGGGGTCCACCTTGCCACCCTGGAGGCGGTCCTCCTTGCCAGCCCGGTGGGGGTCCTCCTTGCCATCCTGGTGGAGGCCCGCCCTGCCATCCTGGTGGAGGTCCGCCCTGCCACCCTGGAGGGGGACCTCCCGTCCAACCGGGTGGAGGCCCACCCCGAGATCCACTTTGAGGCACATTCTGAGGCCCACCTTGTCCTCCCATCTGAGAAGGCCCGCCTGGAGGGCCACTTTGAGGGCCGCCCATCTGAGGAGGGCCGCTTTGAGGGCCACCCATCTGAGGAGGGCCACCTTTCCCGCCCATTTGAGGAGGACCACCTCCGCCCATTGACTTCATAAGTTCCAAAATTGCTGGCGCGGGTCCATATTTTTCAACCTCGGCTTTCCTCTTCGCATCACGGGCTTGAAAATCTGCAATGCGACCATAAAGTAGGAAAAGGTAATCTGTGGAACCATATGAAGTACCCAAGGTACCAATCCTAGGGCGCGGAGGGCATTGACTCCAATGCGCATAATCCAACCTAACACACCATTTCTTAATCAGTCAAACGTTAAACTGTAATTTGTTACCCCGTTCCCCACTTCACGGATCCGGAAGCTGCTTACACTAGGCCTTCCCCGCTAAGCAGAGATTGATATGCGTCCTGTTTCGCGAAAAACCAGAATAAATCGCTTTGCAGAATTGCTGTATCTTGATCCCGCACACTCGATGCCCTTGCATTTTGCACTCGGGCTTTCTCCACTTGTGACATCTTTCGCCGTTCCCGTGAACCAAGGATATATCTTCTGATTGGGTCATCCGTCGGCGACGTCCGGTCTTGATTGCCTTTAGTACCTTTTGGATGCAGTTTCCGGTTGCGAATTGATGCTATTCCGTCGAATGCTGAGTTTGAGGTTTGCTGCTGCAACATCAACTCTTCGTCTTCAAGCACCTCCATCCGTCGGTTTAGATTATCGAAATCAATCTCTTTAAGGAGGTTCTTAGCCCCTTGAAGATGGCTGCTCCACTTTCTCACATCGGCAGCCATGGTTTCGTAATATGCCAATAGCAAAGTCCCAGCAAGGGTCGCAACGGAGGCTCGCTCCCTATCATCAGAAATCGCTTTACGAAGGCGACGTAACGCAAAATGATAATGCACATATGATGATGTGATCGGTTCGTCTGATAGTTTTGCTATATGCAAACTCGCTACGGCGAGCAATGCATGCAAGAGTAAAGGACTAGACAACGATAAGGTTGGGATCGTGTAACACCATAGGTTCTGCGGTCCGTTAAGCTTAGTTCCTGGTATAAAGGCTTGGTGAGGGTTCGCTGGATGTCGTTCGAAAATAGATAAACTCGGTGCGACGACATATATCCAGTGGCAGAATATCCTCGCTGTTGTTGGGTCTGATAGTGGTGAGGCCCCGGCCGCAGGTTGATACCTAATTAACGTCCCTGCCTCTGGAAGGAAGCTCCTAAATGTCAATCGGGTGCTTTCGTTATTTTGTGTATATGGCGTAATGGCAGTAGAAATCGTTTGCCGGGAAGCGATGTCCAGATCCATGGGAGCTGTATCGGCAAAGGGTCCATAATCGTCGTCGTCGTCGACGCCCTCTTCGTCATCTTCCACATCGTACAGATCGTCATCAGGCTCCCCGTTATCTCCCTGCACGGCCTGTAACCCTTGTTCCTGCCCATGCTGCCCCTGAATAGTCGTAGAACCTGATATCACAGTAAGCTCAGTTATACATTATCAATTACCTCGAGAAAATGTTGCAAAATGTCATTCATAGCGTTGGCTAATGCAACGCAACACAAGATATCCAAATAAACCAGCCAGATTTCCGCAAGAGCATCAAATATCGTAGGGAAGCCTATGGCTTACCTGAGTATTTGTGCTGTTCGAAGTTTGGTTCCGTTTTGAAGTGTGGGCCGGGGTACGGGCCGGACGAATATGTTACATTTGTGTATCCAGCATGTTGGCCTTCGTAACCAGTACCGTACGGATTGTATCCATACGAATTGAGAGGAGAGACTTCGGAACCATTGTTCGGACGAGACGGGCCTGATGTCGAAGACACTCGATGTGTGGTGGGAGATACGAGGGGGAATGATGCCGAAGACGTCGCGGACTGAGGCGTAATCTCATGTCCATACGCTTGCCTGGGAGTGTATTCCGAGTCGATATTCGGATGTGTCACCGAAGTAGCGGAGGCTGGCCAATGGGACTCCGTGGCGGAGAGTGGAGGTGGGTGGCTAGGGGATACCAAAGATATGCTCCCACGGTGCGGCATGCCGGGATCGACCGGCGAGATTGGGGAAACTGATGCTCGATGTCTAAGGTAATTCGGATCTTGAGGGAAACCTGGAGGAATATCATCTGGAGATTGTAACGGATTGTGGCCCTGTTGCTGCGCTCCCATATAGTATTGGAGATGGGGAGGTAGTGTCGTGTGCAGCTGATTCTCTGGAAGAGATTCATCGCCAATCCGGCGGTTATATGGCGCCGGCGCAATCCTTTGAAGATTCATATTTCCTCTGGCAGCCTGTAAAGCATATGGTAAATTGGGATCTGATCCGGGAAGATATGGCATTTGTTCAGGGTACCCGTAGTACCCCATCCCATCGAGTTGACCGTCCTCATTGCCGAAGCCTCCAAGCTTGAATACAACCCGTTGGCTGTATCCCTCGCAAACACGCTTGCTCTTGACACAGTTGTTGCATGTTGGTCTCTCCTCTCCACATTTTATACGACGTTTTCGACAGGCTGAGGAGGGATGGTATGTTAATGAATTGTTCCTATTATTTTTGCAAGGAAACCAAGGCTGCGGGTCGTTGTCCCAAGTCAAGAGAAATGTCCTAAGTGGAAGACGGTAGCACTTACTCAAACACCCAGTCTTTGTTCGCTTCTTGGAGACTCGGGTAGGTTTTGACGGCTCGCCTCCTGTGCCTGACTTCTCAGGTTGGTCAGGAAGCGGTTGCGTCTCCACGTTAGCCGGCTCGGACATGCTCCTAGTCGTCGATAGTTAGGCTTCGACAATACGGTGTGTGCGCGTGTCTTGTATGATGCCTCTACAGAACAGGTAATGCGGCAGAGACTGGCCAGGTGGTTATAACTGTGTTGGCTAGATCAATCAGAGCACTCGTCTCGACTTGAGGGTTATAATGCAAAATATGGCTGGAGAGTTAGAAAAAGAAACTGCTTGGCTAACGCAGGTGCAGAGGATATCTTCCTTTCCTAGAGGGATTTGAAAAAACAGAGGCGCAATTTCCTATCGAAACCATGGTGAATTAGGGATTCCAGCAAGATTTTGTTAGAAGATCAATTTTACTGTGGAATACTTAAATACTGCCAGGCACGATATATGCTGGTACGTGCACTATGAGGCCCTGGGCGTTTTGTGGCACCCAACTTGTGTACCTAAAATGTCATAGATTTCTGCCTGAATGAATTTGACTGGGAAGCCTGCAAGCCACCTTCAGTTGTCAACCTCCGTCGTCTGCTCATGGTGGATCTGAAACTGACCTTTTGCGGAATGCACTGTGCCCGTAAGGCAGCGAATCGAGTATGTATGTTGAATAAAATGAGAAAGGTCTTTCCTCGACGAGGAGGAAGTTCAAAAGTCAGTCGATCTGCTTACAGGGCCGGTGCAGATGCATGTTACTGTACATTACCCTCGTCTCGTTTCGTATACGGGCACCCCAAAAACCCTCGGAGGCTCCACCTTGATGCGCCTTTTTGAACTAAAAGAATCAGAAGTAGAAACACCGGTAGGGCCTAGCCGAACCGATTCACGAACGGGGAAATGTGTGAAAGAAAGCGCCACGATGGTTTTATCTGTACCAAAGTCTTAATAATAGTAAATCAACCCTGGGCGGCGCCGCCATTCGATCACGGCCGACGCCGCAATTTTCCTCACCAGCCAATTGAATGGACAGTGATTGTGGGGAAAACAGGGAAGCTGACTCGAACCCGATGAAGCCTCAACACTTTCAACGTTTAGAGGGTTGAAATATTCACCCGAAAGCTAGGAAGCGATCAGCATAGAAGGAACCGGGAGAATTTGGGGCTGATGTCGAGTGTTTCGTCGCGCTCATGCTCCAAGCGTCAACTTCCGTTACTTCAGGATGATGTGTGCAGAATTGAGAAAAGACCCTAGTGTGATGCCGATATGATAATTTTAAAGCTGGCCCCCTGTCAAGGGTTTCCTGTTGTCCGCATTATTCGTTCATTCGGTCCTATGGTCAGTCCGATGCAATGCAATGGCGGAGGTGAGGTAGTGAACGGACAGCTTCGAAGCTAAGCAGCTAGGGATGCATGGAGCGCCGGGATAGTTCTAGTCGAACAAGGAACCGGGATCGGGCATATTTTCACTTTTGGCTCTTTTCAAGTATCCCTCAGAAATTTGCTGAATGGGACAGAGAAAAATTATCACGGCATCTTCAACTCAAATCGAATGAGTCTTATATCGGTCTCCCAAAGTTGTCGATGCAAATTGGTAGAGACACTTAAAGTGGAAGTCTGTTAAACTAACGCAAACAGCATCTTTCGTTGGAGAGTTGACAATACATCTATTGTTCACAAGCTTGGCTAGCCCCTCGCATCTGTAGGTGCCAATACCCCCTCAAACTGACCTTCGGCGACTGATATCGCCCGCCCGGCCAATTGCGGCAGCGTCACCTAGCATGAGAGAAACCAGTTAGCTACATCCGCTTGGAGATAGCAATTGGTAGCGACGGCAACGTGAGACATTTGACCAAGGTTGGCTTAGCTGGGGGTTAACTTGTCTTGCGACACCTAATTATGAATCAAGAAGCCGGGCATTGAAGTCCATGCTCAATATACTTCGAATGTACGTATATAATAGGTCGCCATTTGGGCAGCTGACGGAATTCCGGCGGCCAAGATTGAACATGGTTCAGGCCATGTGAACCTGGGCTTAATAAATTCGTGCCTCTCTGTCGCCCTTTCGATATGATAGCCACGTTTCTCAGAAATGGATCCCTATCATACGGCGACATACTCTGCCGTTGCAGGTGTAGAGCGACATAAGCAAGGCTGTCATAAGTCTAGCTCCATGCTCGGATGCTCATGGCGAGCCTATATTCCACAGCATTATACCTCGAAGACATAGCGAACCAAGCTTAACGAAGCTTTTGATTATATTATTATTATTATTATTTTTTTTTCCCTCTAGCCGCTCGTTAGATCACCCTGGGGCGTTTTGGATTGAAACCTCCCAGTTAGTTCCGCAACATGGAGATTAATATGTATGTACTTACGTACTCCAGACACATGCAGTATGCCTTAAGTGTGCCTTTTGCAGGAACGGCTTCATCAGGTAACATGATCATCGCCCAAATAACTGGATATTCTCCTGAACAAGACAATGTTAGCTCATGGGGATCATCCCGCGGATGCGTTGGGAGGGTGGTCGGTGGAAGAGCTTCGAAGACCCCTGCGACTAGTTCACTGGTTGTTCTCAAATAATTTCAAATCAACCTAGCTTGGACCCGGCAGAATTTGTTTCTATTCATTCGACGATCATAGTCAGGGCCCCCAAGAGCCGGCTTATTGGAACAATCCCAGTATCCAGATTTTATGTGAGACCTGTCTGCCTTTGGTCTGAGCGTCCAACGGCTTGACATGGAATTGATTCTCTCGAGATTACCTCCGCTGGGCATGGCACATGCCCTGAGGGCAATCCGATGCAAAGTTGTGGCGAGATTTAATCGAATTTATCATGCGACAACGGTTTCCGACTAGAAATTGCAGAATCCGACCTTTCGTGGAGGTTATCTGGAACACTGATCCGCTGTTGATAACGGCTCCCTTCTAACCCTTGCAGATGGGTTCGATCTGCGGGCTGGTGTTCGTTTGAACAACTAGCCTGTGGCGGTGCCGATTGTGGGCTTTCGTCTTGGGAAGTTACCCTAATAAGGTACTTTCCGGCAAGAAGGTCTCTGTAACCGCACGAGGGCGCCATCCTGCAATTACTGATTGAATGCGAATGCTTGAAATTCAATCGTATGATCTCTGATCTCCCATAGTTCATCTCCTTCGAACTGTGGAGGGACGAGCTCTGCTTTGAGACATAACACTAGCACCTGTCCTATATTGCAGCGAACAGGTGCAAAAATAGCATCAGCGTTTTTAATGTCGCATCCATGCCATAAAATTCGTATGATACTTACATACCGTCGATGTCCCGCGTGGTCTCCACCGCGAAAAGGTTGATTCGTGCCAAGGGCTGCGGGTTGAAAGTTGTGGCTGACAAGGACTGGGTTGCCGAACCACGCTAACTGCGACACCGAAAATTCCCTGCCCAAAATATTTTTTTCCTCGCTTGGGTCCACCGACAAGTGTGATTACCGCAAAACCGGCGACATCGGGCAACATCATCAACCAGAACCATCAGGATGTTCGCGGTTCCGGCATTTGCATCCCTTTCATCCGCATCGCTCAAGTCAAGCTTCGGCAAGGCTCCCGGCAACCCCCCCAATGCGCCGGCTCTCCACGATGCCATCTCATCAGCAAAGTCGAAGAAGAGAAAGAGGGTGCAATCCGCTGAAACCGACGCGGTGACAGATTTTTCGCCAGATGACATTGGTGACCTGTGGAGCAAGGTCGTAGAGGGGACAGGCGATTCTTTAAAGAAGTCGACTGGGAACCCGACAGTCCCTACATACGCAAAAGAGGTTGGAGATAAAAAGAACAAGAAGGAAAGGAAGAGGAAGAAGAGAAAACATGGTGACAATGGGGATGATGACGATGATGAATCGGCCCACAAGAAGGAGGTGTTCCATCAAGAGGTCCACCGTTCAGAAAACGTTTCATATGGCGAACCCGACTCGATACAACAGCCAACAGGTCTAAAGCATTCTGATGGAGCCGTCGAACCCCGTGGAAAACGAGATGAGAAAATGAAGAAAATGAAGACCAAGAAGGACAAAAAGCGGGACAAAAAAGGGGAGGCGAAAGAAGATGAAGAGCCGTTCAGTGCTGTATCACCTACCGCTAGGGATTCTGAACATACAGTCGATGTACCTGCGAAGGCACCAACTCTAACACCGCTACAAGAGAAGATGCGGCAGAAGCTTTCAGGTGCACGCTTTAGACACCTCAACCAACTTCTATATACCACACCTTCGCAAAACTCCTTAACTCTCTTTAAGTCTCAACCCGAAATGTTCCGGGACTACCATTCTGGATTTAGACAACAAGTTGAGTCCTGGCCCGAGAATCCTGTCGATATTTATATTAGACGGCTCTTTACACGAGGAAGGCTACGCGATTCCGGGTTTCGGAGCGGTAAACATAGATCAAGCGGCATCTCTTCAGCCAATGCAAATCCGTTGGGTGTCAAAGGTTTCCACGATACCATGGATACTATTCCTCTGCCCAGGGCGAAAGATGGGTTTACGACCGTGATAGATCTTGGATGCGGAGAAGCTGCCCTGGCGAAAGCAATAACCAGCGCAAAACCTCGTCCAAAGATCAAAGTGAATTCCTATGATCTTCATGCTCCAAACCCATTGGTTACAGTTGCGGATATTGCCAATCTACCTTTACCAGACGGCTCTGTTGACATTGCTATCTTTTGCTTGGCATTGATGGGAATAAATTGGCCAAAAATGATTGAAGAAGCCGTTAGAGTTCTCCGAAACGGCGGAGAAGTCTGGATTGCAGAGATTAAAAGTCGGTTTGCCCGTACGAAGACGGGAGCAAAAGAGGATTCGAAGGAGCAGAAGAAAGGTAAAGGGAGGAAACATTCTGCGAAGAATGTCAAGGATGATACAAACCCAGTTGAGGCCTTCGTTGAGGAGCAGGACGGTCACCAAGATCAGAACCGATGGGCAGCCGGGGAACAAGATTTCATTGATGCATTGGCTAGACGAGGTCTCAGGTTAAAGAATCGGAATGGGTCCAATAAGATGTTCGTCTTATTGGATTTTGAAAAAGTTGGTGGTAGAGGAGGCCAGATGTTCCAAATACCTCCGAAACCCGATATGCACGGCCGTATCAGCAAAAAATTCCATACGAATGATGAACCTGAGACCGATGAAAGCGCAATCCTTCAGCCTTGTCTCTACAAAATCCGGTAGTGGATGCAATATTTCTGACTATTTCTATGTATATACATTGGCAATATATATTGGCGGCCAGACCGTGTAAGATAGTCGACAATTGAGCATGCTGGCTTACTGCCGCGAAAGTGGGGCATATTGTTTCCCATATTCTCGCATTTGTTGCTTCAGTTCCTCATCGGGCACGCCGACAATCAAATCTTCCAAAGTAATAATTGCTGTAATGGGAACGTTATATTCAGCTTTGCAATTTTCGATTGCACTGTTGTCTCCATCAGTCGTTCTTTCTTGTCTGTCAAGACAAACAACGATTCCAGCCAAAATACCGCCTTCCGCCTTGATGATATCGGTAGCCTCTCTCATGGCTGTACCGGCTGTGATGACATCGTCCACAATCAAAACCCTCTTGTCTTTCAACTGGAATCCGACAATTCCCCCGCCTTCGCCATGATCCTTTTTTTCTTTCCGATTAAACGAATACCCGACGTCCAAAAACTTATCGTCCAAAGCACCGAGTCTCGAGCATACCAGTGTAGCGAGCGGTATTCCTTTGTATGCAGGTCCGAAGACTACGTCGAACTCCGGAAGGCTCTTGTCTTGTAGTAGGGTTTGAGCAAAGGCATCAGCTAGGCACGAGAGGGTTCGAGCGGTGTTGAAGAGCCCAGCGTTGAAAAAGTAAGGCGATACCCGACCGGACTTGAGAGTGAATGAACCAAACTTGAGGATCTGGTTGCGGATACAGAGGTCAATGAGCTCTGCTTTGTGACGAGGGAGCTTGTTTGAAGTCATCTTGAAATCGCTACTGATAGTAAATATAGCTGCAATGTGAATGTTGATACCGGCCCGTGGGGTTGGATTTCTTGGAGATTTCGAATATTCAAATGGAATAAGCACGAAGTGTGTAACCAAATCCTGAAGAATTTTAGAGACCGACAACCCGATCAACACCAACGACGTTGTCGCAACACAGGGATCCGCAGAAGCGTCAAAAAAATATTTCGTCCGCCTTCACGTGGCTTGTGGTGGAGCCATTTGACGTAGTAGATCAGATCAGATTAACATCTTATCGGTAGCGATATCGATCTCAAATTGCACTTCCAGCATCCCGTACCCTACCTCCGTCGACATCAGTAGCCTTCTTGCGCCTTGCCTAGTTCCCGT
The DNA here is from genome assembly GCA_036971165.1 of Arthrobotrys iridis. NCBI lineage: Eukaryota > Fungi > Ascomycota > Orbiliomycetes > Orbiliales > Orbiliaceae > Arthrobotrys > Arthrobotrys iridis. The sequence continues at coordinate 691,589 of JAJTTS010000015.1, read as the reverse complement.
TACACAGGTTCCACTCATACTATGGGATACGCTCCCACTTGCCTGTCAAAGTAAAGGTGGCCACATATCGGCTAGCCCGCGGCCCTGCTGCATACATACACGAACTGCAGGGGAAGAGCTGTTCTCGCTGATGCTTGCTTGGCAAACCGACCAAAGGGCAATCCGGGGCAGAGCTTTCCATGCTCCGAATCGACCGAGAGACTTATCTGGTCTGATCTGTTATTTCTCTGTGACGTTCTGGTGATACAGCGGGCTTTCGGGGGAGCATTTACCGGCCATTCGTGACATATAAGCTTCTAATTTGAAAGGGGACTTCGAAACCCAAGCATCTGCCTTACCATCATTCTCCTTCTACCGGCGTCCAGACATCATCTAGCCTCGAAGGCACCCAGTCTTTATTCCATCCCACGTTGTTGTCCCATTTGTGGAGGTTGGTTGTGGTCGTTTGTCGCTGTCACTAGCTGCTGGTGCCTGTCGGTGTGCTCCTCCGATTCCGGGAAAGCTGCAGAGCTTTTCCACCCTGCAAACGCCCTAAAAATCGTTCATTGCAATTGAAACCTTTTTGCTCCCACTTTTACCTCGGAGCCTAATACTGATCGACGTTGATTCTGTGACTAAATGCTGCATCAAAAAGGGTGAACCATTTCTTGTCACTTGTTTCTTTTCTTTTTCATCTTCTTTATCGATTTCCTCCTCTTCATCCATCTCCACTCCCTTCGATATCATCAGTTAAAGGTTCAGCTGCTATCTGCTCCTGCGTTTCAAGCTCGTTCTGTGAACTTGCTCCTCTTCATTTGAAAGGCTCGCTTTCTTCCGACCCGTCCTGAATCATGCACATTAAGGACAAGATCGCTGCCTGCGAGAAGGCAGGCAAGCCCTGCTTCTCGTTTGAGTACTATGTACCAAAGACTGCTCAGGTATGCAGCTGTTACTACCCTATGGTCTTATGCGCCACTGACGTCCATGGTTACCTTCGATAGGGTGTCCAAAACCTCTATGATCGTACGTTAGAACCCACAATCGGTGATCCCGGCCTCATATCGGGACCCACTACTCACCTGATGATCAATTGATAGGGATGGAACGCATGGGTTCATTCGGTCCACAGTTTATTGATATCACATGGAATGCCGGCGGCCGTTTGAGCAATCTTACTACTGAGATGGTGAATGTTGCTCAAACTGTCTATGGCCTTGAAACATGCATGCACCTTACCTGTACCGGCATGGAAAAGGAGAAGGTCGACAACGCTCTCCAGGAGGCCTACAACGGTGGCTGTACCAACATTCTGGCTGTATGTTTCTGTGGAACAGTCCCTGGCGTGAGACATTTTTGCTGACGGTTCTGATTTGGGATGTATTAACAGCTTCGAGGTGATCCGCCAAGAGAGAATGAGAAGTGGTCTGCCGTTCCAGGAGGCTTCAGGTACGCCAAAGACCTGGTCAAACATATCCGCGAGAAGTACGGTGACTACTTTGATATCGGTGTCGCTGGCTACCCGGAAGGATGTGACGATGAGGTTGATCCGGATGTCCTACTGGATCACCTGAAGGAGAAAATCGACGCTGGCGGTACTTTCATCATTACCCAGATGTTCTATGATGTCGACATTTTCCTAGATTGGGTCAAGAAAGTAAGAGCCAAAGGTATCACCGTTCCAATCATCCCAGGAATCATGCCGATCCACACATATGCTGCCTTTATTCGAAGAGCGACCTGGACCAAGATTCATATCCCAGAGAAGTGGCTAGAGGCTCTTGAACCAGTCAAGAATGATGATGTTGCTGTTAGAGATATTGGGAGAGACTTGGTGGTTGAACTGTGCAAGAAGATCCTTGCTGCAGGAATCAACCAGCTCCATTTGTATGGAATCACTTTTCCCAGTATATTTCACGTAATTCATAGCTAACGTCTAAAATCCTTCTCTTAGCTACACCATGAACCTTGCCACAGCAACACGAATGATCCTGGAAGGTCTTGACCTCATGCCTAGTCTCGAGACACCGGAGCTACCAGCTTTGCCTTTCAAAACATCTCTTGGACTTGGAAGACGAGAAGAAAATGTCCGCCCTATCTTCTGGAAGAACCGCCACAAGTCGTATGTTGCTCGTACACAAGAATGGGATGAATTTCCCAACGGTAGATGGGGTGATTCGAGATCACCTGCCTTTGGTGAGCTAGATACCTACGGTATCGCCCTCAAGGGAACTACAGACCAGAACATCAAACTGTGGGGACATCCGGAAACCGTCGCAGATATTGCGGACCTCTTCGTCCGATATATAGATGGTAATTTGAGCTCCCTTCCGTGGTCCGATAGTCCAATCGATGCATCCGCCGACCCCATCAAAGCCCAGCTTGCGGAGCTCAATAGGCGTGGCTTCCTTACCACAAACTCTCAATGCGCTCTTAATGCAATAAAATCATCACACCCGGTTCACGGGTGGGGCCCGAGGAATGGATACGTCTACCAGAAGATGTACGTTGAGCTTCTGGTATCTCCAGAAGTTCTAAGCGAGCTCATCACTAGGATTGAGAGATCCTCTGATTTGACATACTACGCTGTCAATAAGGCTGGCGTTTTGCATCATAATGCACCAGCTGGAGGAAGCCCGAATGCTGTTACCTGGGGTGTCTTCCCAGGTAAGGAAATCGTTCAACCCACAATCGTTGAATTGATCAGTTTCCTCGCATGGAAGGATGAGCTTTATCGTCTTGGAGAAGACTGGGCTGCCTGCTACCCACAGAGTTCTGCGAGCCGACATATCATCAGCTCCGTGATGGAAAATTGGTTCCTTGTCAACATTGGTATGTTCCTCTGCTAAATATAATAGCAAATATCAATGATACTAACCAGCATATGTAGTTAATAACAATTTCCTGGACAACGAATCGGTCTTCGAACTTTTCAAAGATCTCAAGATCGACAACCTCAACGAGAAGATCCCAGTCGATGAATATCTCCAAAACCTGAAAATCACTGACGGCGCTGCGACGAATGGAACCACTTACGAGGTCACCAACGGTGCCCCGGCGGCCTAGGCTGGAATACCTGTGTTCTATTATTCCCCCAAATTTTTTCCCGATTTAACATTAATATTGCATAAACAATCTTACGACCATGACGAATTCAACTTGTCTTATTTTCCCCTCTACGAAAAGCATCACGAGCACAAACCGGCGTTTCAACAACATGGGGAATCATTTTTCAACAAAAAACCGTAGTTTTAATTAGAGCCCTTCTCTCTATTTTTTCGAAAGTAATCCTTTAAGGCTTAAAAAATCCTCCAGGGGAAACAAGAAAGAAGCTTGCTAGGAATGTGGGGAAAAGGTCGGAGGGAAGGTGACATATACAAATCAGAAGGCGTCCCCCAGCAATGCCGGTTCTGAGCCTTCCGAGATGTTTTCCATCAATCTTAGCGCATCTTTCAATTGGTCCCCTCTTCTCATCCCCATTTCTCTTTCCGCTGGAGTTCTATCGACATGCATATCTGTATCATCATTTTCTTATCCGCAATTTTCTTTTGCGCGAAAACACTTTCATCTAGGAGACCAAAACGGATTGGCGGGTATAAAGGCGTTTCAACACGTTTTTAGCGTTTCTTTTACATTTTCTAAGTATTTCCACCTTGTTCATTTGTATTCAATCTACCGAATGCCAGGGCTATGCAGCTGAATTTACCCTGGTATTAAAAGATTTCAACAATAATAGCTACTAGACACTGTTTTCTGTTTTTGGCATATTTCGCGGAGGTTCGTGTATCTGATGACACGTAGGGATTTCGGAGGGAGAACGCGAGAAAAGATGGAATGGTAAAGCGAACTAAAACGAAGGAGAAGGACAAAAATAAAATATCTATTATACACAATTCTTCGCTCTTTCCCGCATGACTCACAAAGAAAGAAAGAAGGAAAGAAGGAAAGACAGACGTAAACGTAGCAAACATCAAAAGAAGAGTAAATAGAAAAAAGGCTGGCAAGTCCTAAGATATTACAGTTTAAAAACATTAGGTTGACATATGTGAGAAACCTGAAAAGGTTGGTTCTTCGGTCATTCTTTTTTTTTGCCGTCGTGCAATTAAGTTCAGATGAGTGGTAAACAAAACTCCATAATGTAAAAGCTTGCGTATATCAGATATTCATGTCGAAGAGAAAAGGGAGAAAAGCACCGTTCCATATTTAAGCCCTCCTAATTTCATTCAATAGCCTTTCCAACTTCTCTGCAATGGCCTGATCAGCTGGCCCGTTCAGAATAGCCTTATATCTCTCCAATTTTGCAACAACATATTGTTTCTTGAATCCACCCTCGACTTGGTCTGTCCCTCCAAATAGAGTAGTTTTGGTCCTCTTCTTCACCACCGTTCTGAACCACTTATCAGCAACATAGACAGCGTCTCTGACAAGCCTCTTTCGGTGCGAGCCTTTGAATGGAACTTCGTCGCGATAAAACATCTCATCAAGGATCCGGAGAAGCAACTCTGCACTAACCCCTGCATCCAAGAAAGTTTGTGGCACCCAAGAAGTATGCATCGTATCTGGAACGTTCTCTACTGCGAATATTTCCAGCATGGGGACAAGATCCTCTGGGGGGAAGATGTATTCCGATAGCGAGAATCTGTGACCAAGATTTCGGAACTCGTCTGAAACAACTTCGTGAGTGTTCTTCGATGGGTCGGCCTTGGCTTCATCATGAAGTTTCGCAAGCAGGTTTTGCCAGACTCGCTTTATTTCATGGGTACCATGGTAATCTGCGCCTTGGAAAATCTGGAGGCAGATATCCCAGTAACCATACGGATCGGCAAAGCGATTGAAAAGCTAACAAACCATTAGCAAGCAGGTATCTTTGGGCAGAGGTTGAGAAACTTACATCGGTCATGGTAAGTAATTCACCATCTAGTTGTTCAACGAGACTCTCGAGTTTGTTGGCACTGATTCTAGCGTCATCTTTGATCCTTCTTAAGATATCTGCCTGGATCATAGCGACATCCATCTCCTCTTGAATTTTTTGGAGAAGTTCGTTCATAGCTTGGCGAGTACCGATCGGGCAGCGGCAATTGCTGAGGCCTCGGGCTCTACTAAGATATTCGATGCGCTTATCGAGCTCTATAGCGAACGCGCTCATAGCCAACATGCGAAGGGTCGAAGCAGCATCGTAATATATCTCTCGGCGAGCGTAATATTGCCAAAGCAAATCGGCGTGTTGGATTGAAGTGGCAGCACGTCGCTGTAAATACGGGACAATGGTTGGCCCTTCGAAACTGAGGAGTTTGTCCGATAGGCCTCTCGAAAAGAACCAGTCGAACAGACAAGACTGGAAAACCTCATCATCTGACTCCCAAACAACCTGGTATGCAAGCTGGTGTCGAAGCTGGGCTTGAGTGGGTAGGCCATCGAGGGTTGTTGGAGACCTGCTTGCCTCCTCATCAACAGCTTGGAGAACCGGGAATATTGTCTCATAAATGGCGGATCTAGCCTCGTATTGCTCTCGCCTTGGATCTTCCATGGGGGAGCCATCCAAAAGATAGGCTATAGCTGAGTTTCCACGATCCGACTCCTTCGCAACAGCCAGAGCGAGACGGATAGCACCTATGTCGAATCGTGTTAGAGTAACATTGTAGTGGTGTGAAAGGGAAGATATTACCTGAAGGATATTCGAGAGAGAGGAACTCCGCCATAGCATCCTTGAGCGTATCAAGGGATAAGGTAGATGCAACTTGTGAAAAGAGGCGCTCACTCTCTTGAAGTAGTCGGGTCTTGTTATCTTGGTCTATGGTGTCCCTAGCCTTTCTAAGTTGCTCGATCGCCTTGTATAGGACGACATCGTCGGCGCTACAGAAGCTACCGCATCGCTTCCGCAAAGTATCGGCCACTATGTCGACGCTCGCGCCAGCCTGGATGTTACGATTGACCATTGCCGCGATAAGTTCCTTAGCTAATGCGCGGCCTGCATCTGTAGTAAATAGTTTCTCGAATGTCAAATCTTTCACTTGGGGTTTAACCGGGTCTGGCAGCAACCCCACGACCTCGTCCAGTTTATCATCAAGCAAAGTCAGGACAAAAGAGATTCCCTCAATCATCGCAGTGATCAGCTGGACCAACGAATGAAGTGCTCTATGTTCAGCCTGTTGGGCGACTTCTTCAATGCGGGTACCAACGCGCATGAGGGAATCTGCCCCAGACAGACCCTCGATATAAGTCCGGTTCTCCGCTAGGAACTCAGAGAGTCTTTGCAATTGCTCTTGGATTATCTGAAGTTTCGAGACCGGTACAGCTCCCGAGAAAGTCTCACCGCCGCTCGCGGTCGCCGTAGCATTGACGATATGAACTTTCCATATTGAACGAACAATTCGGGTAGTATAAAGCGCTAGACCATCGTGTCGGCCAGATACTCTAACACTGTCCAAGGATGGTGCCGATGTCGAATCATACTCGTTCTCGACACGGGCCTTCCCGCCGAATTCGATAAAGAACTTGCGAGCCAGATCTGCGATTTCGGTGTCTGTAACTTTACCAATGGCACGAGAGTCAAATGAATCTGCTGAGAGCGCCCCGCAGGCAACAGCTAAAGCAGCAGCGCATGCCTCAGCCCGCCCGTAGGATTCGAAGAACTTCCTAATTTCTCCCTCAACACCGAGGCTGTTCGGGTTGGAGGTTCCATATTTGATCATGTTGGCGAGAATCTCGACATATCTGCGGCGTTTAATGATGTGGATACCGTTGCTTGTGAGGATAGCAATTTCTGTGGGGGCCTGGTCGAACTGAACAGCCATTTCGTTTCCGAATCCGGCGGGGACAGAAGTGGCACCGAAAGGAGAAGTCATCGGTTGGATGGCTTCGATGCGACTTTCTGGATCGAGCCACGACCCGACTTCCCACAAAGTCACTTGTGTTTGGGTCATGTCAGATGTGAAAAGAATCTTAGCAGAGTCCGGTGCCGCCATGTATATCGTGTCGGACAGTTCCTCTTTTCCAACGCAGCAGATAAAATATCCGGGCGCGAAGACGGCAGCTTTGCGGGTTGTGGTAAGTGCCGTAGAGACACCTGGGTCTGCACGTGAATTGCTTCCATTTTTCTCACCGGCGGGCAATGGAGGTAGACGAAGATGTGTAGCCTGCATATCGGAGGGCGGTCTATCGCCACCATATCCGGATCCGTAAGCCGAAGCGGCGCTAAAGTATAATCTACAACCAGTTGTCGTCGTTCCAACGAGATTGACTCTTCGGCCCTGTTGTGATGTAACAACACTGATAGAAACGAATGGCGTCGTGCGATCGAGAATTCTCGGGAGACCATGGGTAACTCTAATATGTGATAGAGCCCTCTCAAAAGGTATTGTTATAGCTAGGGTTAGAATGTTCCCAGGACCCATATGGAACACGCGGATCGTGGAGGTTGATGAGAGTGTATACAACAGATTCCGGGTATCGTCAATCGCCATTTGAATCGTGTGCTCCGAAGTTTGAGGACCGGAAAGGAAGGATATCTTTGGCGCAAACTGGGCTATTATTCCTGTTTGCGTATGACAGATCTTCCCACACCTCGGTTGAAACCAACCTTCTTGCTCCTGGTACGTCAATTCGTAAACTTCGTTATCCAGAGTCCCGGTGAAAAATATTCTACCGGTTTTGGCGGAGCCTTCGATGATGTTGATGTTGATACCCTTGGCGCTTAGCGCCATGTTTGTCTTATAAATTTGAAGGTCGCAACCGTTAAATGGTCGACCATTGGGAGTTGCCGCAACCCCTAGGATGTTTATATCTGTGCTCGTGGCGACAAGGAGGATGTGCGTGACACTATCGACGAAAACTCCCGGCCGCGGCTTGAGGAGATTGACGGCCAGGATATTGTTTCTCGAAGGCTCTGCGTACTCCTGGAAGTCTCCGCCACTGGAGAAATTCCAGAGATACAGCATATGGTCCACGACAATCCAAGCCCTGCCGGTTTCCGCAAACAAGCCCATCTTTGTTAACACCTGGACTTGATTGTAAGCCTCGAAGATTTGATCTGGTATCTCGAAAAGATTGGTCCTATGGAAAGGAGCCCGTTCCTGGTCCATGTTTTCGTACTGATAGGATATACCGTGCGCCAGGATCTTATCCAATTCGGGAAATCGGGTTTCAGCGTGTAGACTCTCGTTCACAGTCTTTGCTGCCCTCGGTATTGGCTTCAGATTATCTGTAGAAGGAGGCGCTTGCGCGGGGACCATGGCATTTTGATACCTGGGGTCCCTCATTGACCCTCCGGGTCCAAAGCTCACAGTCGAACGTGGCTGGGTTTGAGGTTGAGGAAGCGTGGGATATTGAGGCTGTGCTGGCGACTGTTGCTGAACTAGTCGCTCCATGCTGTACCTTGGATGGGTTAAACTACTGCTCTCCTGCCGTGGAGCGGCCGACGGCCCTGCCAGGTTGTTGTAGAAGAAACTTGGAAACTCGGATTGAGTTTCCATGATGACGGCAAGCTCAGGTACCTCTGAGAAGGTTTAAGGCAGCCAAAATTGGTAATATGATTGTAAATGATCTAGGCTTCGGTTATAAATACGTCTACAGACCGGTTCCGATTCACTCGAGAACTAAGGGAATGAGGCGCTCTCCTGAGGATTAGCCAGCGGATGTTGTTCTCGCGCACGATCCAATTCGGCTGACGGGTGGGCTCGAGGTCGGGAAGGAGAGCAAAGCAGCCTGATTGGACGACTACGATGTTCAACGAGCGTGCCTTGGGGTGTGGCGACGGGTGATGAGATGGCTAGGGAAGCGATGGGGATGGTTGCGAAGGATTGAGGATGAGGAAGAACGTCTGGAGGAGTTGGTTGTTGGTGTTTACACCAAAAACGCGAGAAATTTCGCCCAACACAGCAACTGGTCCTTCGCCTCCTCGCTTGAGCCTCAGCAAACGACTTCGCTGCTACGCCATGTCTGAGGAATATATAATTTGAGATGCGCTTAATCTATTCAAGATCGATCACTAAACCCTCTGAGAGTGAGGGTTACTCTTATGTATATATGCATTTGGAAATATCGACGGTGTTATACTATTTTCTATTCGGAGCAAAGAATAAAATTACCGGTTTTGACGTCATATTTGCCCGGCCCTTAAGTTTCGACGTGTCCGTTATATTACACGTGAACTTCTTTCACTCTAAGTCTAGATAATTCCTGCTTTCGTCTTCATAAGGTTCTGGAGATAAACCGTAAAAGCTGGGCTCAATTTGTAGTTTTTCCCGGATTGTTACGGATAAAATGATGTCGTGCGCGTTCTATCTACTGCTTCTTTGCTTCCCTCTCCTGCTTTTTAAGAGATCGTCTTCGGATGTCTTCGTGCATAGTCTTGTTGACGTTAACGACAGTTGCACTTCCCAGGCCCGCGAGATTCTCCAAGGCCCAGTGCATAACAGCGTGCATCCAGTAAGGAGTGACAACTCCGGCAGTATTGCCGACATAGACACCAATCTTTCCGAGCGTCGCCTTCACAAAGGCTTTTGGATTCGGGATAGTCAGGCTTGTCCTTCGAACTTTAGACATGGCGGAGGTGACAAGGTAACTTTGAACGAGGTCGACGTGGATACCTTGCGGTTTCAACTCAGAAGCCAATGCAGCGGACCAGGAGGTGAGGAATGCCTTGCTACCAGAATATGCTGCCAGCAGTGGAGTTGGAGTCAGGCCAGCGAAGGATCCCATGGTAAGGATGAGGCCTCGCTTGCGGGTGACCATCCCAGGAAGAACAGCTTTCGTTACGCGAAGAGTGGCGGTGCAATTGACGGTGATAATATCTTGAATCAAGGCCTCGTCCGTAATGAGAAACTGAGTAGGCATGTCGTAGCTCTTCCCGACATTGTTGACCAGGATTGAAACATCCTTCATACCAACCCTAGTAGCAATTTTCTTATAGTCCTCATCGAGGTTTTGAGCAAAGTCAACCGGCAAAAACTCTGTTTGGATCTTGTACTTTGCTTCGAGGTCCTTGCTGATTTCTTCGAGCTTTGAGGCAGTACGGGAGATCAGCATAATATTAAACCCCTTTGCTGCCAGCTGATAGACGAATTCCTTGCCGATGCCATCCGAGGCTCCAGTGACCACAGCCCATGATCCCTTGGGTCCGAATTTGCTGAGCTATAGATGACAAGATTGTCAATTGGCGCCTTCTAAATGCATTTGATGAGCTGAAAGCTGATGATGGACTTCTTCGTACCGATTTTCCAGGCTGGATAAAGATGGCAAATATAGCGGTGAGCAGCCTCAGCAGGCAGTATAAAACAAAGGCGCCACCGAAATACGCAAGCAGGGTTTTCGCGAGTCGAACCTGACTCGCTCCAATAGTGATTGCCATATTCGATTCAGGGTAAGCCCGGGCGCGATGATTCTTTTAATCAAAGGAAGAGCTGAAAGTCAAAGGCTGAAGTGTTTTGTGGAACGAGGGGCGGACAAGAGAGTGATATCAAGAGATGATAACGTCGGGATTTGGTGAGGAACTTCGGTTGAGAGCATAGGCTATTGGTCCCACCGAATTTAAAATCTCACCTGTCACAAGCCAAGCGAGCGTTTGATTACGCTCCCTTCTCCCTCGGGCTGCCTGGCGTGGACAATGTGGGCCTCCTTTGGTTAAAGTTTCTACGCGTCAGCGGTGGCCGTTCTTGGGAAGGTTACCGCTTCCGCCTGAGGTTTGCGGTTCTTTACCTGCGAACCGATGTTTCAAAATGTTCGACCGAATATACGCCGTGATGATTACGGAGCTACGTGTCGGTAAGGTGAAGCCTCAAGTACCCTTTTTGCCGAATACTCCGTAATATGCAGAAGACTGTTTCGCATCGTCTGAAGCACCAAGGTACTGGGACAGATCGAACAGCTTGTATCCACCCTTTGGATTTCCTGGCGTTACAGGTGGGTGTGTGGAAGGGTTTTTCCTGGATGAGTGTCTCCAGCAAGTTAGCGGCAAATGTGCCGAGAGAAACGGTGCAACACAACTCAACTTCCAAGACAGACCTCCATTCCACACTTTGCTTGAGCTGCGGCAGCCGCATATAAAAATTCATGCAAGGACGGTAGGGAAACTCCTGGAACCAGAACCCAGCAAAGAGGTTCGTCCCTTAGAAGTCAGACACCGGCGAGGAACTCTGCAGAACATGGGCTTCGTCTACCGGTGCTATTCGGCCGGTGTGGCTTCTGATTCGCTTCATGGAGGGATCGTGACCCCAATGGACCCGAGAGTCTGGTTCATCCGCTTGAGACTGTCCCCTTAGCTCAGTCCCGCAAATCCCAAAAGAGTATCGCACACAAGTGTTTCCGGTTCTTAGAGTCCGAGATAGCATGGCGTGTGAAGTGGATCAAACTTTGTGATTTGTCTCTGTGAGGATGAATTAGTCCAACAGAGAATAAGAAATTTTCAAAAACAAGACGCACTGAGGAGATGCGAGCAATCCCTCAAAAAGGACATCCCACCTTCTCAGGAGTCGAAGTATGAAATCGCCATTGAGCCTCCTTGATCTGACCTTGTCCAGAATACGATACTACGACTCTTTGTGTGCGCAAGACCCGGGCGGCTGTTTTGACAAGGGCTAAGGCACACGCTCGTAGTTGACCGTTTTCTGCTTCAAGGCATTCCAGCCAGCAGTTTTTTTTTTCCCCCTCGAGCTCCTCGTATTAAATTTGTTGCATATTGCATATTGCAGAAACTCAAATGGAAAACCAGTGGGTAACTAGGATGCGCAACTGCTAAGTGACACCTCATTGCACATGCACATACAAATGTACCGTTGGGAGGTATGAGGGGCTACCTTCGCCCCTCCTTTCAAATATGGAGGAAATGTACCCTAATATCTACCCCTCATATGCAATAACGTGCATGTCAGCTTGGAATTGCAATGGGCCTTAGCGCTTTCAGTCGGCATTTTCTTACCCGGGAAGGCCCAATGAGATGGGATATATCAATACCGGAACTCTGCTCTTGTTTGCGTATCATACGTTTCAAAGGCTAGAGAGGGTTTTAAAATTTGGAAAATCTCTCAACCATACGTAGAATGTATGTCTGTACATATTACATATCCATCTATCTCAGCTCGGAAAACTGACGCGAAGCATGGACGGATTGTCGGAGCTTGTTCGGGCGGTAGTAACATCACAGGTTTCCATGGCCTTAAGGATGGACGTCTGTATTGATAATCAGGTCTGGGGACTTCCACATGGCACTCGGGCCAGACGTCATGCGCCTGGAGGATCGCACCGCGGATACTTGAGGCAGCTGCCGGCAGCAAGACCACGGATGTCGTAATGTTGAGACAGCCCTTGCCAATGGAAGGACCCCCATTATGGGAGGTTCACAATACGATGCAACGGATGTATTGATTGGTTCGAGCCAGCTGCTGGCAGTGCAAACCTGGCCTATTAGCCTTTGTCGTCATTGTGAGTTTCTCTTCCCCGAGCTTTGCCCTCTGACAGGATGTTCCCCGTTCCGATTCGCCGCGTAAAGAGAAACACGGTTGGCTGTTCTGCTTGGTCAAAACGAAGGTGTGTCAAGCATAAGACGGTGGGCGGTTAATGTGCTAATGAAGCACTGTTTCGTGCAGGGCCGGCCAGGCCTTCTGCTTTATCACAAAAAACAAAACCATCACACTCGCACTTGGCCTCAGATGGAAATTGCCCTTTGTTCCATTTAGGATGAGATATATTCGATTCTGCCTTTGAAAATGAACTCTACAACTGCCATACCCTCTATGCCCTCTATACACACCTTTCAAGATACCAAAACCCTTTCGCTGAATATGTGATGCCCGCTGCCGTTCTTTTGTTTATAACCCCCAGCCATATGATAACCAAAGCCCCAATGCAATGAATCCCAGGTACGCCGACGATAATGCTGTTGATAAGAATGAATGCTCGACTCAAAACTCGCTGGACCGCACGCCTCAAAGAGAAATGATCAGATGAAGGCTGTTCGCGCGTTTCGAACTAAGGTGGCAGACTCTCGATCAAGCGGATGGCTTCCTTCCGATCACAACATACCTGCATCAATACATGTTGTCAGTGCTGAAACTAAGCAGTAGCTATGCTCTGAAGACGTTAGGCGCAAGCAAAGGTATGTTCCATAAGGATAAATAACCCCGCTCACCACTTGAGCGCTATCTCGAGGTCATCAACTTACAAAGGGAAATATGGACGCAGATTTAGGTCATCGATCTCGCTACGAGCTCTCGCAATCAAGACGTAAAATTGTTCCAGTGACATCTCGAGCCGTTCCGTGAATGGCCATAGTGCCATGGCGTTAATCATATCTTTCGCATTCGAACAGTTGAGGTTCCCGATATCACGATCTCTCTCATCTAGAAATCATCAGCTTAGTTTAACATGGATGCTTGTATCACGACTTACTTCGAGACCACCCATTCAACGGGAGCGGCATCATCCGGCTTTGCACGTCTACAAAACCGGCAGCTTCCATCATCGGTTGCAACCTTGTCGGAGCACGTAGGTCCTTCTTGTCTTCATATACTTCAAGGAAAGTCTTACTCCACCTTCGAAGCCCGTGTTCCTCCGTCAAGGTTCCGTTGTCGGATTGCGCATTGAAGTATATCTCAACCATTTGCAACCAACCGTCGGATTTCAAGACTCTGCGATACGATCAATAAACGTGAGTGATTTATCCTCTGGAGATCTGCCGTTTGCATCGAACAGATACTAACTTGAAGCAGTCTTGAATGTAGCCCATCCATCGACTTTTGCTGATGCCTGGAGCTACCAGCCTCGAGTGGACGAAGTCGAATTCCTCGGGCTTAAAGTTGAAGGGTTCGTTCAAGTCGTCGACCTCGTTCAGCTGTTAGTTCGATCCGGTGTGAAAAGCTGGGACCACCTATAGCTCTGTGGCTGCCAAACTACTTTGTGGCTTACCTGGCACCAAAGGTTATTCGGGGTCTCGTCGGGCTTGAGATGGGGAGAAATATCGACAGCGATGATCTATTCCACGTAAGCAGGCGATTTTTTTAAGGGAATGGGCCTCGTAGTTGAGTTCAAACCTCTGCTTCCGGGTATTTCTCCGCCGCTTCGATTGCCCAGGCACCTGAACCATAGCCACAATCTAGGATCTTTTTGGGGTTCTCCACAGGAGGGAAGATGAGCCTACTGTCGAATATTTTCCTAAAGACAAGGTGCTGTCTGTTGAGACGGTCTTGTTCATCCTTGAAGAGCGTCAGTTACCCCGAGAGCTACCCAGGGTATTTTGATCTTAGAGGAGGAGTTTGTAAGGGACACGCCAAAAATATACATGGATTACTCGATTCTCACATCTGTTCCTGGGGCTAAATACGACCTACCTCGTCGACTGGGACTGGATATATGATTCTTTCGATGGAGTAATCCTGGAACTCTCGACCATGGTGGCGTACAGTCCGCCAGTAGGCACTGTCTAAAGAACAAGTTTCTGACAATGAAGAGGAGGATCCGCTTGTTGACATCCTGGCTGAATTTGGCGCTCTATAAGCTGGAGACTTCGTTATCCGTTGGAAACGTGTTTCAACAGTCGGTGTATTTTTCGGCCGCTACCTGGAGTCGAGTTTGAGAGAGATTGGGACGAGGGACCAAAGATTCGTGAGCCAACAACGTGGAATATATTTCTAACTACTGGCCGAAAGATGCTTCCTATACTGTGCTGTGCCGGTCTGCTGCTATTCGGGACTGCCAATCAGAGTCATGAAGGGAATAGGCATAGGACAAGTGGACCACCCTTAGTTCCTCGAAAATTTAAAGAGGAGACCTAGCTCAGGGTACCCGAGAGACCACCACGTCAGGCCTCGAAATTGCAAAATAAAAAAATCCGGGAGGATATAAGGTGCGTTGGACAAGGGGTCCTTATACACTACTGCGACTCGACGATCTCCTTCTACGGTATCCTTTCTTTTTTTTTTCCCTCTCGAGTCAGGCTAGCTCGGTGTCCTCGGTGAGCTTCGGGGTCGAGGCAAACATAAATATTAAGTCGACGGACTGGCCTTGCTAGTCCTGTAATCCCGAATAGTACAAGCTCTGACGGTCCGCATTTTTCAGTCGCATTGCACTTACAATCTTGCAGCACGAATTTCGGATGAATGCACACTAACATCGATGATTCGTACCTTTAGTCACTGAACATTCAGGCCACGAGCAGGTTTCCTATACCATGGCCTCGGGTTAGCCGTCTGTATCGCGGTGAACCACCAGGGATTTCATTTCATTTGTGGTGGCACAAATACACTAGCTGAAAAATATGCAGAATCACAAATAATAGGGGCCCATCAGTTCTGGAAAGGTTTGGGAGGGGTTGTCACAGGAAATCAACGGCTCGAGATTATCGGCCATATCTGTGTTCGGTTGGTGAGAAGGCGTGGTAGTGAAACTTAGCGCCTTGACGTTGATGTTAGCCCTGCTTCCAGCAGAGCGGGAAGGTGTGGCACATGGCCGGAGCACACCGACCCGGGAGCTTGGTAGAATCACTTCTATTTCCTCAAGACGTCCCAGCAGTCTGTTTAGGTTCTCCAACGTAAGAACCTCTAATTTGCTTGAATTTATCCCTTAGGCATTTAACATTTATACACGAGCTGGAAAGTAGTTGCACTCCGCCTCAACGTCTCAGAAACACAGATTTTGGGTATTTGCGGAAAGGTTATTGATCAAAACCCCACAAACCCACCGCCCCGTGAACGGATGAAGGCCTCCAACCTTGATATGATCCAAGAAGAATCGCAATTTAGATGACTATCCCTGTGGGCCTGCATCTAAACCCAAGGTGAGTGCATAAAAGCCCTGAAATGAAATTATATGGGGCATCAATTTCTCAGCCATCTCGTGTAAGGGCGCTGCACAGAAAGTTCCTCGGTGTTCCCTGTTCGTGGAAAGCTCACCCGACGACCAAGAGAATACATCATCACATCGCTGTGGGACTTCAATAGACACCAAGCACGCTACCAAACTACTGGTACGCCTCCGGACTAGTATTGTAACTATATTGAACAGCAAATATATCCCAACCTCAACAAGATGGGCCGGAACTCAATTTGCCAATGCATGGCGTCGAGCCAAATCAAACGAAGGCTCCACAAGCTATCTCAAACCCTTTCAAACTTGCTGACATCTCCTTCACGCGGGCGAGGGAGAGCTCTACGGTCTTCTCGAGGAATAGTACAATCCCCAGCCGTTCCGTCTATCACTTTGAACTGGTCGATGGTTACATCGTTAGTGTGTTTCACTTACAAGTTGGTCCTAACTAGTTAGTGGGAGTGGACGCCTAGGTGCAACAAAATTACCAGATGCTCGGACCACATTATTCACATATTCAATTCTCGCGTTCTGATAGCGGTCGCAGAGTCATGGTATGGAAACTCTCAGTGCGCTTGTCTAAGACTCTTGTCGAGATCCCATCACACGACACGAAGCGGGCCGGATGGCGGAAGGTCCGGCCAGTTATCATATCTTAGATGGGAGGGTCTCAAATTCATTAAACCCCTTCCGGGGAATGCGATTCAGATGCATAGATGTCGACCAGAGACATTTCCAATAAGAATCGGTCGTCGAGCCTTGCGTCACCGAACTTACCGAGCCACTAGGCTTACCTCCCCTTGATACTTTTGCATGTTTCTGAAACTTTCGCGTCGAGGCAGGCAAGGTACAGGGCCCGGCTGGATATAATTTCAATAAGGATATTCCATGGCCAAGTACCCGTTTTCTTTTTCATTGACGGAATCCTTCAGCATCAAAAACGCCTCGGACTTCTTTGTCAACGTGAGCCCCATGTAACCCACACTCCCCACCCTGACCGCATTCCTGGAATTGATTTGACCCAACCCCACTCTTATGCAAGATGTCGACATTCTAATTGGCGACGGGGTTCGCAGCCCTTGGTCTACCTTTAGGATCAATTGTTACTTACATACTGTATGTAAATACATGCATTGCTGCATGCCCCTTTGCCCATAACCAGGTCTTTCTGCGCCCGACAACCGGAGAAGTTTTTGTGGAATATTTCCCGACGTTAAGAACTTCGTACGCCTTCCACAAGTCACTACGCCTCTTTTTTCCCGCTATAGCAGGGTTTGGTCACATTAGGTTTGTATTCCTGTGTCATAAGCTGCAAGCCGCCGCCATGGCGTCGTCTCTCTTGACATACAACTTTTTCGCTTCCCCCTTGCAACTCGGGAAAAACGCTCGCCGCGAACCGCCGTTCCACTGGAACCAGTGTGATTGTACTCCCTGCCACTGCAGCTTCTCGTTAACGGTGCCGGCAGTCTGGTGCATCGAATGTTTCCCCGAACATTCTTTTCCTGTGTGGCTAACTCAGGGTTTTTCACAGTCCACCAACCAATTTGGCTGGAAATCGATCCATGCCCAGAAATAACAGGCGTCGATTGAGGACAACTTCATAGTGCACGGACGCGGTTCTCGGTCCCATGATCAGGGAAGTGCGGATGAAAATCTTCACGTTTTAGGCCTGTGCCGATATACGCATTATGCCAAAACAAGCCCCCAAGTTCACCATACTTTTCCGGTCGTGGAAATGGCGGATAGGTTGTGTATGTACATTGGTTTCAAGGTATGATTGTATGATCTTGTGATATTTGTGTATAAATATAGATGCTTCAAATTAAAACCTTGAAACTTAGGGCATGGTTACGCTTTTCTACTTAGATTAACCTCCCGAATCGATTGTAACCTCCGTACCCACCCTTTTCACGGTATTTCATGCTGCCGCGACCTTTGAATTTAACCTCAGATTGACCTAAATCTGCCGGGTATCGGTCATCCCGTCGAGGCGGCGAACGGTAAGACCGTCGGTTTGATTCTCTCTCATCTTCCTCTCGCTGAATCCGGCGTTCTTCCTCTGAATCAAAGTCACCATCATCGTAATCCCGTCCGCGCCTGTGGCGGCCACGAGACCGTGACCGAGAGTGGGAATTCAGCCGATGAGATGTTTTATAGTGGTGTCTTGAAGACCTTGGATCTCGGTGTTCTGTCGGGGAAGCTGGCTTTTCGGGTGATTTTGAGCGAGATGTGGACCTAATATCCTGGGAATGTGGAGCCGGGGCAGCGGTTTCCCTGATTGAAGATTCCCCGGGCCTTCGTGGCGAACGCGAACGATCGACCCGGTCGCGGTGCCTCCTACCGGATCGTCGAGACTCTCTATCTTTATCTTGCCTTCTATGACGGTCTAGTTTTAGTCGAGGGCTCCTTGTCCTGCTCCTATGCCTATCCCGAACCCTACTGCCGCTTCTGCTTCCACTCTTGCTCCTACTCTGACTTCTGCTTTGACTTCGCGGTCGTTTTCTATCTCGTGAAGATCTTTCATCTGCAGTTTTTGTTGCCGCAGCTTTCGCCGGTGCCCTGCGAAATTCGAGTTCCCCGCAGTTGGAAATCATTACATCGACCACTGGTTTGTCTGACGAATCAACCCTGACCTTCTCCAGTTCCTTCACGAATTGAAGGCCGCTTACTACATGACCAAAGACCGTATGCTTGCCATTTAGATGATCACATGGAGCGCACTGATGTACTTGTTAGTAATCATACTACCGAGGTAAGATACTTTCGGTAAATAATCGCAAATCGTGTCGTTCATACCGTAATAAAGAACCTGAATAGATGATATCACAAAAAACAGTGAGCATATCCCCTGGTTTGTAAACGTTATATGGTGATTTGTGGAGCCACATACTGTGAACTGTTGGTATCCTTCCCCCTATTAGCCATGCACACCAATCCTTCCTTATCGATGTCACACCACCCCAGATTTTCGTCTTCAAAGGTGTCGCCATAGATTGATACCCCTCCTTTCCCGTCGCCTCGAGTAATGTCACCGCCTTGGAGCATGAATTCTTCGATTATGCGATGGAAGATTGATGATTTGTAATGGAGGGAGGGGGAGGTGGAGCCCGTGCATAATGAACGGAAGCTATAGGCTCAGCAGTCCATGTCAGCATGAATGCTTGATGTTTAACGAATTTAGGGGGTATATACGGACTTTTCGCATGTTCGAGGTGTCTTGTCTGTGAAGAGTTCGATAACGACGCGACCTACGGGGTCAGTGCCATGTTGAAGGTCCAGGAAGCATCGAGGGCGAATTGGGGCGACCATCTTGTTGACCAAGGCAGATGCGACTTTGGGCGTATGAGAGGTTGGTCGGCGACTATGCGGAGGAGATTGATGGGAATATCGATGTTTGGGGTTGAGTCGCGATTGGATTGGAAGCGAGCAAACGATGTCTTAATAATACCAGGCAGCGATCCAAGAAAAAGCGAGCCTGTAAGATGGTGAATAACGATGAAACAGAATACATAAATATAGGATTTGATACGATGTTGCACGGATAGCTGCATTGGATCAGACATTGTGATGACGATGATGGTAATCATGAAGCCCCAATCTTGATGCCTGTGTGATAGGCCAAAAGAATCGACAAGAGGTATCTCGAGGTTGCAAGCAGCGTGTTGTCGATGCGTTGCGCCTGACGTTGACCAATGAGCGACGACTGCGAAGTATCTTAGCCTAATCAGGACTAGCTCCTGTCGCTCAAGAAAAAAATTTGGATTTTCGCTTTTCACCGAGCTTTTCTCTGATAGGCGACTTCTTTCTGCCCTCCTCGACGACTTCTCCGCCATCACAAATTGAGGTAGCCATTCGCCGAAAGGACTGCATCCTACCAGTAGTCTCTTACATAGCTATCACAATGGTCCAAACGGTATGCTATCCTAGTGCTTTGATTAAATCAATAGATAGCAAGCTGCTCTCAAGTTGAGGTTCAATGGCTAATCGATGTATTTACAGACTTGGAAAGCTATCGCCCCGGTGCCCACATCGCAGGAGTTCCTCGATATTGTCTTGTCGAGGACTACGAGGAAAACTCCTACCGTTATTCGATCTGGCTTCAAGATCAGCAGAATCAGAGGTACCATAAACTGGGAAAGGTCCGCTGTGATGCTATTGGATGGTTGCTGATAACTTCGATATAGCCTTCTACCTTAGAAAGGTCAAATTTACCCAAGACACTTTTACTGAGAAGCTCCAGGCGATCCTCGATGGCTTCCCTAAGCTCCAGGATATTCACCCTTTCCGTATGCTACCCCAAATGACCACAAATAAGTGCAGGGAACCCCTCTAATGCCCCGCTTTATATAGACAAGGACCTTATGAACACGCTGTATGATGCCGACCACTTCAGAATTGCCCTCGGTCAACTCTCTACTGCAAAGCATCTTATAGAGCAAGTCTGCCGCGATTATGTCCGCCTCATCAAATACGCACAATCCCTTTTCCAATGCAAACAGCTAAAACGAGCGGCCCTGGGTCGCATGGCTACTATCACTCGTCGCCTGAAAGATCCACTCCTTTATCTGGAACAAGTCCGACAGCATCTTGGCCGTCTCCCGGGTATCGATCCCAACACTCGAACCCTCCTCATCTGCGGATACCCCAATGTTGGAAAGAGTAGCTTTCTCAGAAGCATCACCAGGGCAGATGTCGATGTCCAACCGTATGCCTTCACCACAAAGAGCTTATTCGTTGGGCACTTCGACTACAAATACCTTCGATTCCAAGCCATCGACACACCTGGTATTCTTGATCATCCACTCGAGGAAATGAATACCATTGAGATGCAATCTATAACCGCGATCGCCCATTTGAAATCTGTGATCCTGTACTTCATGGACCTTTCCGAACAATGCGGTTACTCCGTAGCTGCCCAAGTTCAACTCTTTCACTCGATCAAGCCCTTATTTGCGAACAAGATTGTTTTTGTAGTAGTAAACAAGATCGACATCGTCAAACCAGAGGATCTTGATGAGGAATCGCAAAAACTGATACAAACCATGCTTCAGGGTGGAGAAGTCGAGATGCTGCAGTTGAGCTGCCATGCCGAGCAGGGTATATCGGAGGTGAAAAATAAAGCATGTGAACGGCTACTTGCTGCGCGAGTCGAGCAGAAGCTGAAGACGAATCGGGCGACCGATATCCTCAACCGAATACACGTTGCAAGACCTATTGGCGGCGTTACAAGGGAGGCATTTATTCCTGACGCTGTCAAGGAGAAGGCCAAGTATGATGTGAATGATCCGAATAGAAGGAAGTTGGAGAAGGATATTGAGGCTGAAGAGGGTGGCGCTGGTGTTTACAACATCAATTTGAAGAGTATGCGGCTTACAGTTATCCGTTCTGGTATAGTTATAACTAACCGTTGAATTTTATAGAGAACTACATGCTCGACAATGAAGAGTGGAAATTCGATAAGATTCCTGAGATTTTCGATGGCAAGAATGTTTACGACTTTATCGACCCTGATATCGAATCGAAGCTTGCTGCGCTAGAGGCTGAAGAGGAGCGGCTTGAGGCCGAAGGGTTCTACGACGAAGAGGAGAGCATTGAAGACGATGAAGAGGCAGATATCCGAATGAAGGCGGACTTCATCAGGGACCAAAAGCAGCTGATCCGAAATGCCGCGAGAAGCAAAAAGGCCTTGAAGAACAGAGCTGTCATCCCACGCCAAAAGATGCCGAAGAACATGAGCGAAATGAAGAACAGCCTTGAGAAGATCGGTCTGGACGCGAGTACCGTCCTTGATAGGGCGAGAAGCAAGAGCCGAGGGCGTTCTATGGCGAGTCGGAGTAGGGCGACCTCTGAGATGGGTGGTGACGTTGAGATGCGGGATATCAGCATGCATGATATAAGCCAAATGACATTGAAGGAACGAGCAAAGAGCAGAGTCAGGAGTCAGAGTAACAGACGGGAGGATGGTGTCACGGATGAGGGCGCCAGGACGAAAGCTGAGAAGATCGCCAAGTTGAACCAGAAGAAGATGAACAGGATGGCGAGACAGGGTGAGGCTGACAGACATGTTTCTGCATCTATGCCAAAGCACTTGGTAAGTTTCTACATCATCCTTTCAAATATATCGAAAAGAATACTTTTAACATTTGGGACTATAGTTTTCGGGTAAGCGAACAATCGGCAAGACCAACAGACGTTAAACGTCGGTGGTTATCAAGGATGTTTGTAGGTTATGGTAGAAGAAGCAACAGTCGAATGAAAAAGTTTTCAGGGCTTGCTTTTTCTAGCTCCCTTTTTTCTATACACAAACCAAAAATGGCGTTTTTCGTTCTATATATTTTTTGGTATATATATACTGCATGGGAGTTAGGAGGAAGTGCTTATCGTCTTCTTTGCATCGAAGATTACGTACGTTACTTTTACGAAGTACCTTGTATCATTACATGTATACAGCCCTGCGATTTATTGGCTTTGAGGTGTTCTCTCTCTAAATTTGACGTCAAACGGGTATATATGTGATATCATCATAAAGATTTCATTCGGTCTTCGTCTTATGTTATCTACTTTAGTAAGTAACGGAGACGTATTGCGCTAGTAAAAAAGTCAGGCATATATATATATATATATATCAACAAGCCTGTGCATCTGTGCTATGTAACACGCATCAATACCATGCAAGCATGCCTTCGGCGTCTGCTGTTTGCGGTATGATAAAGGGGGTATGAAAGTTTAAAAGGAAGAAAGAGAGAGACAGAAGGCATTCCCGAACGCCTCCACCAAATAAACTTTAAAAAAAAAAAGACAGAGATGTGAGGTCTTGCTAGGGTAATGAGCAGTGGTAAGGAAATCATCGAGGGAAAGCGAAAAAACAACCTCCTCCATGCAAATTCAAAATACGTATGCCTGCAGTCGGTCCCATGAACGGAAAAACACCATACCGAACCCATAATCAAAGGAAAGAAAAAAAGGGCCCTTGAGAAAGCCAGAACTAAACGTAAATGATTACCAAATCGCATGTCACCGATACCATTCAATAGCCTACCACACTCCTGTGCTGGCTCTTACTCCTCCTACCCATTGACCCGGCTGCCTTCTTCCAGAAGCCTTCTCTCTTCCTGCTCCTACCTTCATCCTCTGCTATGTCAACAGTATATCGTTCCGCAACCTTCTCGCCGTATAATATTTCCATGGCACTAGCCTGCTCAGTAGATCTCCGCCGCCCATACCAATTACCCCCAGTCCTACTATCGCCGCTTTGATCAGGAGGATTCGTACTCCCGTAGCTGTCCACCAACTCATTCGCACGCTTAACATGCATCCCGTCCCAGAAGTCCATTCCGAACATCGCGCGATCGGAGTTATGGTCCTGTCCCATATGCGGATAACCACCTGGCCCTACTGATCCTCCAGAGCTGCTTCTTCGTCTGCGCGGTTGTCCAGTAGCGAATGGTAATACTCCAGCGTCACTGTATATCGGGGCCTGCGTACCATGGCTTTGAGAATACCTTGGCCTACCGCTTCTCATTGAATCGGATCGCTGCGCTTGAGGACCGTTATTGGGTTGGTAATAGCCGCTTTGTGTGTTATATGAATACTGGCTGTTCATAGAGTTTGTTCTAGAAACTCGAGGTATGGACGCAATACTAGCTGTGCTAGCCGAAGGGTTGGAGTTCCAAGGCGACGATGTCGAAACAGGAGATTGTGGATTAGACTTGATTGCTGAGTTTCCCAACGGGCGACGGCGGATTTGCACGTTGTCAGGTCTGTGCTGTGGAGGTTGGGGAGGTGGGGGAGGTGGAGGGGGCGGTTGACGGTTGTTATCATCCATTGAGTATCTACCAGGTGGTGGCTTATACGATGAGGGCGGAGTAGTATGTCTAGGCAGTGATGGCTGTCGTTCTGGTGTACCAAGCTTCTGCTGTGGGGGTTGTGGGGCAGGCGGAGGAGGAAGAACAGGAGGAGTGTTTTGCACTTTTGAGTTTTGAACGCTCCCGGGGATTGGGGAGGGCGTGTTAAAGCGCTGGTAATACGCTGCTCCAGTATATGATACTGATTCAGAGGATCTCAATGCTGAGACCGCGCGTGAGGGTGTAGAGGAAGTAATCGCCATAGGTTCATGATACACCGGCTCCACAGGAGAACATGGGAGCGACGCTGCTTCTGGTGCATACCCAATAGACTGTAGTCCGCTCCTGACACTACTCGTGAAGCTTTGCTGTCTTTCGGGTTGTGGTTGCAGTTGATACTGGGTTTCCTCTGGTTCGACGTGGCCGCTGATATTGAGTGAAGGGAGGTAATTAGGAGAGGACTTTAGTGGTTCGGGCTCATCCATAGTAACCACCTCTTCAGACTCTGTGTTATCTGGGCCTGGAGCCTCGATTTCTGGTTTCTTGTCACTCTTCCAGGAGAGACGCTTAAAACTTAGACGTCGTTTTCTCTTCGACTTCTTCTGCCCCATCCCGTCTTCATCCTCCAAGGCAGCGTTTTCGAATTTCGACGGCGGCTGAGTTGGTGGATATTGCCTATTCTTATTCTTCGAAGCTCTAGGGGGGGGAGCCTGCAATGTTGGTGGTGTCCTGTTTCTCACAGAAGAGTAGGGAATGGTAACGACAGAACTCGTAAAATTCGGCCCTGCAGAATTATGACTTGTAGCCGGTCTCATATCTGGATACTGCTTTGTGAATTCATCTGCAATCTGCTCAGGCGCAGACTGACGATTCTTCGCCCGCCGCCAGTGATTATCTGACGGCAATGCCGAGCCTCCACCTGATGAATATCCGCTATCAGCGGTCTTTGTCTGACTGACCTGGCTCTGATCTGATGAGACATCAGAAGCATCTGAACTCGACACGAGCTTCTCTTCTGCTTGTGTGGTATTTTTTGACGAGCCCGCTTGAGAACTCGATTCTGTCGATACGGCAACAACTGCAGATGTTGGCAAACTCTTCATCCTGACCACAGGATTTGACTTTAGCTCTTCAGATTCAGAAGTGTCCCTTCCGGCGGTATAGCTCTCAACACCTTCAGTCTCCGCCGTATTAGGATTTGGAGCATGTGCTAACTTGGCGCCTTCGTACGAGAATGGAGATCTTGAAAGTCCAGGCTTAGCCGACGGCGCAGCAGACGGGACAGTAGACGTATTTGTGTGAGAGTAGTCGGACGAGGGACTTGGTTGATACTCTCCGTTCAAAAACTGCTTGTTTCTAAGACCGTAACTGAATAAATGACGCCTATGTGGGTCCTCGTCCGTGCTTTCTTCGCCCATGTCGACTGAAGCGTGTTCGGGTTTGATGGTCTGAGCGGTATCCGGGGCTTCGGTATCTGGAGAAGGCGGTACAATTCGGAGGCTTTGTCGATTAGAATTCGAAGCCGCACCGATATCGAGTTGAATAGCAGGCTTCTTCACGGATTGCGGCGAAGAAGGTAGCGAGCCACCGACAGGCTTCCTTTTAATCGCAAAGCTATCGCCATTAGTTGGCGTTTTTGGCGTCATCTCATCTTCGTCGTGGTTCGCAACGTCAGAGCCCGCAACCGCAAAAACTGGTGGCAGGCTCAGCAACGAAGAATCCCTGGGTCTTTGACTATCTCCACTTGTGGCCCTCAGTGATGGCGAGCTAGGAATAGGACTCGGAGCACCATTAGCCACAAATAAAGATCCTTTCCTTAGACTTCCGAGTGTTCCTTGATCCTGAGGTGTTTCTGGTCGAGCGCCATCGGTATTGATGAATCTAGAACGGGGCACGAAGAGGAAGTTGTCGTCCATGTCCATCATCTCATCACTCCTTTCGGGTTCCTGTGCTTTTGGTCTCGTAGCTGTGCCCGGGGCAGCAGCTTGTAGTAACGATCGTCTTCTCACGGGTACGTAGGAAGGCTCGGGGTTATACGAGACCGGTGGCGAATGGCTTGGCTGCTGCTGATTATTCGAGAACTTTGTAGGAGAAGGCGTAAGCTGTACTCTCGTCGGACTCTGCAGTGCTGAATGGAAACTAGCCGTCGAAGAAGCCGTAGGAGGTGGCATTAAATCCTCTGGTTCCAGCAGTGGAGATACATCGAAAGTGCTGTTTTCCGCAGCCGGCGCCGTCATAGGCCTGATGTAGGGGACGGGGCTCATAGTATTTGTCGGTGGCGAACCAGGCTTGTTGATCGGCTCATGAATGAGGCTTCGCCGTCTTTCCAGCCATACAACTCCTGGTGCCGGGTCCCCATTGTTGCCCGGACCTCCACCGTTCAAGATATCCCGACTCGTCTTCCGCGAAGGATGATTACTCCATCCCTGCGCTGCCCCTGTCAAACTATTCTGCCGTGCTAGATCAACACTATTGGATCTAGTCGGTGGACGAGAATATGTTGCACCATCTGCTGGGATTAAACTTGCACGGTCCGGTAAGACGTTTTGGATTGATGCCTTTGAGTTCCGTCTACTCAGTGATGGTAAAGGTATTGGTATGGGAGCTGGCGATTCGCCGCCGACTTTCGGTTTCGAGAGTTTATTGTTGATTTTACTGGACGAAGGAAGGAATGAGGGAGACTTTTTGGGAGAAGCGGTAGTGGGGAAGGAGGGGTGCCTTTTGTGAGCGGAGGATTTGTTACGGCGCGGGGTTTGGGCGGAGTGGGCACTACCCATGGCGAATGAAGGGTTAAACCACCGTCGCGACGGGGGTGGGGTGGCGGTGGGTATGAAGCCGACGAGAGAATGTTTACGGAAGGCACGATGTTGGCTTTGCTTGCTATTATTATTATTATGATTCTTCTTGTGTTGACGGTGTTGTAGATGGTGTTTACGCGCGTTGTTTGCTTTGGCGGGTTGTCCTGTGCTACCGTCGATTACTTGTGTCGCTCTCCTCCAGATCTACGCTACTCAGGTCGACTGTATGCGCCGTCTATGGAACGGGAGGGTGGAAGGAAGGAAGCCACCATTTGCGTAAAGAGAGGGCGAAGTTGTTATGTAAACGTCGTGAGGTTTGAGGGATAAAGCGTCAGGACAGATTCGAGCGGATAAGATGATTCTTGTTCTGTTGATTGTAAGGCTGACTTTGCCTAGACTTCGATTTGAGAAGGCGCACTTTAATTATTTGAATTAAAGTCAAGAGTCAGTCGGTAGAAGACGACTTTGGACATGCAGATATTGTCACTCGCTTCTCTAGATGCAGAGCGGGGGGGGTATTTAGGTAATCCGGTACACAAGCCTGGTAGACGGGGTATGTATATTTAATATATCTATAACAAGGCCGTCTAGAGGGGCTGGTGGTAGCACGTCTCGTGGTCCTGCAGATGCCAATTGAATGCCCTAGGTGAAGCTGCACTGCATGTGTGTAACGGGATAGATTGGCGGGCGCAACCAGCTGCCCTGATTGGAATGGGCCTGTTTCGCTAGGATTTTGGTTATCGGTATTCACAAAAGGGCAACAAGAGGGAAAAGGCGAGATTTTTGACAGCTAGCTGCAGGGGAACCGAATATCAGTGACTGTGATCTTTGGCTTTAAGAAGGATGTGATCGGGGACGGGCCAACGCTGAACTGACAGAGAAATCGAAACCCTTAAGGGCCCTTTTCGATTAAAAGGTTAACTGCTGGAGTGATTTAATTGCTGAAAATCCCAGTGGCTGAAGGAGGGCAGGGTAGAGCTATCCCAATATCCGGAGCTGGGTTACAACTTGTACCGAGAAAGTAACCACCGAATGTGATATCTCCTTGACTCGTATATTGCCACCAACCAACCCCTTCGAGGGGTTTTAATCTGTATGGGAAAAAGGGCAAGAGAATGAAGCTGGGGGCCGAAAATCCCTATCTAATAAATTCCATCAGAACATCCTCATTTTAAAGCTTTTCGAACGCATTTACCTATTCCTGACTATCAACGGGTCTGTCGAAAAGCAAGGAGACCGCAGGTGGGGGACAAGAAAAGGTATCGATTAACTACACGGAAAGAAGTTCTTACGATTGCCTAAACTGACCAGGGTTATTCGACACCACCGTCAAAATGTGGGTCTGGCTCGAAAATCTTGATACAAAGCATATTCCGGTCACTAGCCACAATATCGCACTGTTTGCGACATCCTGCAGCAAAGCCTGCAAGCCTAAAAACTCGACAGAGACTAAGCAGGAATTCTGCAGACCAGGATTCATGATTTAAATGGCTCGGCACGCACGAGTTCTCCGACCTGGTAAGCGGTCGCCACTCATGCACTCTGAATAAATACTATTCTTCAGTGTTTGAAGAAGAGCTAGTTTGGAATATATACACATCAACAGACGTCACTCTCCATTGAATACTGTTTTAGTCTGTAGGTCAGTCTGTAGGTCAGTCGGTTAGAGCATGATGCTCATATTTGAGAGAGCTCGAGGGTTACGCCATGGCACGCTAAGGTCCTAGGTCACCTTCTTAGGGGCCGGCTCATTTTCGAATTCCTTTTCGCTCTCTTTGATTGAAAATTTTGCATTCGTGCGTTCTGTAGAGATCTTGAGTGTTGGCCAGCATATTTCTGTTGCAGCTGTTCATATCTTCTGGTCTCAGAATCTCAGTGAAATCGCTCTGCACATGAAGACGTGCGCTCAAAAAACAACATCCTCAACACACATTCATGTCCAATCAGAACCAGGCAATTCTACTATACCGCAATTTCCAAGCTGCCGGAGTAAAACATTACTTGTACAGCTTGGGGGATCTTGAGAAGTCCGTATTTGCAACTATATAGCCATCATTATATTTCTATCTGCAATTGTGCAGATAGCGGTTTAAATTCGTCCTAGATAATGAGTCTGATCTTCCTACAACTTCTACCCTATTACTCGTCACCGTAACCTCTAGCTAACGAGCCAGGTGACACCCGAATAATAATTGATCCTTCTTGCGAGGTGGGTATGCGAGCCAAGGATTCGATAAAAAGAGACAAAGTATCTTCGCGATGGTCGCCATCTTTTAACATGTCAGTTGTGCGGGATGTACAAAGATCGCGTGATAGGCTGTGGATACCCTTATCGTGACCTGCGGGGTAAAATAGGAAATGCTACACGCAATTGCGCAAGTAGGATAACGATGATCGAAAATAAAAAGTCATATTCCCTTCGGAACTGGCGGTCTTGGTGTGATTTTATAGCTACTATGCCTCAGAGCTAACTGCTAAGTAATGATGCAATACACAAACAGATTAGTACATAACTTAAGCATTTGAGTAAGTTTTCATGAGTAAGCGTTCAAGTATCCACTTGTCTATCGCAGCCGTTTGGCCATTGGGCTGCGTCCGCGCTTCAAAATTATTTACAGCTAGCAGTTGAGCTGTCTACCCTTTCACTTTATACGAAAATAGGCAAATGTTCAGGCACCCACATGAGATAAATATCTCTGAAGTAGAAGACAAAAAGAAAATTGCCAACCCAATTGATCATCTCTGCCAGATCCACATTAGTGGCATCGACTGGCCCCGACCATAAACACCATATTCTACAGCGCCCCATGAGGACGCGTCCTCACAAGCCACACCCGTCGTCGTACATACTATTGGTCCAGAGTACTCCGTGAACCCAACACATAATGATCTGCTATGCAGCTTCCTAAAATTGTCTAAATGTGGCGAGTGTGGAGGTAGTTGTGTTCAGAACCCCG
This sequence comes from Arthrobotrys iridis, assembly GCA_036971165.1. Lineage (NCBI taxonomy): Eukaryota > Fungi > Ascomycota > Orbiliomycetes > Orbiliales > Orbiliaceae > Arthrobotrys > Arthrobotrys iridis. The sequence continues at coordinate 662,219 of JAJTTS010000015.1, read as the reverse complement.
GCTTTGCAAGCTTTGATAATATATAACAGAGCCAAATTGCAGCAGTTAGAGAGGAAACTACGTTTCTCTCAAAACTCTCTATGTGAATCAATCTATTGCTGGCTAGCATTGTCATAAATTGATTTGAGGAATTCTGATTTCGTCGAGGTTGGATCCATGGAATTCTTCAACGGGCCGGCATCTGGCAGCGGAATTCGAAAGTACATGGTGTGTTCGCCTGCTGTCGGATACCGCATGATATATAGGGACATATGTGCCATGACGCCACACCAACATCACCACTGATGTGGCTGCCTGGTCTAGTTTTATGGATGCCCTCACCTAACTTCTACATACTTGAAATTGATTCGAATTTTACTCTCAGGGTGTTGGTGGTTGGGAACCCCAGTCGCCAATGTCTTTGTCTACGTCAGGTTCATGCTCCGCCGATCCGGATCTAGGTTCTGGGGTCGAGACGGGAAGTTTTTAAGCAAAAAGGACATTTCGCCAAAACAGCATACATACATGTACAATACTTATAGCAGAAACGAAAAGGAATAGTTAAAGGAAATTGCTAACGCGGCCACATAACAAAACCCAGAAGAAGGTTAGGAAATTACACGTTCGCCGGGGTTCTACGGCGCAAGTGAACCTGCTATTCAGTCATACTTCCCACTACCGCCTCCGCTGCCGAAGAGACCATCCTTCTCTCCTCCAAACCATCCTTGGCCCCATCCACCCTCTTTACCAGGGTTCAATCCTAGTCCTGGATGAGGCCCGAAGCCCCTCCTGTGCCTTCTGCTCCTCCAAAGGTAAGCACCGCCCAGAGCGACAATGATAAAGATGATTGTCACAACCGGATGACTTGTTCCATGGTCCTTCGCAGACCTGAAGGCCCTTTCAAATCTCCCAACAGTACTCTTCGCCTGTAACTTGTGCGGATCCTTAACGACATCCTTAACGACATCAAGAATCGCAGTCCTAGACGGAAGTATCGACTCTCCATCGGCGTTGACATCCCAAAACCTCTTCTTGTCTTCCTCGTTGATAATGATCCTATTGCCCATTTCCTTGACATCGATGTTATAGGTTTGCTTGACCCAACGTTCCCAGAAGACTCCATCAACCCAGGCGAATCCGATTTCCTTCCTCTTAGGCAGGACAATCGGCATGCCCTTGGCATTCCTGTAACTTCTATCATCACCGCGATCCAAGGCTTCCTGGATCTTGTGCTGCTTTCTGTCCCTCAGTTCCTGCCTTTCCGTCGTCTCATCCTTATCTTTACCGTCGAACCACCACTTAGCAGCCTCCTTCATCTCGGTCTTTGCGATTCTAAAGTCTTCCTCTTTCGAGCTGTCAAAGATACCTAAAACAACTGTCTTGCCGTTCATAATCTCATGCGAATTCGTGGCCGAAAGCTCAGGGACGACTGGAAGCCACACCGTTCGCATCCAGTCAATGATTTTATTGGTATCTCTGATGTCGGCAGGCGAGAGAGCAGGGTAGTAAGTCGGTCGATCATCACGAAGGACAACCAACTGCGGCCAAGTAGTGATACGATATTTCCTTGCTAGATGGTCGGAGTTCGTCTTGTAGAGCGGTGCGTGTCCAATCAACGGCATTGTAACCCTTGAAAGTGCCTCGAAATCCTCAGAAACCGTTGCATGATCGTAAAAGTACAAGAAGATGACATCGTTCTTTTTCTGGATTTCCTCAAAGTCCGCGGCATCCCCGATCTCCTTGACACCGGAGTCTGCGGCTTTGCGAGCCCAGGAGACGAGGTCACCGACACCCCGAAGTCCCTTATACTCGATTCTTTCGCCATTTTGGAAGAATATGATCGTTGGATAGGCAGATACCGCAACGTCCTTGCAGAGACGGCGGTCAATTTCACAATTGACCTCACCGATGTTGAGTGTCCCCTGCATTTCATAGCTAAGTGTGTTCCAGGCAGGAGCCATGGCTTGGCAATGGGAGCACCATGGTGCGTAGAACTTGACAAACCAACCCTGCGAGGAGTCGAGAACCTTTTTCTGGAAGTTTGAGGCATCAAGAGGGACAGATTTACCGTCCGGGTTAGGAGTTGGTCCTTTTCTCGGCGGCGGGGTTGGCTTTTGCTTTTGAACCTCGGTAGAAGAGACTGAATCTGCTTCAGGAGTGGGAGTCGGCGTTCGGACAGGTCTTTTCGAGATAGGATGTGTTTTTTGGTATTCCTCCATGGCCGGCGGTTCCGGAAGCTCGAGAGCTGCCGGTCGTGAACCAGGTTTGATTTCCTCCAGGTGCTCCTCCATGAATTTGGACAATAATTTCATATTGTTCTGCTTTTCTTTAAAGTGATCGATCTTCTTGCCGTCTTTGAACAGCCCGAACATAGGGTATGCTTGAACACCATTTTCATTACAAAGGTCGCCATAGTTCGCGCAATTCACATTTGCGAAGTGCCAGTCGTAGGTTTCGGTGAACGAGGGAGGGGAGACGGGGTGGGGAGACGAAGGCGATGCGGGTGACGATTTTAGGTAAAATTCGTAGAGTGTTTGCCAGACAGGTGCTGCGATGATACAGTGCCGGCAGTACGGAGAGTAGTGTTTTATAAACCTGTGGATTAGTAAGTATAGGATTCAGCATCAGAATTTCCGGGAGGCCACGTCCAGAAAGTCGCCATGGAGTGTAGAACGGGGAGCATTTACCAGTAACCACTTTTTATCGTATCGTTGAAATTATCGGGTGTCAGCTCCTTAAGCTCTGGCACCGTGATATCGGTTGCATCGCTGCTATATTGCTTATCCGGCAGAGGAGCTGGCGACGCCGACGTGAATATCCGGGTATTCAGGGACAGGAGAAACAGTAACGACAGCCGCATGATTGCCCGAACCTGGCGACCAGGACCGCTCGCGCAAGGGAGGTGGTAACTATGGCGGGTCCTTGGATCTTTCCAGATTTACAGGATATGCGAAACCAAGAGGCTGGGAATAGAGTCGACAGTCAAGAAATTCCCGAAAGGAGAGTCGTGTGGGTGGAGCGAGATAGCGACAGAGCCCTGGTGATCAGCGACGCCCAGAAGAAATTGCAATTGCAGGGGTCCTCAGGCCAAACACGAAATCTACCACCACGGAAAGCAGCAGTGTCGGCCAGCTATGGAGTGGAGGATATCGAGAGATGGTGAGGATGATGGTGATGATGATGAGGATTGAGTGATGTTCTAGGATAGATGGCAATTGTGGTCGATGGCTAGGAAAGGAGAGTCCGCAGCTACAATTTGAGCGACATGTGGCCAGCAAACATCTTTGACGGGCGCTATTAATGGCCCTTTCCCGTCATTTCTTGGCTTGGCCGTCTTCCTTACCCTTCACAAGCATTGAGTAACCACAGGCAAAGACAGACGAGGACAGGGACCCAATTCTAGACCTTGAAAATCTGACAACCATTGAGGCCCGCGCGCATGCACCAACTTGTATAGCACAGGATGTACCAAAGGGCCCGTGGGTCTACAGAAAATCATGCCACAGGATGGGAAGGCCATTATGGAATCTCGAAGACAAGCATTTTACGCCCCATGAGCTACAACCGGGACGAGGCGACATTAACCAACCGGCACATGTTGGGTTGGTCAGTAGCTAGAAATAGGCCCGCGCCACTAATTTCTTCGCCGCCCGAATCGAGCAGGTACGAAAATTTCAGCAAGGAGGTTTAGATTTTCAGTAATACAGGTAGGCATCCAGGCACGAGATCCGGAACCTGAGAGTGTCTTAGGAGTGTCTTGCGAGTTATTTTGGCTTATAGTGACGCCAGCATTTCTAGATGAAGCCGAGAGCAATACAGTGCCCAGCAGTTTCTTCAATGTGAACGGTAGTAGTGGTATGCCTCATCCTTATCAGCTAAACGACTCAAACGGCGTATTTCTGTGAGGGTACATACCATGGTGATATCATGCCGTCCCATTTCCCCCACGGAACGCCGGTTATAACCTATAATATGAGGAACGAGAAATGGTCAATTGATCAACGTGGCTTTCATAGATATGCGGCTCAATTCGAGTATATACCGCGGTTCGCATTTGCGACCCAAAAACCGAATGAGCCTCTAAGCTAGTGGGCTGGGATTGAGAACCTCTATTACCATCATATCATGATGCTGATTTCCTTTGATGGGCTGCACGCCTTTTGGGGTGGTAGCCATATATCCCGAATCCATGGGATATTTCTTTTTATATCGCACGATTTGAGATCTAACTGATAAACCCTTAGACTAGGGTCACGCACGCTGACCCAAGAGTGATAAGTATTGGGGGGGGGTTTCTTTCTTTTTTTTTTTTAAAGCGAACGGAACGCCGTACACACACTGGCGCATATTATCGTTTTCTTTTGACGGTTCGATTCGATCAATTTGTTTTCTGTATTCCAATATCGAACTAAGCGATGCATCCGAATGGAGATAGTCGATGCAGTGAGTAAGTATGGCTACAATATATCGACCATTATAAGCTAGGTGGTGTATAATATGCGATACCAAAAATCTTGGCTCGCCGGCTCGTCTAGCAGCTTTATCACGAACGACATATAATCAGATCCCATGTCGACAGCTTCCACTACTGAACCTGTAACCTTCCTAGGAGGGGCTAAGAGGAGTTTCGACCTTTGTGGAGTCCGTAGACGATACTCTGGACCGCGTAGACAAACTGGATGGGTTATAGATTTGCTTGTTCCTGAACTCAGAGCCCACGAGCAGGCTTGCGCAAGCAAGTAGGTTTCGTTCTAGTGGCTTCTTATGACATCGACCGGTTTACATGATTTTCGGAGCATATATAAAGGCGACTTCATACGGGACTTTATTAAACTTTCTCTTCCACCCTCATTAGCCCATCAGCTCTTCAGCCCACTGTTTCTATTACCATCCTTTTGGATATCCACGTTCATTTTAAAGTCTTAAAACAAAACTACATTCAGTTCACAAGATGCAATTGTCTAAGTTGCTAGCTTTTGGTGTCGCTTTCTTGGGGTATGTACTGAGGATCTTCTCATAGCTAACATTGGATATGCACGCTACATGTTCATATATCGAACGGGCGGGATCCGAATGATATCAACATTGAACTAATACTGATATTCCAAAACAGCTTCGCCATGGCCGCTCCAGCACCAGTCGCTGAGCCAGCTGCCGAACCGGCGCCAGTCCCAGAGCCAGGTTGGTACTGGCACAAGAAGCACTGGAATAAACCATATTATTACAAGCCTAAGAAGAATTCGAAGGAGTAAATATCCAATAGCATCGTACGTGATAATATATGTATGTATTACCTTAGTCTATTGCGGACATGCAGGACACTAACGGAATTTGGTTTTCAGGCCGTGCCTCCAGGCCCACCCGTGATAGATGGTGTATCCGATATAATGATCCCTCTCAGCTCCAACGTCCCTCTACGGGTTCTTTGACGAACTGATGACTACCATGAGATCACGAATTTCCTTTTCCCTTTTGTTCATTTCTGCACACTCTTCTCCCCTTTCCGACATCCTTTCTTCAATCTTGACTAAAAGACCAGGTTGCCGTCGGTTAGAGATCGTTTGATTAAAAAAGCTAGATGCCACCTTTTTTTATTCACATTTTATTTGAAGGAAGGCTTGGAAGACAGCGTTTATGTAACTATATAAATTATGCTGAATCGAAAGCAGAGTAGCTGTAGGGATTTATATATATATAAAAAAAGAATGACACTCTCATATTGCTTTAAAATAGATACGTGATTGTGATTTGAATGCATGGCTATGATCACAGTTCATTAATTAAAGAGGGGTAATACAACGAACCACGGAAGGCATGTATAGGTGAAGCATGAAGTTCTTAATCACTATAACTTCTAAATTCGTAAGATAGGCACATATCAGCTAATAGACGAACTCGGTAATCTCTTAAGTAGTCACAACCGAAGGTTATAGGGTTTATCAGTAGACCAATTTGGGTAAATGGTAACGGCATGTTTCTCAATATATGCCAATGTTTGATACCAAGAGATAACGATATATATATCGGTATGGTGCTAGATATTCCCACCCCTTAATAATTCATGTATACCACGAGGTTACTTAACCTAGGCTTATACAATAAGCAAAATGTTACATTACAGGCGCCATAAAAGGATCCGCATCGGCTTATTAAATAGCCAAATTGTTTTCCGTATTGGTAAACCGACTTGTGAATGCGTTGCTTCAATGGGAATATTCTCTTGCAGTAAATAGAATATCTCTTCATGTTGACTATAAATCTAGATCATAGCTCTCCACTCAGCAAAGCTTATTGCTTTATTTATCTCTCTCTCGCAGGGTAAGCAATCTCATGTGGCCTCCTCCTGAAAGATCAAGTACACATATTTCGTTCCCTCAACTTAAGAAGTTCCATATATTACTTGGGCAGTACCTGGAATTTACTATGGTTGTCGTAACGGCATCTTATTATACGTATTGGGAATCTTTATAGATATGCATGGTCAATTCAATATCCTCCGCTCAGGCCGCCGTGAAGTTGGGACACTGATTATGTATGAATCGCTTTTGGTTTTATTGCCCATAAGTGCCATCAATGTATCTACAAGGTGCCTTGTATATTTTACTATATACCAAGACTCCACGGAACTAAACTGTACAAAAGGGTTTGCAGAATAAAGAACAGCAGAAGATACAAAAACCTTATTTAATTCTGCTCTCGTTCGAAGTACTTCCACTGACCCTCTACCGGCTCTTCCATTAAAGGTTCCCATCTGTAGATTTGCGGTGGTTAGCGCCTGGATTCAACCCGGTATGCTTTAGGAATTGGGACGTACGGCTTCGTCTTTGCCATCACATCGACTAATTTATACTCATCATAAGCCTGCTCAATGACCTGCTCAATCAAGCCACTTCCGATCTGCTGTTCGATAGCTTCTACCTGCTCTGCCGAAATATCCGGCTCTCCCTTGAAACCCTCGTAATCTGGTGCCTTCCTCTTATTAACCTCTTCCCACTGTGCAATCTTCGCCGCCTTGACCTCATCGTTTCTCCACTTGACCAACTCTACCAACTCATGGTCGTCTTCTTGATGGCCCTCCCATTCTCCCCAGTAAGCTTGAATGGCTTCGCGGTGCAAAGTCTGCTCCTCGATCTCTTCATTATACTTTGGCGGTGACTCGATGCCCCTCCTTTCTCTCTCCTTAAGGTAAGCTTCCCATCCTACAGGGAGCTGCTCTTCAACTATACGTTTACGATGCTTGATGATCGCCTCTGTAGCAGTCCGGTAAGCCGATTCCTCGGGGAATTTGGAAAGTTTTTGGAGTGTGAGGTTGTAGAGGGTCAGGAGAGTTGGACGAGGAGTTGGATGAGTGGGAAGACCGGCGATACCTGTCGGATGAAAGGCGAATAAACGAGGGGTGTTTTTTGTCGGAGTCGCCGATTTTACGGCCTGCAGGAGGCGGAGAGCAGGTCTCATTGTGGAGGGGTGGGTGTAGTCGACGGAGGGGAGTCGACGGATGTCGCCAGCGATGCGGTCTATATGTGCATGATAATCAGCTTTAACCGGCTCCTTCGATACGATATCGAATGGAAGACATACCGGCAATTGGTCGGCGATGATATGAATATGAGGTTGTCGTCCGAATGACGTCCTGCCGGGTGTAGTTCTTCAGCGGGAATCAGGAAGTGCTTGATTGGCCAATGGCAATTCGCGCTCGCCTCGAAAGTGGCTGAACTATCAGTCGAATACCGTGGCGGTGCAGTATCGGTCCAACGCAAGTCGTGAACTAACGTCTTTCGGCTCAACCTCAACTTTCTTTCATTATCCGATATCACGAGCGGGATGCGACGGTGAACTTCCCGCTGTTAGCCAATCAAACAACCAGAAGGAAGGATGTCGTTGTCTTACCTTCGCCCTCTCCTTCGTCCGAGGGCCTTTACGGGCGCCAATGGTGTCCTCTCACCCCTCAAGCAACCGTCCCCGTTCCACGCCCTTCGACGGACATACGGTACGAAGAGAACTCCATTGTCAACTACTAAGACGGTTGTCAAGTCCACAATTGCCATATCTGGGCTTGCTCTGTTCGGGTATTACTTTACAGACTCTAGGGCGGCAGTTCACCGTTATTTTGTCGTCCCGGCTTTGCGAGTTATCGCACCAGACGCTGAAGACGCACATGCGTTTGGGCTCAAGGTGCTACGGGTTCTCTGGGACTTCGGTCTTCATCCTCGAGATAGGTTAGGGATTAGGGAAGAAGATGATAAAGAGCCTTTTCTTGAAACTTATGTATGCACTTGCGTTTATTCAATATCTTTCAATAGAATCATGCTAATTTAATAACCACAAAGGTCTGGGACAAACGCATCGTAAACCCAATCTATATTTCCGCTGGTCTCGACAAAAATGCCGAAGCCGTGGATGCTCTTTTCGCCCTTGGTCCTTCGATCATCGAGGTCGGCTGTGTAACGCCCCAACCCCAACCTGGTAACCCACGGCCTCGTGTTTTTCGGCTCACGGCCGATAAAGCCCTCATAAACCGATACGGCTTCAATTCTTTGGGTTCCGACTATGTGGCTAGAAAGCTACGCGAGAGGGTGCTGAGATATGCTGCGGACAATAAAATGACTGAACAGCAGGTGCTCGATAAGTTACCAGCGAGTTTATATCCCGGAAAGCTGTTGGCCGTACAGATCGGAAAAAATAAATCTGTGAGCGAGGACGATATCCCGGCGGTGAAGGAGGCATACATATCCGGAGTCAGGGCGTTGGGATTATACGCCGATGTTCTCGTTGTCAATGTATCCAGCCCGAATACACCGGGTTTGAGAAAATTACAATCCGGGAACACGCTGACGGAACTACTTTCCGCGGTTGTGACAGAGGCGAAGAAGGTGGAGAAGAAGGAAAAACCAAGAGTCATTGTCAAGATATCACCTGACGAAAGCTCGAAGCAGCAGATTGAAGATATTACATCTGCAATCAAGAGATCCGGTGTTGACGGCGTGATTGTAGCCAATACGACTTTGAGAAGACCGGAGACATTGGTTTCTCCGCCCCATTTGGTTCATGAGGCCGGTGGACTTTCCGGGCCGGAGCTGTTTGATACCATGAGGGACTTGGTAAGAGAATATAGAAGACGGCTTCCCAGAGACAAGGAGATCTGGGCTAGCGGTGGCGTATCCACGGGACAAGATGCTCTAGATGTCCTGAGGGAAGGTGCTGGGGTTGTGGGTGTATATACCGCCATAATTTATGGTGGAGTCGGTACCATTGGAAGAATAAAGGAAGAGATTCGGGATATTGTACGGTCTACAATCGCAAAGAAAAATGGAGGTAAATAGAAGAAAAGTTTGTCAATTTAAGACATCGAAGAATTCATATAGCTGAGTTTTGCTTGTACATATATTTTCAGCGGTTCCATATCCAAAGTATCCATTTGCCCCTTCAGGAGATAAGCCGAGCTACCGGCCTTCAGCATAGTACTACATTATCTAAAATCCTTGAATTTTCATACTTGAGTAGATAGCCATCTACTGCTTGTAATCGGCCAATGGAATAGTATCAGCGAACAAGACTTCAGTCATTCCCGCTGGATATCTCTCTCCAACAGGCACACACTCCTTCGCTAATCTCTCCACTTCCTTTATATCCTCTTCTGAAAGTTCAACCTTCAATGCACCTAGGTTTTCCTGCAGTCCTTCAATTCTTGTCGTTCCAGGAATCGGGATAATATCGTCACCCCGACTCAACACCCACGCCAACGTCAACTGCGCAGCTGTGACGCCTTTCTTGTCCGCTAAAGCTTTGATACCATCCACCAACTCCAAATTCTTAGGAAAATTTTCCTTCGAAAAACGGGGAGCGTAGGTTCTGAAGTCGCCTGGCTCAAAGTCGTCGACTGAACGGTAACGGCCGGTCAAGAAACCGCGGCCGAGAGGGCTGTATGCTACTGTTGCAATTCCGAGCTCACGGCAGGTATTCAAGACGTTTCGTTCTGGCTCTTCAATGTCCATTGCGAACGGCGAGTATTCGATTTGTAGAGCAGCGAGTGGTTCGATCGCATGAGCACGACGGATTGTTTCTGCCGAAGCTTCTGAGAGACCTATGTGTCGAATTTTCCCTTCTTGTTTAAGTTCCTTCAGAGCTTGCATGGTTATTTCGATAGGGACGGATTTGTCGATACTAGACAGTTCATTTCATCAGTACCCCATCTGAGACTACCTATTTAAATTAATATAGCTTACCGATGAACGTAGTACAAGTCAATATAATCGACACCTAGCCTCTTGAGATTCGTCTCAATTGCCGTCTTTACGTATTCTGGGGTCCCGTCGGCGCCATATTGGCCGGTTGCTGCATCAATGACCTTGATACCGAACTTTGTAGCAAGAAAGACCTTTTCACGCAAACCCGGATTAAGTTTGAACCATCTGCCGATAAGATCTTCGTTATCGCCATAAATGTCGCTGGTATCGATCTTTGAGATTGTAGTTTGTTAGTTGTATATCCAAAAAGCTTATCTTTGAATTGCTGTGTTAAAAATACTTACCAAGTAGACACCGTTCTCTACGACGGCATCGAGCATTTTGAGGCGATGTTCATCGGGCTTCGCGGTACCATAGCCGATGGAAAGACCTAGATATGCTATGTTAGATTCGTGTTGTATAGGGATGGTCCTGGTACTTTTACAAACCCATTCCGCCGTATCCCATTTTGGAGACGTGAGGTCCATTCTTTCCCAATTGGCGGGTGGGAATTGGGGTTCCGTATGTAACCATTTTTGCAGTATATATTGCGCGGTGCTTTCAAAGTTAGAGGTTAGGTTGGACGGGTCCGGACGTTGGTGCTTAGATTTATGAAGCTTGCAGTGCTAATCCTGTAGAACTGAAACTGGGTTGATGAGGAGATTTGACTTCTCGACATCGGGAGGATTCATGGTAATTTATACACAGACTCATAGCTGGTTAGTCCTCCGCATCTGAATTGATGCGGCCCAACGGACCTTTTTCGAACTGGGTTTCTGTTTGCCACGCTTTGATTGGAACAAGCCACGATAAATTTACATCGAGATACATACATGTGGAGTTAAAGACGGGTTGGTCTATTAGAAATCCAGTTTGGTGATCCGCGTCGAAACCCTTGGCCCGAAATCACGTTCTCCCGGCAGCCAGTTTCAGTATACGGTATACCGGTCATAGACAATTAGAGGCTCGCGGAGTTTTGATGACATGACATGGGTGTAAGCCGCTTTTCCTAGACACAACCGGCATTTCCTCAGGGGCTCAATTTCTCAATTATAAGCCATTTGACTAGCGCCGTGTGTTTGCCCCGGCGCACTTTTTACTTAATCTGTATATTTCAGAATAATGATATCATGGAATGTGTGGTGCCGGCCTGTGGTTTTTTTTTTTTTTTTTTTGCCGCCTTGCGGAGTTTGGAGTTAAGTTGGTTAGCGAGCTTAGCTAATCGATCTTAAGCTTCCGATGGCTTACGGCATCGATAGGGCCAATGAGCGAGCCGTACTTAAGTATTTTGGCTTATATCCCTGCATCGTCAGCAGGGAGTTTAAACAATACCGTTTTGAGGGTGATCCGAGAAGCTGCAGGGCCAAGAGTTTACTAGACTAATGATCCAGGTCCTTCAACGCCATGGTTGTCATAAAGGAGCTTGATGCTAGCATGCCTGATCCGGGATTTATCCATACGTTAACAATTAGTACAAATGGCAGATTTAACCATGACCCGGTGCGTAGCCGCTGTATATACAATCGGAACTCTAAACGCATGCACAGGTATCTTTATGCAGACCATCCGCTCGAGTGCTCTAATGGGTCGGCTCCTTAAATGAGGGGTACTTTGCGATCAACTGAGTACTTGAGTAAACGATGAAATGATCGTATGATCAAGGGCAAGCTATATACATATGTGGCCCGGATATGAAAGTTCCGGTATTACTTGCGGTATATGGCGGCTGGCAGAAATGATAGAGAGAATCCGACCGGGACACCCTTTGTCCGTCACATTGTCTGCCTTATCTTGCTGGTTAACTGTCTTCAAAGCTAGATGGCTACTTGCACAAATGGGCAGGATTTCAAGAATTGCTTTGATACTTAATATGAGTGAGGTCAGATATCAACTTAAATATTTCGCCCGCATTTCTCTTGGGTACTTTGTTAATCGGAGAGGGATATATCAAATGCGTGCCGAGGAGCTATGAGATCCACAATGAGCCGGATTCCGTATAAGTATACACACTGCCGTATTGGTTTGCGGGCCAATATGCCTAAAAGGGTTTATAATTTACTACACTACTAACGTGCTAAAAGGTACGTAGGACCTCTGCGTAAATAAATATGTTTCTGATTCAGAGCTTTCGAATGTGATATGCTGATAATTAAAATAAATAAAAAATAAAAAAAAATAAAAAAACAAAAAAAAAAACAGGGGGGAGGGGGGGTACGTTAGTTATGGCGTGCATTATAGTCATGAGCGTCTTCATTGTTAGGAATCTCCATCGTTTACCTCAAATCCTCTCATACAATTCTAGTAAACCGTCAATTTCAACCCATAAACATTGGGCACTTCCCAGTACTTTCAACGACACTACCACCTCCAAGCATCGACCCATGATCCCAGCCTTCATTCGCTGGGCCTTTGCCCATGCAATATTTCGGTCCGAGGTCGCCAATTCGATACCCATTCACTGATCCAAACTCCTCCTCGTTCGGAACCCCCCACCCCATAGCCATACAAAGCCATCCAATAGGTCCATAGCTGTTCAACCAAGTCCTCTTGAAATACCATGGATCCGTCTCCCAAAGTCTAAAATAATACCGACGCTCCAAAAACGGCACCGAAGGATCGATAGGATCATGGTCAATCGCACTGTGTCCTGTGAATCTGGGGAGTACAAAGTTCCTCATACAAAAGGCTCTGATACCGAAAATCCCATTGACAACCGGTTCAATCCAACGCGGTGGATCGGGCCAATAAAATGAAGCTCTCAGCCTTGGATCGCAAACCGCGTGCACAACGGGAGCAGCGGCTGAATGCATGAATTTAGGAACAAAGTACAACAAGATATCTACCGTCGCTGTCGCAACATTGCTATTCGTCTCGGATGGTACCATGTACTTTTCTTCGTACGCGTTTGCCCATTCGTATGTCCCTTCGAAGGAATCTGGGATACCAGTGATACCCATCATTATCCCAACTTCGCTCCAGAAACGGTGGACCCCCATCAATTCGACCGGGTGCAGTTTACGCCATTCGTATTTATTGATAAAAACGGGTGGCTGGCACATGAACAGCGCAAGAGTGTACAATAAATCATCGTTTGAAATAGCGCTTTTATGCCTATTATGAAGGTAATTTATTCTCTCGATCGCGAGTTTCGCGCGAGGCGAGCTGAGTGGGAAGGACATTAATTCGACGATGAGGACGGAGGTGTCCACATATCGACGATGAGCAGTGGAACGTTGCGCCAACTGCCGGGTTTTCCAGAGGATTGAGGAGATAGTTGGGATCCCATACGTGCGGAACAGTGCAAACTGTAAGGCGAGTCTGGTAATCCTGGGGAAATCCCAGGATCCCATCAGTTTTACGGCAGCTTCGGCATGACAAAGCGAGAGATCTGAAGATTTTGTGACTATACCACACTCATTTCGGACAGTTTGAAGGAATTTGTTGAGATTGCGGTGGCGGAGATGGCGGACGATGAGGAGGTAGGATATTACGGCGCTGGTGCACAGGATTTTCACGGCCGGGATGTCTTTCGCACTGGACGAGACTATATCTACCAGTGACTCCATCATGGACCGAGTATCCCCGAATTCTGTAGCCGTAGTATGGCCTTTGCAGACTAAAAAGGAAAAATGTACCAATCTGCTGGGAAGTTGTGAAGAGGAGAAAGGAAGGGGACAGCAGCTCGCGGCGACTAGGCTTATATTAATATTCCTCCCCTAGGTACAAGACTGATTCCTCCCAAGAAACCGGAAGCGAGAAATTCTTCTGACAACATATTAGTAACCCAATCTTACGGCATTTTTATACGTCAGATCAGCCAAAGGCGAGAATTCTCAGTGATGTTAAGCAGGGATCCAGGGCCAGGGCCACGGACATTTCAAGGGTCTCCGCGAAGGAAGATAAGAAAAGTAAGACGGCTGTCCCCAGACGTGGGGCTGCCATGTGAGCCAACGGGCGAATATTCAGAGCCACGGCCCATAAAATTACAATGACCTCAGAAGGTATCAGCCGTATCGACGAGGGCATTTACCAGAAAGGTCCAGCCACGGCAGAAAACAGCGATCGACGCACCAAGCGTCGGTGACACAAAGCCATTCTCTCAGGCACGCTTCTGTGCCCGTGCCACCGACATTTGAGTCTTTGAATTCTTCGGATCTGGGAACTACCGATATCCGGCGAGGTTCACAATCTGGAAAGCGATACGCAGAGCGCCATGTCGACGGCCCAGATCCGGGGTACAATTGCTTCGAAGTCCAACATGCGTCCGATCCTGGTATTTCTTTTGGAAAGATGCTATTGATCCACTCGCTAACTATAGCGTAAGATCCGATATTGCAGCAGGCGCCAAGGATACCCCGCATCCGTCTGCCCCCCTTGGAACCTCCAACACCTCCAACACGACAAGTTGGACCACATTGTAGGCCTCTCAAGCTGCAGCCGGCTATACTACCTGTAGGTATATTGTGGAGCTGTAGGAGACTTATCAATAGGTGATTAACTTGCCGTGTCACCATTGCGTGGTCTTGTTGTAGCTGAGCCGGCTTTCGAAAATTTCAAGAAATACTTTCCGCACGCTGCATGAATAAACCTAACGCAAAGCAAAAGGACTGCTGGTTCTTCGAGGCTAAAAGGACCGATCCGGCTAACGAAGGTTGTGGAATGCATAGGAAACTACTTCCCCCGCCGAATTCTGCTACAGTATAACTTTCGATCAGAAGCTCACAGAGATCGAATTAATCTATAGCTTTGTGAACTGCCATTCATATTCTTAATCAATTACTTAAACTAATGGCTATGAGCAGCGAGGAGTATGTTTACCCGTAGCGCGGAAATGCAAACCTACAAGCTTACTATCAAGCCCGTTCACAAATATATTACTCCCAACCCCTTGAAAACTAGGTGTCGAGGTACAAAAATCCTATGCCTCTGAACCCCCTCAAAAGACAATAAGAGATCATATCCTGCAGGCAGCATCCGAGACTTTTAGAAGAATACATTACCACTTATATAGCCCATCCAAGGGTGCTTTATTGATACAGAATGACACATGGAATCTACCACCTTAGTAAGTCGGGAGAAAGGTACGATGACGGCGTGATATCGCTGATAATTACTACTCGATGGTTGATTTTAAAGTGAGGATTCCGTTGTCGTAGGCTTGCTGTGAGGTTT
The DNA here is from genome assembly GCA_036971165.1 of Arthrobotrys iridis. Taxonomy (NCBI): domain Eukaryota; kingdom Fungi; phylum Ascomycota; class Orbiliomycetes; order Orbiliales; family Orbiliaceae; genus Arthrobotrys; species Arthrobotrys iridis. The sequence continues at coordinate 646,845 of JAJTTS010000015.1, read as the reverse complement.
TAGGATGACCGAAAGAGATGTCCATCCATATTTGCTCTCGGAACGTGACGTTTCGCCTTTTCAAGTATGCGTATTATATAATGCCTTCCCCTTTTAAGCAGGTCTAATTTGAGCCTTGAAATTCCATAGATTTGGCCGATTGGAAGAGGAAAATTGAGATGTGAATAACCTTTTGGCACATATGTTTTAATCGGTCCTCAAATTTCTAGCAGATGAGTTTATGTCTTCATTAAACTTGGAACTAATGGGCTTCCAGACATGGATCATTAAACAAAGCTCCGGTGAGCCTTGATCCAAGGGATGCATTCATAACCAGCCCATTAGATGGCTGTAGGGTCCCAAATTTACCCTTTTCAGAGATATATACAGAATCTACAACTACTGGTAGCACGGTTTGCTAGATCCATACTCGAACTAACCACAATAGTCCTTCCGAGATCGTTCCATAGGATCCTAGGATAACAATATAGCACGTTCATCTTCTCCAGCCAAGGCCGTCTGCTCTTAGGCTAGAAATCGCCGATACGAATTGAACCTTTCTTTTTCTTTTCTTTTTTTCTTTGATTTGGATATCTGAGATACATATTACGAGAGCCTTCCCATAGCAGTTCTGGAATTCCTAGATGTACATGGCGTTGAATTCCCTTTACGGAGATATTGGGAATCTGTATATGCGTGCTCTTGATGGCCCTGGCATGACAAGATCAAAGAAGGTAACCTCGAGGATTTATGATTAGTTATAACGTTAGGGTGCCCTACCTACTTAGGAATAGACCTATTATATATGCATAACCTCCATGTACAAGTAATTACTAATGATAAGAATAAAGAATTACTTTGTGCTTAAGTGGGAAAGCTAATCCCTGTGCTTTTAAACATTAAATTTTGCAATGGATATCTAGGAGAGAATGCCAAACAAAAGATCGCAAGATCGCTAGAAGGGTATATGGCCAACATGGCTGCTTAAATATCTACAGAAAATAAATTTGAAACTAGTGCTCCCGCTAGACACTAGCCACTATCAAGGCCAATCCATATCCCAATAGCCTAACCTTCCAGGTCCTGCTAACTGGTCTCTTGGGGTACTCCGGTCATCTTGCCCTCCTTCTAATAACGTAGTATTAGCAAGATACTCCCGCCTCATCATCAGGTGTGAGCTAAAGCTGCTCTGGCCGCTGCCAATAAACCTATCCGATCGCATCAACGCTAAGTAATCCACAATAGCCTGTTGATCGAACCGAAATGGTTGCAAGAATTCCTTCTCGTTATCACCCAAAATGTGCCATTTGTCCACTACCCTGATGCCTAGCTTCTCTGCCTTTGCTGTAAGCTTAGCAACTCCCTCTATATCCCCGGAGGCGACGTATACGACGTTAATTTTGTTATCAAGAGCCACAGACAGTGTGGTGTTCGCCAGCTCGTCGAATGATGCCCAATATTTACCAGCATCTGGTTCCGATCGTAGGTGGACTCCTACATATTTTGACTTTTTCCCGGAGCCCCCTCGTACGCGATCGACTATTATATTCGCAATCCCTGATAGGTCCAGACGGAATTCAAGCAGGAATCCAAAATTGTTCGCAACAATCGGGGGATCAAATGTCGGCGGGAAGCTAAACAATGCCTTGTCGTCTAGTCGAACGACAACTGGAGCCCTTTCCGAAGGCCTTTTCTTTTGGGATTTAATCAATTTGTCGAATCTCGATCGGAATTCGAAAGGTTTCTCTAGAAGAGACAACAAATTTTTATGTTAGCATGCGAACTAGTCTGGCTTTCCATGTTTTCAAGTATCGAAATTGAAACTTACTATTTCTTAGTAGCCCGTGCCTACTACCAGGCGGCTGCTCCATAAGTTCTTGTATATTGATTAAGTCCGGCATCATGGCGTACTGAACTTTCGGAACATCCTCGATCTTGTCATACAACTTCATTTGTCCACAATTTGTTCGCATGACTTCTTTGAACCAAGTGTCGTCGAAAAGGAACCCCATAGCCTGATACTCCCCCGTCCTAAGGTGGCTTAGGACGGTCGGATCGCGAGCCTCTATCAGAGGCAATACCAACCCACTAGCACCGGACGCGATAGCATAACGAACACAATTTAAGACCATGTTGCGAACGTTCATGAGGCCACCAAGGTTGTGGCTGCAAGTGAAATAGACATGGGATTGCCATTTCGTAGATTTGCAGAGTTGACGGAGACCAGTAAAATTGGCTTGCTCTCCCAGACGAGGAAAGGCATGTTCAAGAATAAGTTGGTCGACTCCCGCTTTTGTTAAGAGTGGGTTCGTAGCATTTTCGGTCGGTGTCGGCGTAGACTTGCGATGGGTGAAATAGTCCTCGCCTGCCCTAGTATGAGATAAAAACAATGTCGAAGTGACGATAAGAATGAATGTGAAGCAGGTCCCGACGATGAGGCTGAATAACGAAAAGCATTGGTATTTGCTCTTCATACCCGATATGTGAGCTAACATCGCTAGATGTACAATGAACTAGTGAAAGTATGATTAAGTCGTCTTCTAATCGTTATGTCGCACGCTGAATTTTCCTTATAGATAAGTATTCATGTCCATGGAGAAGAATTCGATGTAACGAGTGAGAAATTTACACAATATCGATTCATTTTGAAAGGCCCCCGGGGCATCCCTGAATAAATACGGTTATCTTTCAGCGGGATATTTTGCATACGAGCCGCAGCTACTACACATACATTCTCGTCTTTGATGCAGGGAGATTAAACAAGAAAATTCGCCCAGCAAATAGTCATGCCATTCTTGTGGCCTGGCCCGAAAGTCGAATATATGTTGCAGCGTTATATAACACACGCTGAACCTCTTGTGCATGATATACACTAACCAAAAAAGGATTAGCCTGTTTTCCGGAAGGGGATGAGGTTACACCTGAGTGGGGCTGACAGCAACTGGTCTTGCGAGACCAGCAGCAACGTATTGCACCATATCACTACAAAAGCCTCCTCCTTGACAGAAAATATCGCTTATTGGCCAAACTTACCGTCTTGCGCTGCAAACCTGGTCTATCACGAACCCTGTTCACCCCCCCACGCGGAAACAGGAAGGGCAAGCCAAGCCTACTTTGACAATTCGACCAGCATCGCCACCGCGATCAGGGCATAATTTTGATGGTGTGTCGCTGGGCTAGTCTCGCACATGTGCAAGTTGGAAGGTATATATATATCTCCTCTCCACCTTCAGTTTAAGGCTGAGCAGCTATGAGCAAAAATCGTTCCTGTGAAGGAGTTCCCAAGATACGAATAGGTACACAGTGCGTACGTAGTTTTATGTATCTACTGGTAAATTTACTATTTACTCCCGAGATAACTACTTGCTTAAAATAGTACCATTTTGTTGGTTCATTCGAGCCCGAATGCCGCATGCTGTGGTATGCCACCAGGCTTGTTCACTAAAGCACGCCGTCTACCTTCGGGATCACCCAGTTTCACTTATCTTCCCAGACGATATCCGGTGCCGTTATATGAGGTGCAAGCACGCACAGTCTAAGGAATGACGAGTCCTAGACTGTGTAACTCTAACTCAAACCTCCTGCTGCAGGCTGGGTACCGGTGCAGAATAGAAAAACAGAAATACTTCTTAATGGATTGTTTCGTACCCGCCTAAATTCGAGATTATGATAACCGCATAGACTGGGATTTTATTAATCAGGGATACGAAGCAACCCCTATCAAGAGGTGGTTAGAGAGTCTTAAGGGTGCAAGAAAAACATGTCCACGAGTGTGGTTTTAAATTGTGAAATGCAACAATGCCAGTATTCCCTCGAAATCTTTCAACCATAATATGGGGGATTATTGGTGGCAAAGTAGTTTTTCGAGGGCGGGAGGTTCAGGAGACCCTAGCTCTTTGTCGCATGCTGGGGGTTTTGTATGCCCGAATGCGAACATACATGCACGCATTCTTCAGCAAATATACCCCCCGAATCGCTCTATGGCTCAGCGATTGAATGCAACGGTGGGCTGAAGGTCGAAATAGTGGCTTTATTTTACTATCTCTGTTATCATTAATGTATTGGTATCGTGGCCGATTGATGATATACCGAGTTCATATTTAGATCGCGATCGGCCGATGTGAAGGTTCGCAGGGATCTCAAATCGCGCTATGTTCTTGGACATTGTATACGAGCAGTGCACCCAATCGGCGGTATTGGGATACGTTAACGTTATTTCCGACCCTAAACGACAGCCTTGATTCTTTTGAGAACAGGTGAATATCTAGTCATTATGCTTGTATAATGCGGCAAGCAGCTCCTTTACTTTCGCTTGTCATATTTCAGGTTGGCCCGTGTTTTGACTCATGAGTATTTGAGACTTCAAATAAATTCCGTCCTATTTTGATCCCATAATTACATGCTATACTTTTTGGCCTGGAGAAAGCGGGTTTGTATCTAGAAAATGGTAGATTCAAGAGGACGCTGATTTCTAAATTCTTCTTGCCGGACCAAAAACGACCGCTATTACGAAAACGGGCCCAGCGAGATGTAAATCATATCTGGTGTTTGCAAACTTCTTGAGCCTTTGCTAGATAATTGATGTAGCCGGCTATCCGAATATGCGGAGGTTGCCGACGTTGTGACAAATTATAGTATTATTCTACTTATGAAAGCGCTTCTTATGCATATCTCTTGGTATCGAGATTAAATGAGCGAGGCTAATGCGTACTTCAACCCCTTGGTACCGATTATGGGTTTGTCCTCGAGATTTTGCGGCTTTGCCGTCTTTAAACCAATTCACACACCTACTCGATATCTTCAAAGATGCATTTAATTTATAAAGTTATTCTATTGATTGCACCTATCGATAACTATCATATCAGATTCTATGATATACCAAATTTTGTATAAACTACAGACCTACTTCACTATGTAGTTACCTCGTAGTAATATTTCAAGATGTCCAGCCTGTTGTTCAGCCCGCCTGGCTGCATGAGGACTATTGGTATGTTTTGTTCTAACTCTCTCCGGGGGCGGTGCCAAGACGGAATGCAGGGTAGTTATAACAAGGATACTCCAACTGTCTCTCGCGCCGTTATTGGAAACCAGGTGGTGATTTGCTGCCTGAGTGAATCCGCCTCTTTGCCCCCTTATTGTGGGCAGCGGTGTCCCGAACTGGATATTAAGGGTATTGGTTATCAAATTTCAGGTTTGTCCATGAACTCCAGCTCCATGGGCGAGACATGCATATATGAAAAATGAAGGCTGGATGAACGGGCTGATACCGTTATTATCACCCTGCGACTATTATTGACCACATTGGCTGCAAACCCTTCCACACGCCAAGCTTGACCCGAAACCCGGCACGTTATCCGATAGAAATGTTCCAGCCCAGTATTATGCGATATGCGATGATACGGCATTACGTACTTCGTACCACTGACGCCCTCTTCCAAAGAAAGAATGAATCACGGCAAGATTGCAAGCCTCGCAAACGTCCTAATTCTGCAACAATATGCTTATAATGTAGTACCCATGCATCCGTGCATCCATGAGTGGATATTCTTGGCGAACGGCCAAGCTTTTCCGAAAAGCTTATCATACCTGTCAAAAGAGAGAGGATAAAGATAGTCAGCCATGTCTCCCCGGATATCCAGAGCTAACAGCTGTGAACTGATTAAGAGCTTGAGGATTAACTCGCAACCTGGGATCGTACAATAAGGAGGGGATATCCAGATTCAAAAGACGGAACGACTGTTGACCGGTTTAAGACTAGAATTTAAGATTTCTGCAGCAACTCTATCACAGATCAGTCTAGTACACAAAAATATTCACACACATTTGCCTAGTCTAGTTAAACGGCCTGATCCACGAAACTATTGCGTGTTGCGACTGCAACGAATGACCATGTGCTAGCTGCGTGGTGTGTTGAGAAGGGTATAAGCACGTGATTATTTTGAAGCCCAAATTTGCCGACCGTCACTGCAGGTGTGTTGACGGACGGACACCAACCAGTACATACATACATATACATACATACACATACATACATAAGACCACATACATACATACATATCAATGAATCCTCACCAAAAGTGCCCCGTTTCAGCACCCGATTATTAGAGAACCAGAACGTTTATTTTGACTCCGAAAATTAGAGACTGCAGTTGCTAACGAAGAGATTCATCAGACCTGATCTTCATGACGGTATATAGACTGTAAGGCTAACGGCGGGCTGCTGATGGTTGGCGGCCGTTTAGGAAATTGTAGATCGGTGGAATCCAGTCCGAAAAAGGAAATGCAACTCTACAACGCAACCTTCAGTGCATCTGTAAATTTTGGCTGTAAATTTATAAGAGGATACATGTCGATATCATAGAATAGTCTCGAAACCAGACCATAGCATATACTAGTCTCGTAATATACTGCCGGGATATGAGACTTGGGCTTTTACAAGTTCGTCATAATTTCACTTATAGATACCAGGCAGCCTCCGCAGTAACGAGATAGAGCGAATTCGAGAACGAAACTAAATTCATACCTTGCCAAAGCGTGGCCTTAGGCTTAGAAGCAAAGCTTTCTGGCCGAAATCTTCGACAGGACATAGCAACCGAGGATACATGCGCTAAGAACGGATTTCGGGGAAGTTAGGGGCTACAAGAGAGTATAGAGGAAAGTCATTTCCATCCTTTTCTAAGTATTAATCCAATTCGGTGAAGGAAAAAATCCGTCTTAGATTCGGGATCTCCAGATATCTCGTTAAATTTCTTTAATTTAACCAATGAAAAGAGTAAAATTAAAAGTCCATTCCGCTAAAAGCACGACATAACAGCCGAGAACAAATACCACGACACTAATATATTATTAAGAAGCCTGCTCTAGATAATATCCTCATCCTATCAAAAGAGAGTTCCCAAGGAAATCATCCTCCAAGGCCATCTCTCTCTATGGCTCCAATACTTATGCATTGCCTTTCCGTTTCCTCCATTGTTTACCGCATTTCTCACATTGATCAATCCCGTACACCCATCACCACCTCCTGCCCCAGGCTCCTTCCACTCCCATCCGGCTTCCATGATATCACCCAAACCTGCTAGAGCACTTTCGCTACCGGCAATATCGGGGAGCAGAAAGTATTCCACCCTTGAGTTGATGGTTCCGAGGTATCCGTGGTATGAAACTATATCCTTTACCGAATTCTTTGGCCCATCAAAGTTTGAAACAATGATATGGATATGAAAAGTTCCGACTGGAAGGGGAGGTATGACTCCCATGCTATCTGAGGAAGAGTGGCTTGTTTTTGGTCGACGAGCAGTAGTCGTTATTGACGCAAATATACCAGGTGGATTCGGTGCCGAAGGTGGGTTAAGTGCGACTTCTAATCTCTTCTGGGCTTTCGAACGTGCGGTTGGGAGATGCCGCGTAAGTTCCTCGGCGTCAATTGGGGTTGGTGACATTGGTGGTAAACTCGTCGTTACTGCAGTCGAGGAGCTCGACCGTGACCTGTTATGACGACTGCTGACAGTACTGCTGCGGCTCCTTCGTTCTGGGCCAGTTGGTGCATAACCGTTCGCAGCTTGTTTTGTTTTCTGGGGACTTTGGCGGACGATCAGAGAGCGGAATTTATCCCCTGGCAGTTCAATCTTCTCGCGGGGTCGGCAGACGGCCTGGAGAGTTCCGCTATTATCACAGGGCGCGCGAAGGTATTGTAGTTTTGGAAACCCGCCATCAGTGATACTATTTGCCAGATGAACCTCCGCGGATCCAGTCTTGAGACAATCCCAATGAAGAAACCTTAGTGAACGGGACGCAAGAAGCGGGCGGAGAAAAAGGGTATCCGTTTCGTCAATTTCGGGCGAGTTTTCTTGCAGGATTGTGAATTTGTCGAGTTCAGCGAGATTTGCGAAGATTTTCATAATGAGGAGAAGAGACCGGATATCGAGGTTTATCAAGGAGAGCTTCTTCAAAGGGTTTTGGGGAGAAGAGAAATAAAAGGAAAGACTTCTATCCGAGAGACCTGGGAGACATTCGAGACGAAGGCAAGTAAGGGATTTCGGGAGATACCAGAGTACTTCGTCCGTGAACTGGTAATATGCAAAGTGAGATGCGTATAAAGAATTCAGATTAGGGGTATATTGAAAAAGAGCCATGAAGTCGTGAGGGAGAAGGGATGAAATAGTGTTCATGCCGTGAAGGACCAAAGTTTCAAGACTCTGCCACTGTGCATGATAGGAGAGGAACCGCTGGACTAGTTGCGGTGGTAACGGTTCGACCTCTTGACGGAATATTCCATTCTCGTCCAGATATCCGATATCGTCGGGCGACGGTTCGAATTGCTGCTCACCGACCAGGAGCCATACGTGCTCCTTCAACTGTTTGCGAGTACTGAGTGCCTGCCATAGCCTATCCGACTCTCTTCGCCATTCCTCGTCCCTTGGATTCCCGGGCACCTCTATTCCCATGCCAAATTCAAAGGTGGGGTAGAAGCCGACGAGTCTCTCAAGGTTTGGACAGCACATTACCACCCCTGCGGCTAAAGAATGTATGTTTGCGACATCCGGGCCGGGTAGGCTGAGATCGTAGGCTGGGAGCTTGAGCTCCAAAACAAGCTCTGCGAGATCCGGTCGTGATCGTAATGTACGACATAGCAAGTTTACTCGTGCGCCATACTTTATTCCCTTCTTCTTGTTACCTCCCAAGTGAAATTTCGAGTTTTCCGAGTCGGGGCCGTGTAGTCGGATTTTTGAGTATCTGCCGTCGGTTCCACAAGTCAACCTTTGAATAGGGTATATATATATTTGAAACATCCGCGCTCAACTTACAGCAACCCCAAAGCACCCTTTGAAAACCTCTTGTTAACTAACGCCAGGGAGCAAAGGTCCCGCATAAAACAGGTGTCGCATGGCGCTCCTATCGGCCCACTGCCATGTATCACCCTCAGCTCCTTCGCGATTTTTGTAAATACAATCGGTGGTATCGATGGCCGCGCATGGCTCGAATACGAGTATCCCTTGGTTTTCAACGACGCGGTCGACTCTTTCGAAGAACTCGAACTCGGTGCAGGCGATGTCGTTCCATTCGGATTCTCGGATAGGTATCCTGGCGTTGCTGGTGGCGTTACTGGCGTTACCGGCGTACGGCTTCCGCTGAAAAAACCCCGTAATGACGATTTGGATTTCTGTTTCTGCAGTACCAACGGCGCCGGCGGAGTGTACGAAGACCTTGGTGCCATTCCGCTCTCGCCCTATCGGCTTCCCCACAGTTCACTACAGCCCTGTCGAAATAGGAGATAGGTAAGGTTGTGTTTTCAGCTAACAGTGCGGCGCAAATCGAAATGTTAACTAGCGTGTCAAAAAGGGTGAAGGTCCAAGCGAATACTAAGGAAAGAAAGAAAACCGACAAATCCCCCGGAGTCGAAAGAGTATGGGATAGGAGGAGGAGAAGCTTGGTATCGATTACTGATAGTGACACGGAAGGATTAATCCAAGGTGATGCGATACCATCCCTTCATTTATTAGGAAATTGGGGTTTGGATTGCTTCAGGCGCTGGCGGTTCAAGCACGGTCCAGATATATACTCAAGTAAGGATATAATCCAAGTGACCTCCTGGCAGATGCATTCCGAAGGCACTAGTTAAAATGTCAACTAGCGTTTCTCCTCAGAAGCGTTTCGGTCAGCGCCCTTGTGTCTTGAGAACAGATTTAGCAGCACATATGTGCATGTTGGTTATGTCCATCTCGGAAAGGGGTTCGACTTGTGCGCAATTACTTGCCCTTGAGGCTGAAATTTTTCCGGCAAACGATTCCATTGAGCCTTGATAGCAAAAGCGCATCGACATTGCGGTATTCCGTACATATCCCGCCCCTTCTATGCACAGGCGGACGGCTTTTTTTCTTGGTCGAAGGGTCCCTTGATTATTAAGAAATTGCATGCAACTGTGGAGCCCAATACGGAGTTGATATCCATGGCCAGAGACCTCGTGCGATTGCAATCCATGGACCCTGGAATTCCAAGTTCACTGCCAAAACCCCTGTTACAGCAACCCAAGGGAGTTCAAATTGAACCGAGCGGACTCGAGAATGAACGCGCGAAACCCTTTGATTCTGCGCTCGGGTATAGCCGGTTTTAAGGATGGCTAGAAATGTTACATAGGTATCCAAAGGTGAACGTTGATACAATATCCATGTAATCAGAGAGTAATTCTCTAACGTTGAATAACGCAAATATTCTTAGATGAAGTTCATGCTTAATGCCCAGGAATCATAACAAATAACCCAATAGAAAATCAAAATTAAATTAATTAAAAAGAGCCTATATAGCTATATATCTTAGATCCATGGAGGGACTAGCCGATCGGTCAATATAAACCAGACTAGATCAACATAGAAGTTGGACGTATTGATAATAAGCATGTGACTGGAACTACACGTATCGGCAATACTACCTGATAAATTATAAATTTAAAGCGAATATCTTTTACGGCAGGGTCGTTTGGCAAGCTAGAGATAGGGTACACGCTGCTAGCCTTCCCAGCATGTTTTTTCGACAACGCAATTTAAAGGGCCTACGGCATGAACGAGGCTAGACTTAGCTTAAAACTGTTGATATATATGGCAATAAGCAGAATCGATACTTGTCTCGTAAACCAGCCTGCAGCCTTCACTTTGAATCGATACCTAGAGCAAGTACCTTAGCATAAAGCCCCGGAGATTCAGTTGATATTATTAATTTGCTCGGACCTTTTACTCTAATTTATCATCATCACAAATTTCGGCTTATCCAACCCATATCTGTAAAAACATCGCTGCCTACCCATGGACCCGAAACACATCTTAAGGGTCCAAAGTTGATGATACCAACAAGTATTGGCCTGGACGGGCCGTTATTGGGTCCCCTATGTCTCCACAGCAAGGATTTACATAATGGATGTCGACTTCACGATTGGCTACCTTTAGCAGCACTGGGCTTTAGATCATAAGTTTGGAGCTAGCCGTTGCAGGTATATCGGGATGCCATATTTATCGGTCGGCCCAACCCCCGACTCCAGTCTCAGCATCAATATCCTACCCCGCCCACGATCCGAGCATCTTGGCCGACCCACAGGCTGCTAGGTGTAGCGGACAGAATAGCGGGAACGATCAGGCCCCTAAAATTAAAAATTTCCGAAGTATATATGATGCCGAGATCGCATACATGGGTTAAGCCATTCCAGTTTGGGTGCTTTATAAGCTCAGTAACCTGGAAAACTGTACCTTGCGTCCTGTTATGATTACTCACCACAACCTCGATACGGGACGACTCAGGCCAGAAGGATTCAATACAAGTAGCGGCAGTCAAAAATCGTATGCAGACCGATGGTCTAGTCTCATAATATCCGATGGTCATGATAGATCCTCCACAGAAGTGGAGGCTATATGGTACTACAGAGTTTGAAATTTGGAGTGATACTATCTATGTAGCTGAACGCGAGAGAATCAGGCTTGGCTCAGCTGCTAATAATGGCTCAACAGCGGATATTAAAAAAATGTAAGTTCAGGAACGAAGATGCATAGACGTTGTGCAGAAAAGCCTTCGGTACGAGTAGATACTAGCAGCTGGAGGTGAATGAATATATCAACCCGTAGGCATAAGGTCTGGACGGGATGGAAAATCTAATTGAAAACTTCTGCCCGTTATGTATCACGGGTTGCAGTACGCTGCTTCCCCATGAGATTTAAATAATATCTCCCGAGTCTTATGTGGATCGAAAAACTAAAAGACTAAGACCACATTTTCCAAACAGTATAGGATGACTGAGGTGGAAAGACCCACCGTTGGATATCGATGATATAGCACTTCAGGAATCCATCTAATCTATAAGCTACCCGGTTCTAGATGATGAACGAACCAGATTTTGCGACACCCAGACAAATTCCGCGATCTCAGCCATCTTCAGATTAATAAAGTGGATCAATTATCAATACTAACCGCAACCCTCCAATGTTCGTATTCCACACTCGTATCTTTAGAAGTTCTGGGTATGAACATATTCATAAAATTCTTAGGCGGTGCAGGCCAGGCCTCTCGGAATCACCAATAAAGGAATTGGTTAATTACACAGATCACGACAAACTAGACGTTCTGGAACAACGCTGGATGCGGATATTGATCAGGGCTGAGAGTTCATACTTGGCGAATATGTCTTCTTTCCTATCGATCTCAATTCAGTTGAGTTCAGACACATTGATCGGTCGATGTCGCAATATGGGCAGTGGTGCTAGGGGAGGTGGTGTTCAAGCGTGTTGGATTCTGGTACCAAGGAAGTGTTGATATAACTTCGATGCCAAGACTAGTTGCTTCAAGGCGTTCTTGGCTCTGGCATTGAGAGCTTGGGCTATTAATGTAGCAAAGGTTAAGGGGCCGGATGTAAAGCTTAGTCTATATACTCAGGGCATTTCCTAATTTTATGAAATGATCTTTTACATCTTCGTTTGATAAAAAAAAATATGATTTTTATAGATTTTATGCGAGACAGATGGTTCAGGCATGGCTACTTAAAGTATTTAAGAACCATGGGGCGAAGGGTTACATACGTAGTTCCAAATGCTTAAATTAGGAACGAACGCTCTATCTCTATATCATATATACTAACCTATTTTTGCAACTGGTTACTCTTCATTCGCCGGCTGCTGATCAAGAGTACCAATAGTCTAGGAGCATTCAAATAATACTCAGTTGCTAGCCATGGTTTGGAATATTCAAATTCCAGGATTATGGAATCCGTTTATCAAGAACTATAGTAAAGTCAGATTGGTTTAGTGTTGGTTGGCGTAAGTTATACAAACCAAAATTCAAAGCTCATGGAAGCATCAAGAATGGCATACATAGAAAGCACGACAGTATGCTTCATACCGCTGTGTCCTCCACTTTAAATGTGTTAACATGTTGGCGGATATCAGTTGATTTTCCAGAAAGATTTAATGGTAGCTACCATGTTGCAATAATGCCCTTGATTAAAAGAGTATTCGAGATTTCAATTGTACCCCTCCACTTGTTTAGTTGTTTCTTTACTTCTTCAGCGTTCCATATAGTGTACTGGTCTCGTTGGTAGTGTACATAGTTTCGCATCTGCCTTCTGCGTGTTGGATTTTGCGGTCGAGAATGTGTTGATATCAGTGTTGACGTTTGAGTGTGTCGATGGATCGATGGATCAATGGTCTTGTTGGATGGCGTTTCGGACTCGGAGGAGTTCCGGATAATTATTGCACTTGATAGCGGCGTGTATCACGAGATTAAGTTGGGTGTCATGTTATTTATACTCGGTCCATTGTACATCTAATAGTCGATATCGGACGAATTCGAGAAATATATCGGTGCAACCATACCGTAGCTAATCCAAATGCTGAAGCAGAAAGTATATCCCAATGTAGTCTAATTAGCCATATAAATAGTGAGTTAATAGGATTAGTAACTAAGGGCAGGATTAGATAACGCAAGATTAGGATTTGAACTGGCTGTCGAATTCAGAGGTTATCAGGGGAACAAAGTTAGTACGGCGAATGTTTACACCGAGAGGTCAGACTGATAACTCTAGGACAGATAAATAGAGAAGGTTTATCGAAATAGAACCGGTATCAATAAAAAGGAGCATGAGAGTAGAAATATAGGTTCAGCAAGTAGATCGTATATGTAGAGTGAAGAGGAATCAGAGGACGAGTTGTCAATATACCGTTGCTAAGTCGACACCGACAACATTAACTCTACCTTGAACTTCCTCCTCAGAACATCGTCAACCTCCAATTCCTCATTTCCACCTCATATCCAGTCTTTCCCCATTGCTTCTATCACAGCTTCAAAGCCACTTCCTAGCATCCTCTTCGTCGTCTTGACTTTCCCATTCCCACAAATATTCCAAACTCGACCTCCAACCGAACGCTAACTGCCAACTGTCTCGTGCGATAAGGACAAAATGTTGAAGCAAATACTTCATCTCTTTCGCCGTGAGGAAAAGCCAGAGAAGGGAGAGAAGATATACTCTCCGAGAACTCTTTTAATCGCGCCTCTCACAACTGGGATGGTTTATATGGACCTCCCGGTGCTCAGCCCAAGTGCTCAATCAGTAGATATGGAGCTTGGAGCCCCAGTCACGCCCCCTCGCGCTGTTACCAGAGACAGAGTCTCGTCAGTCACTCGCGGTTCATCACATTCGTTGATGACGTATGGAGAAGAAGCACTCTCTACAATTGATATGGTCCCAAGACCTTCCTTCCCCAGGAGTCTCTCTATGGCCCACTTCAACGAAAAGGAGAATGACATCGCGCGACATAAGCGCTACGAGATCCTAGCCGCAAAGGGAATCAGGGCACCTACCATTTTTGTTGGTTCCAAGAGGAGTGAGTAAACTACATCCGCCATCTTTTTGTCGTGAGTTTGGAGTGCTAATACAGGCTCGGTAAAAAGTGGATGCTCTTAGAAAGTTTGAGGAGCTCCAAGAAAGAGCTGTGGAGAAAGGAAACCGCCCTTTGTCGGTGGCTCTTAAGACCGAACAGAATGAGGAGGACAAGAATGAGGACGAGAGGGAGGAAGAAAGTGGAAAAGAGAACGACGATGAGCCAGGAGGGGCGGCTCCGGTAGTGAATACTCCCGATAAGAAGGAACAAGTATATGCCCTTCGAAAAATGGCGTGCAGGACCGCGGCCAGTGGATTAGCGAAGATGATGGGTCTGGGAAGCAGTGGCGGCCAAAAGGTTAGCCCTTTCAAGAAGCCCTCCGGAAACCCAGTTAGGATGGGTTTCCGGTTGTGGCTTCGAGAAGGGGTTCCGTTTGACGCTGACCCACTTGCATCCGAGCCTCGCCTCTGGGGAAGGGATCGCGAAGGTCCAAAGAGAACCGTTTTCCCACGCGAGTGGGAAACAGAGCTTGTCGACATTGCGGTACGGCCACCCGCCGTGCCACATCATTTATACCGGGACTTCGCGCGGTACGCATGGTATGGAAATCCAAATGGATTCCCAAATCTAGAGGCAGAATACGCGGCGTTTGAAGTTTGGATGGAGCAGGAGGGAGTAGTTTTTGCATCCAGCTTTTTGTCGTAGGTTCTTGACGGTGTTAAGGAGCAGTTGGGGGCTCCTATCGCCCCAGCCGACGAGGAAGGGACTCGTCGACAAAGGATAACCCTCAATATCCTCTATCCATGTGAGTAACCATAATTTGAAATTTGGGGAGCTCTTCCAGCTACTGACCTAAAATGTCTTGATAGCATACCTGTTCATCATTCCCCTCGATTCTATCGCTTCACTTATTGTTGGCATGCTGGCGGTAAGAAATCCTCCTGCCTTACCCCGAAGCTTGTGATATAGCATTGCTAACACATTAGTGAAGTTACCGTTTGCTTATTGGTCGTCTGGTGGTTTTTTTATTTTATTTTTTTTTAATCGATATTGCTTTGATTTCGTTCGGTTGCACGGTAGGTCCTGGCTGCTGAGATGTTTATATCAGGATTCCTTTGGTTGGATTCTTTTCCACTAATATACTCTCGGCAAAGCAGCTTTTATATCACGATTTTACCTTTCGCGCTCCCCAGGGTGTATTCCTTCATCTTTCTTCTGTGCATCCAACGGGTGTGTTCCCACGTCGCCTTCTCCGCATTCAACGGGTGTATTCTCACGTCATATTCCCCGCATTCAACGGGTGCATGCCCACTCCATGGCTGTTTCTTTTGTTTATTTTTCTTATCTAGTCTGATTCGGTCTGTACTATCACCTTCCCCACAATAGGCTATCTTTCGAAAGTGGTCCATTGTAAGGCGATTGTGTCGAAGTTTTTGTTTGTTCTTATTTTTATTTATTTTATATCAGATTGAAAGTCAATCTATCACTTCACCGATACCCTTATTTTGCACACGGGTATATGCGTCTGAAGATAGGTTACGTTCATACCATCCCAGAACCATTCTCCAATCCCCAGTGGTCGGTATTTAGAATACTGGCAGCTGAGTTCGGAAGGATATGGCGATATATATATCTCTCTATTTTTTCTGCTTTAATGGCAAAGAACACCCACTTGTCTCTTTTCTCCAGCTCGACCCATGGCTTAACCCATCGGCGAGTCGTCGAGGAGGGGGATGGTGATGTTCGAGTTTCGTTTCAAACAACCCTGCTCCATCTGTGTTATTGTCCCCGGCTCGAGTTTCGTTCTGATTACACGTTTTATCACTGGTTTGACTTGCATGAAGTGATTCATATTGTATTTGCATCTCATAGCATATCTTTGCGTGGTATCTGTTCGAATGACTAACACGATATACTAATTGATGAATGGGCCGACACCTGTCTTGATCCTAGACTAGATTTATGTATCAATTGCGACAATACGGCATACATACACCTGTCAAGACAATATTTCGTTACAGTTCGACGGGTCCACTTCAAGCTCAGTTTCAGCGCATGGTTCAGGTATGTTAAACTCTTCCTCAAATCATAAGTTTTTATTTTTTGTTTTATTTGGGAAGGGGGGCCCAGGGCATCACTTTTAGTGCCTAAGAGTCCGATCACCAGTGAATGTTTCCCTCCTTGACCCCCTATGCACATAAGAGTAGCCGGTTCGCGCTTCCGTGTGACTGTGATTCCGGGGGTTGTTAACATATATGCTTTATGAACGATAATGTAGATATTTAGCATTAGTTGCCGAACTGAACAGTGATTGTCTCACCTCTGTATCAGGCGGCTCAATGGGCAACAATAAAAATACTCTTAGATATATAATAGAGAGTTGATTCTTCTTTGCGTAGCAATGTATAAGCCTTTGATCAACTATATGCATTCGTAAAAATTGGTGCCAAATGTCTCCTATCTCAATATTTGCAACTGATTTTACATAGACATCGAAAAAGATGGTTGACTCCGGAAGATGCAAGGAGGTCTGCTGCTCATCCGAAACGAATAATTTTCGAGTGCGCATGAGGCGGGGTGTTGGAATTTTAAATATAGAAATGGAACCACCAAGGCAATCGTCCAGTCTTAATTATCTTTTAAGATATGATTATGCCGACATTAATATTTTAAGGAATGGCGTAGGTGAGATCAAAACAACAAGTACTATATCAGATGTCATTGACGTGAAAAAAAAAGACTCCACATTGTGAATTAATTCACAAGGCAGCCTAGCTCGAACCCTTTAATACGGTCTGGAACGATGCATGCGGGGCCAGCTTACCCAATCCCCTGTCGAAACTGATGCTGATCCCTCAGGTATAACTCCACATACTCCGTGTGATGGTTAACGGTGGCCGCCGGGGATTCCGTTCCACGCTAATCATATCAAAGAAACATATGCCTTTAGCTTACATTCTACCCAGCAGGGGCTTGATAGAACAAGGGTATTTATAAAAATAAAAAAAACTCTTCCCCCGCTTACTAGTTGGCACTCATGATCTCTCTATCTTTCTCTACGAACTCCTGCGTCTTGATAATCTGCAGCCAGATAGAACGTATACGCTGTCCTTCCGCCTCAGTTGCGGCGTACTCGAATTTTCCCTGGAACCAGGCAAGCATGGGCCAGGCTTGGGGCTTGCAGGGCATGGTTTGGTATAAAAAAAAAAACGCCCCCAGCTGGATTCGTTGATGCGTGAGGTCTTAGAGTAAGGGGATTGGCTGTGGCAGTTATGGACCGACCCACCGGTACCGCGGTGTCTATGCAGACAGAGATTTTGTAAGTCACGATGGTATATGTTTGTTGGATTATAGAAGGTCTAGATTTTGGCTTTTCCTTTGTAGCGATGGGGGTGATATTCAAAGACACGGGATGTTCAAAAGTGCAGAGTGCAGAATGCAGGGATCGGGTTAAGGTCAGGTACCGAATGCAAATGCACCTCCCAAGAACTCGAGAATACTCGAAAAAATTTTCGCCGCGATCGCTCAAAGCGGGTCCGGATTCATAGACATATCTTATCTTGTACAATCGATAAGGACGAAAACTTTTAATTCTATGTAGTTCACATCATATCATCACATGGCTCAAGTTATAATTAATGACGAGACTAAGGAAATCTGACCAGTCGACGAATGTGGACGGTTGCAGGAGCCGCCAAACATTTCGTCCCATCCAGTATTCTTGCCTTGCTAAAAGCGGGTAAACTGTTTATAAACAACGGCTAGGGTTAGCCGAAACCTTTTGATATCATGCTAGGTCCATGAGGGCTGCACTTGCATCTGTTGGATTCGAGCTGAGGTGAATCAGATGCCGAGATGGATTCATGAATGAAAGGGCAGCGTCTAAGAACGTACGTATAAAATCGCGTTCGGCATTAAGCGCATAGATGTATTAGATTGTTTGAGTCTTTAGTTAGAAACCAAATTGGAGTCCAATAACCCACCATTCTTGGCTTGTTCCATCTTTATAGGGCATTCTTTATCGCCCTTCCGATCATGAATAACCTATCCCTATCTATGACCAACTAACTGAATAAGCCAATTGCAACTCCAAAGATAGGCAAGAAAATTCGTCCCCATTAAACTCGGCGTCCATAATCTCAAACCATCCCCCCTAACTTTGCAAGGGCCAGGCAAATCGCCTCCGCACCAATGATAGCTCAAGCAAAAGCTTGTGTTGGACGTGGGGGTGGCCAGCGACAAGGATGCGACCAGACTACGACGGAAGCACCCTTGACGGCACTGGCTTCGGATCCCCATTGGGAACTCTAGAATCCTCAGTCTCAACATCGAGGCTTTTCTTGGCGGTGATGTTTTTCCACGGGCTGCACCTGAGGCGGCTCGTTACAGGGGTATTTGAGTATGAAGCCGCATGGGAAATGTGGGCTCAAAGATATCGATACACGCCCCACCTCAAATTCCTGCCCATGTTACACAATTCCACACCAAGTTTCCCAGCCAAAAGAGCACAACCCGCGGAATTCTAGTCGAGGTGGTGCAGATAGGCGAGGTGCCTGCCCCCTGGTAATATGAGATTTGTGGATATATAAAAAGCCCTTATCAACCCCCCAAGACGGCACACGAGTCGGACAATGGCTCGACTCTGGGCCCTTTGATTAAAACCTGCCTGGCTCTGCGTATTTTTGGATCACGTCGGGTTGGAGTTTCCCTTGGACTTTGGTTACCGTGGGTGTGTGGGTGGGAATTAAGCTGCTACAGGCGTCCTGCGGCATATAAGAAAGGGCCTCACTTTGGGGGGTCATATATTACCGGCAGCGGGCAGATTGGGAAACGCACCTGGGGGNAAAGGGCCTCACTTTGGGGGGTCATATATTACCGGCAGCGGGCAGATTGGGAAACGCACCTGGGGGGGGGGGGATTCCGAATTAAAGGTTGATGCGGACGTCGTTCTCTCATGCACTTTCTCATGTACCTATACCTCAGCATTTAATTGACAGATTCCCTGATTCACCTCCTAGGAGTTTTGCTTCTGATCGCCGTGCCTCCTGCCCAGCGTGAAAAATTCGGAGATCTGGAAAAAGAGACCTCGAAATCTGCAAAAAGTTTCAGCCACTAATTTGTGGGTCTAGTAAGACCAAGCATCTTTTGCTCCACTGTGTCTCTACTGACGTTATGATTGCAATTACCATGGCTTAAATTTTCATATATTGGAATTGTAATTCCGTGATAGATGCTCCACTTTCAGTTTTGAGTATTCTGAAATAGGGCCTATAGTTGCCACGAAAAAACATTTTTAAGCTACGGGTTGATACGTTATCAGACCACTCCTCGAGAAAGCAGATGCTCCACTTTCTTGATCCTTCAAGCTTTGCAAGACTAGCTAGATGATTCAACCGGTGCTCTAGCCGCGAGAGAAAATAGCTAAAATATAAAATATATATCGTGGTGGACAAGGCAGCTCAGCAAGAACGTTCCAAATTGAAGAACGAAACAAGCTTGCCTCCCGCACTTCGCAATTGGTCCTCGTGAGGGATGAGTGGGTACTACCTAGGTAAAATCTTAAAGCTTATCTCCACCGCCGAATTGGCGAAAATTTAGCTACTGGGCGGGTGGGGTTTCAAACATGCAGGAACGAGGTCGGCAGATGCTGGCTCAACTCGCCACATCCTCCCACATTTACTATCTTGGACGGAAAAGAGATGAGATGAACACCGTACGTACGCCTTGCAGGCTCCGATTGACGAGGCAAAATGAAAGCTATGACCCAAGCTTCCCTTGTCCGACCGTTTCTCGACCTCCTTATATATAAGGAAGTTTTAAAGGAGAATATTTACGTAAAAGAATTTCTTTCATGTTCTCACCTCAGCTTCATTCGAAACAAATTTGTATGATCCTACCCTCTTTCAAGCGTAGTGTGTAGCGAGTACTCGCCCTCCATCTGTTACCCACACTATTCGCTCAAGTACACTGCTACACGGGTACTTACATATCCACCCCTCTTCCCAGTTCCGCACGTGCGTAAGTTCATCACCAAATCCAGCATTCCATTACCAAATACTTACCTCACAGAAACTCTCATCCAGAGGATCGTCTTTACAATTGTAGATCATATTATACTTTTTTATTGGTTGGCTACTACACTATAACGCAATACATACGCTTTTAAATCGGCGGATGATATTTAGCCAAATATGGCGCAGCTTCCATTCCTCTTAGACCGCCGCGGAGGCGCTTTGGCGGCGCCCGCAACCGCTTGGGGCGACATGGTGCTCAACCGCGCACTGTTTGTGGTTGCACTGCTGAGTTCGCTGGGGTCCGCTTGGGTTGTGCTGAGTTACGTTGTAAGTTTGCGAGACTGAAAATTTGGCGCCCCGATTTTGAGTTTGTGGAATGCTAATTAAGGGATTTTGCGTATAAGTGTATCAAAGAACTACGGTCTTACCGACACCAGTTGATCCTGGGGTTGGCGTTGTCAGACCTGCTTATGGCGCTGAATTTTATGTTTTCGTCGGGGTGGCACCTGGCTGGTGGGGATCTGGCGTTGGAAGAGAGCAAGACGGCGTGCTCAGTCAATGGATTTTTGACCCAACTTTTCGTGGTGCAGAGTGCGTATCAAGTTTTTCCCTAACTTTTTAGGCCAAAGAAGCTAACGTGGATTCATGGGTTTCAGCGGACTGGTGGATTTTGGTCATCGTAAGTTAAAAACCCTATAAAGCCGAAGTAGATTACGGACTAACTCGACAATAGGCGATAGCGACATACATCATCCTCGGAAACTTTAAGGCTCAGTCACAGTTCATCCAGACGCATGTGTGGCTCCCATGGGCGATACCATGGGTGATATCCCTCCTTATGGCGATCGTCTGTGAAGCAGTGTTGGGATATGGGTATATCGGTAAGAACGTTCCCACGTCGAACTTCAGGTCTTTATATCTTTAGACTGGGCTAAAAAAAAATAATTTATATTCGATAACAGGCGGTTGGTGTTGGCTTACCAGCGACCTCATGCGTCTCCTCGTGAACTTCATCCCACGTTGGCTCATCGTTATAGCCATCGCATTGATCTACATCCGCCTCTACATGATAGTTCGGAAAGCCCGAAAATGGGATCTCGAGGGCGTTTCTCCAGACCCAGGCGATGATATGGCTGATACCAGCGTAATCCTCCAGTCAGTTGGGAAGAAGGAAAGAAGAGGGAGCGGTGTGATGGTTTCGAAAGATGTCAGCGTGAGCTTCGGACGAAAGGGGTCCACAGCTCCAACTTTCGTGACGATGGTGACGACAAGTGGTGCGGGAGATAGTAGAGAGGCAGTGTCGAGTTGCAGTGTGAGGCAGGAAAGATTCAGGAACGTGAACGTAAACACGAGCCAGAGTGTTTCGTTGGGGATGAGGCAGCCTTTGAATGCGGCTCAGTTGAAGAGGGTATGTATTAATATTCCTAGGCCTTGGAGTTTTGCCGATGGTTTGAAGTTGTAAAATGCAAAAACTAACAATGAATTCTATAGATTGCCAAGAAGATGATGGTATACCCGGTAGCTTACGCGATCATATGGGCATGCCCAACAGCAATCCGGATATACCAGGGAACAACGGGCTCGAGGGCACCGCTGTGGATTACAACCGTAGATAAGAGCTGTAAGCACTACCCCTAGTCCTTCTCCATGCCATAGTCATACATTTGTAATGATACTAATTAACATACTTGATATTTAGGCATTGTGGTGCAGGGTTTAGTAGACGCAGTTGTTTATGGTGAGTGTAACGTTATAACCCTGTTGCATTGTGGGACGAATCTGCGTTGTGTTGTAGACATACTGACTGATTGGACCAGGACTGAACGAGCGGGCATGGCAAGGATGGCGAGACCACATCCGCCGGATAATATACAAGAACGAGGGCGGCCGGATCATTGGATGACATCTCCATTTTTCCAATCTTTTACTTTAATTTAATCTCTCTCCCGCTCTATTAACTTTTTTTTTCCATCCACCACTCGTACCGTTCATAATTTATCCTTTTTTGAATCGAGTACTTTTGAGCGCGTTCTTCTGGGCTTAAACACATATGCTTTGCAGATTTTGCTTTTGCGGTGTAACGGGTAGCGGGTAGCGAGCGGATCCGACGGATCGAAGAGATAGCAATCGAGGTACATGTACGTATACATGTAATGTATGATTATAGTGTGATATCTTGAGGTGACCTTATAGAAGGGGTTTATGATACCATCGTCTGGTTCGCTTGTGAGGGGGATTAGGCTTATCTGAGCTTGCTAGGCTAACCCAATTATAGTGCGGGGATTCATCCACTACCTAGCACATTCCTCCTCCTGATGAATAGTTTCAGCACGGTCGTTTATCAACGTGATTCGATATATCTAGATGGGACGAAGCAAAGGCAGTGTATCTGAAAGACTGAAGAAATGATTATGACCGAGTTCAGGGCGACTTTCCCCGACATCTTTAAACAAGTTAAATCCGACACTTTTTCAAAATAGGATTTTAAATATTTATCTGGCAGGTAGATACGAGGGACAACCTGCACGATGGAGAGTTCCGATGTTGGCACGATATGTGGCAACAGTTAGTGCCGAAGCCATGACTCGTGAACCTGGTTCGTTCCGAGACAAGTTGGAAAGAAGGGGCGGGAAGAGTTCAGGGTCTGCGACTGCGCTTTGCAAACTTTACGTGCAATCGCTGTCAGCTTGAACAGCCGATATTTCGAATGGATAGAAATTAATCGTGCATTCAACTGCATACATGCACATACGAAGTACCTAGAAAGTTAGCCAGGTATACACATTGCACTGCAGGGTCTTTTCTCTCTCTCGCTGCCTGTCTTTGTTGCCAGATGCACGCTCCGTATTTGCAACTTGTTGGCCGTGTCACATATTATATCGTCGGAGGCACACCGCAAGAACACCGAAGCGGTTTTATATTCTCGGCTGCCGTGCCACAATCTCCATCTGAGCTGTGAAACTTCAACAGAGACTGTCGTCCTTACTCATCTTATGTAATCCGGCTGCCTCGACCGGAGGACAATTATCAATTGGGCTGCTCTGGTTCGCTGTCTGTGAGCATTGGCCCCTGTCTATCTCGATTCCCCCGGCCTAAACTAGCAGGGCCCCGGCGCCACTTAGCCCAAACAGAGCTTCCTTAGCTCTCCAGACACTGGAATATTCCCGAACTACCTGCCCTTCGGGTGAAAGACCCTCTCATTCATATATAAATCTTGCCTTCCCCTGTTTGCTGAACCCTCCTTCCGTCATTTATTTTTCTGAATTCCGATCGTGAACAAAAACTTCTTTCTGTGTTTATCTTTATTTTTCTCTTATTTATTTTTTTTCCGTTAGGGTTTAATTCTAAGCTGTCGTAGTCGAAGCTTCATAGACACCTGCGTCGAAGGACCGAACTCCTTATCTGCCCTGCATTTCGGATATCCTCACCACACTACATACTCACTGTCCGAAAGCCACAATGGCCACAAATCACGCTGCCAGATTACTTCTCAGGGCTGCTGCTCGCGCCTCCCACGTTACCCCAAAGCCAGCCGTCCGACCCTCGGCTTTCACTCTCGTCAGAATACCCAAGCAGGGACGTGGCAGCGGCCGACGCTACTACTCCTCTGAAGCTGCTCCGAAATCCGGTGGATCCGGAGGTATAATATTCGGTGCCATTGCCGCTGCTCTCGGTGGCGGTGGTTACTACCTCTACTCCACCGGCCAGCTTGACAGCCTCGTCAGTGCAGCTGGTATTCCCGCGAAAGAATTCGTCCCAACTCAGGACGACTATTCCAAGGTCTACAACGAAGTTGCGAAGCGACTTGTTGAATTCGACGAGTACGATGACGGCAGCTATGGACCTGTAAGTGTCTTCCTACTTGAATCAGATTGTCCAATCAAAAGCTAACCAACACGTCAAGGTTCTAGTCCGCCTCGCCTGGCACGCCTCCGGCACCTACGACGTAGAAACCAAAACCGGCGGAAGCAACGGTGCCACCATGAGATTCCAACCGGAGTCTGACCACGGCGCCAATGCCGGTCTTAAGGCCGCCCGGGACTTCCTCCAGCCTGTCAAAGAGAAGTTCCCGTGGATTTCGTACTCCGACCTGTGGACTCTCGCCGGTGTCTGTGCTCTCCAGCAAATGGGTGGTCCGGTCATTCCATGGCGACCCGGACGCGCTGATGCAGATATCAGCGCCTGCACTCCGGACGGTCGATTACCCGATGCCACGAAGGAGCAGAAACATCTCCGTGCCATTTTCGGCCGAATGGGCTTCAACGACCAAGAGATCGTCGCTCTCTCAGGCGCCCACGCCCTCGGCCGATGCCATACTGACCGTTCTGGCTTCGACGGTCCGTGGACGTTCTCCCCTACGATGCTTACAAACGACTACTTCAAGCTCCTGGTGAACGAGAAGTGGAACTGGAGGAAGTGGAACGGACCAGCACAGTATGAGGACAAGAGCAAGACGCTGATGATGTTACCGACGGATATGGCGCTTGTGAAGGATAAGGAGTTCAAGAAGTGGGTGGACAAGTATGCGAAGGACCAGGATGCCTTTTTCAAGGACTTCTCTGAAGTTATTGTCAAGTTGTTTGAGCTGGGTGTGCCGTTCAAGCAGGAGGAGAGATACGTATTTAAGGTCGTTGAGTAGACGTGGGCTCGAGGATTCGGAGAGGACGGGAGGGGGGGAGGAGAGTA
Source organism: Arthrobotrys iridis (assembly GCA_036971165.1). NCBI lineage: Eukaryota > Fungi > Ascomycota > Orbiliomycetes > Orbiliales > Orbiliaceae > Arthrobotrys > Arthrobotrys iridis. Next base: position 621,815 of record JAJTTS010000015.1, on the reverse strand, counting down.
GCATAATTCTGAGAGCAGTTCTGTCCATGTGGTTGTCCTTTTTTAGTGTGCCTAACCTACAGCGGATAGATTATAGAAGCTAGACAAAATAAATAATAGCGATCTGAAAGGCTAACTTTGAATATTCAGCATCTCCAATATATCGCACCTACCTAAGTCATGGAAGATTCCTGTACTCCTAGATCTAGAGCTGGAGCGTTTGATGGTATATTGGGTTTACGCAGTTTCCGTGAGCTATATCCTCGATTCAGTGTGACTTTCATCTATCTCGCCCCCTCTAACCAGATACCTACGTGTATATATACTGGTACCTGAGCATATGGTCTGCTTCGTGATCTAGGCGCGTTTACATAGTCCGCAGATCTAGAGTTTGATCAAGTCAAATTGAACTTACCCGAGAGAGCCTCCATTGACAATTCCGTCGGATGGGAAATAAAGAGCTAGGAGGCTATCTTTACCGCTTTCAGTCTCGGCACCGACCACCCTTGAATCCCCAATTGTGATTGATTTTGCAACAGAATACAAGTTTAGCGCCACCTTAGAAAAGGCTTATAGACCAATATCTAAATATGAGCACCAGGGTATCAGGTTGGCGTAGTATCCATGCGATACTTCCAGCCACGATCTTACGAGTATATGATTCTATCCTCGAATATTCGATGTCCCCAATGGCCTCTGATTCTATATATCAATCACAGATATTCTAATAGATGTATACGGGCCTGGTGGTCCTGGTTTGAACCTCAGTGGCGTTGATACGGGGAAGCTCAATTGCAGTTGCCGGCCGTTCTATGTAGGTTGCGTTGATGTTTGAAATACCACGTTTCCATTGCAAGTTACCGCGAGACTGTGCCCAAATCTTCAACAGAGTATTCAGTCTGTTCCGAGAGTAATTTTATAAAATAAAGGTAAAGGCTGATGTAACGTATTCTGGTCTATGAGGTATTGGTTTTCTATTTTCTTTTCCCCGTCCTTTCGTATTGCGTGTTCGTTTGGATCCGGAGAACTCGAGGCCGCTGTGAACGTATGCTTGAGCATGTGAAAACGGCAGCTTCCACACCGTAGCATCGGTACCCGGCAGGGCTTGGCCAGTTCTCGTACTAGTTCGATGCTAAATAACGCGGCATCGTGGCGGCGTGCAGATTCTTCAAACTGGGATCAAGGACATTATTCATTCTATGAGCGGAAATCGTACGTCCGAAAGCAAGTACTTGAGTGATTGCCTGATCGTGTTTGACCTATTGAAATCGGGGTGTTCGACTGTCTAGCCTTGGCCTGATGCAAGAGCCGAAGCTATTCTTGTAATATGGACGGACGGACGCTGCTCTCCTTTCCTAGAATTACCATCATCACTTACCTTTTCTTCCGTTCATACATACATACATAACCAAGGTTGCGGATTTCGATGAAAGAGGCGATATTGGAAGCATCGAGATAGATAGAAATAGAAGCCTGCCAAGGACACTTTGTACTTTCGGCCGGATCCGTCGACAACGACGACATCTCAACGCCTCCCCGTCGAATTCCCTCCCAACGCTCAGCTGAATTTCGACAACCACCACAATCACAACCACCACCCTTCACCGTTCGAATGTCGGATACGACCAAGAATGACCCCGATCCCCTCCCCATACTCCGCTCCCGCTCTCCTCATCCCTACCACAGACACTCGATTTCTGCACATTCCCCTCCGGACATAAATGCAGACGGAGTCGCGACCAACGAAACCAAGCCTAATAGGGCTGACGCTGCCGCCACCACCAACAGCCTCGCCGTACCAACAACATCGTCCATCCCGCTCCAACATGCGCAAACCAACCTAAATGTGACTTCCCCATCACCGGACTCGTACAGTCCATCTTCGACATCGTCCTTGTCGTTATCATCGTCCGAGTCCGGAACTGAAGCCGACGACGAAAAGGATGTGGTGCATCATAAACCTGGCGGTGTTCATTATTTCAGTAAACGGAGGACATTACCTGCTCCACCTCCCAAGAGACGGAAGACAGGACAGTGGGAAATAGATGAAGATGAACAGCCGTCGCCAAAACAGGATGATTCGGACAAGACGGACGTCGAAGGGAAGGATATCAATGAAGCTGCGTTAAAAGGTTCAAGGACGGGGAGTCTGGGTGGGCGGAAGAAGATTGTTTTCGTCAGGAGAGGATTGGAGGTTTCGTTGATGGTTGCACTGGTGCTCATGGTGTGCAGTCAGCCGGACGTCAGGAAGGAACTTCGGATATGGAAGAGAGGTATAATGTTTCCGAATAACTATACAATTATGATAATGGATTGAAAATGCTAACTCTCTATTACAGAATTAATGACCTTCTTATTCACCTACTTCGCCGTCATTGGCTCGCACCCTGCTATCTCCAATCTTCGAAAACCGTTCACCGTCATTCTACCTTCCTCCCTCGACCCTTCACCCCTCCTCTATCCTCTGGTCTTCCCTGCAGCCATTGCGCTTTCCCTAACACCTTACACATCCCTCTACATGGTCTCCATCCTAGTATGCTCTCTTGCATCCCTTCCTCCAGATGTTTACCCTCGCTTCATAGCCAATGACCCAAATCTCAAATACCTCTTCGCACTCACTCCCCTTCTATCTTCCTCCAAACTCGTCCCACAAACAACCGAACGCCTTCTTTACACCCCAATTGTGCATTCGAATCTCGTTTCTCTCGGTGTAGACCTACTAATTCCCAGCTTGACGACCACGGAAACCCGTCTCCTCGCAACAGCATTGGTACAGCTCCTTGACAGCGCCTCTGCTCAGATGGTTACCCTCAAAACAATACTCTGGATGACCGGTGGCGCTCTAATCATCGGTTGCAAGACATTCATGCAGAAGGAAATAGATCTGGAACGTTCGATCGTTTTTGCCCGTGCCAGGCCATGGGCCCGCCGTCGCAAAGCCCGTCGCGAAAAGATCAACATCGACGGTTTCATGGCCGGCCATACATCCAGCGATTCGGATACTACAGTTTTGACCAAAGGCGGTATATCGAAAGCTACAGCGGCAGACATACGCAAAAGACTACCCAAGTTTTTACCAGACGAGTTACCACAAAACATACCAACGCTGAAGTGTTTATACGCTATCCCAGTGTATGTCATTTTGGTGGGGGTCATCATGTTTGCTGAACGACCTTACCTTGCGCGTCATGCTTTCGGCGGTATCGATCCGTTCCCCTGGGCGGTTGGGTATCTGTTCTCAGGGCTACCCTTTTACCACACATTTGTCGAAGATATGGGATGGAGTGGGTACAGAGGACTAGACGTTCCCGACGGAGAAGAAGGGAAGTGGGGGCCGAACTACAGACTCGGGCTGGCCGGATACTGGCTTCTGCTAGTCACAATTGGCATTTGCGTCGTCGTGACGTTGGGAAAGGGCGTGCGAGTACCGATGGAAAAACTAGGTTTCGAAATCCAAGGACCCGGATGGCTTGGCCTTGCCGAGGTGGCAAGAGGAAGAGCTGTCGAAGTCGACACGAGAAGAAAAGTTTTCCATGGCCTCGTGGTGGCGATGTTCTTGCCGACTATATACTTGGATCCGCCATTCGTGGGAACAGCATTGCTGGTTACATTGGGAATATTTTTGCTCGTGGATATTTTACGCGCAACCCTCATACCGCCGATTTCTAAGCCCTTATCGATATTCCTGGCGCCATACGTAGACGGACGAGACCTAAGAGGGCCGATTGTGGTTTCCCATGTGTTTTTGTTGGTTGGGTGCGCTATCCCGGTATGGCTGAGTTTGAGCGGATCGAGAATTGATGACGAAGAGGTGGGGAGTCCGTTTGGGGTGTACTGGCGGGCGCCGAAGAGGGAGTTGGCAATGGTAGCCGGCGTGATATGCGTCGGTATGGGAGACGCCGCTGCCTCGTTAATCGGACGGCGGTTCGGCAAGCACAAATGGGGGTGGAGCGGCGGCAAAAGTGTGGAAGGATCGCTGGCTTTTACGTTCGCAGTTTACCTCGGCCTGTTGGTAGCCAAGGTATGGCTTATTGCCGGGAACTTTCAAGAGGGAAGAGCGGGGGTCACAAGGGGTGGGCTGAAGGCCTTGACTCAAGTTGTCGGGATCAAGACTATTGGAGTTTTCACGGGAAAAGCGCTCGCGGCGGCAGGGTTGGGGAGTTTAGTAGAGGCGGTTATCACGGGAGGCAACGATAATGTGGTTGTGCCCATTGTGCTTTGGTTGGCGGTAAGGGGACTCGGGGTGTAGATAAAAATTACTCGAGGTAGTGTGTACGATTTTTTTTCCCATGGTAAGTTTTCAGAGGAATCTTATGAAGTGTGTGTTATTTTATGTTTTCCTCGAACACGGCGTTTTTGGGGATGGGATATCGAAAGGTTATATTATATATACATACTTTTTATTTTATTTTACATATTGTAATTTACATGATTCAGGACGCTTACCGGATGGTATATGATGAGGATGCAATTTTTTTTTGGTCTCTTTAGTATAGAAAAGCATTATTGGGTTTTTCTGGCAGCTGTTAGGAGATCCATCCACATCACAATTCATAGATATTGAAGTATTATCTTGTATTCTTTTGTCATAATCCACACACTCCGCACTAGAATTATACAAAATATATATATACCATCGATGCGTCCCTTCTTGTTCGACTGATAACCCGAGAGGATCCGGAGCTTCCTTTACCTCGCTTTCTCGGAATAATCGTTCTACGTCTAAACTTCCCATATTTGAACTCTATGCCCGCCTGTCAATTCAACGCCGGCAATCACCGTCCCAGTCAATGTAATAGCCGGTTAACCTCGCAGTACTGTCAGCCACTAACTGGAGGTTACGTGTATATATACTGAAATAGCCGGCTTACGGAGTAAACTGACCCTACATGCATGCAGTACACACACACACACATATATATACATATAGCTAGCCTCGAAGAACCAGATAGCACTTGATATCGATTGAAGAAAGAAGAAAAAGAAATGTTAACTGAAAACCCCCCAGCAATCACAACTCTTTTGTAGACATAAAAGCGCACCAAATAAACGAGGCATACGACACTCGCAAGCTGTTATTGATCACCGACTAGTATACAAAAAAAGGCGATGTAATGGAAATTTGATTAAAATTGTTTCATAGCCTATGGCCCCGGGAAAAGATTCGTATGCATCTATCTAGTTATCTCCCGAGCCTCAGGAGCTAATAGATAGACTAATATCTTTTACTAATCATACCACCCTTACCGGTGTCAACCTCAAGGCCTTCAAACCGTTCGGGAAGGAAGAAACTTTCAGTTAAGATCTTCTGATGCCCCAACATTTTTTTGTTTTATTTTAAAACCTACCAACTAGAATGGCGGGCGTTCAAAGAATTTTGGGGAAACGTACAATATATACACTGGGTCTCCCGTATATTATATTAGTATCAATAGCAAGACGACGTCAATATTGCAATGCAATATATGTGCTTTCGCATTTAGTAACAAAAAACCTTGGTGAAAGACAGCGCAGTAACATACCTTAAAGCAGCGTATACAGCTACGTACATATATACATATATGTACATACATGTCTTCATACCAAGTCCGGAACGCAAAATGTTCAAACCTGTTATTCCTAAAGTCCTCATACATAGTACTCACAGCTCACATGGCCCAAACCTCTGAAACCCAGAATTCCCTCAAAAAAAAAGGATTGCAACAATTTACAACAATTTCAACACACTGTAAATATATCCCAGCCGCGTCAACAAGTATCTATCTATCAGCCTCATTAATATGTATTAAAAAGGATTTTGAGCCTCACTCAAGTCTCGACAGACACACACACTACTACAAGGCTGGGGAAGAAAATACACCCCACACCCCCTCCCATTACACTTCGTATCGATATCACCCACAGGTTACACAAATTATGATACGTAGGGTCCTATAGTACCACGCTTACCCCCCATCCCACGCGTGTGTAACTTTCTATCGCCTCTGGTTACCTAAATCCCCCACACATGCTAACAAAATCCTTTTTTGGGATAGTATTAGATAATAGATGATTCATATCTTCATAAATGAAAGTCTAGAATAAAGGTAAAATCCATCAAAAGGGTCATTACAAGTTAAAAAGGGAAAACCGAAAAATAGTGGTCTACTATATATATAGAGAACCTGCAAGTGGTGGGTATAGAGTCAAAAGTAAAAAAAAATAAAAGAGCAGAAAAAGAAGCCGGGGAACCCAAAAGAGAAAGGAAACAAGAAGAGAAGCAGAAGGAATGGAAACTTCGACCAGTAGCTTCGGTTCACCTCCTCGGTACGTCGAATTATAAAAAAATTACGCAAGAGAGCTCAAATCGTGTTCCCGTAGACTCGTCATCGCCGTCAGCTTGTAAGCCTCATAGCCCCGAAAGACTCAGGTAGAAAGAAAAACCAGCTCAAAAAAAAAAAAAAAAAAGGGAACTCGACGGTGGTAAAATCTTAGAAAATTCTCGCACATTACATCCATCAAATTCGGATGAAAGTTCAAAGGCAAAAAAAAAACCAAAAAACTCTGTTTCGAACAATGTGCATGCGTTTCGAAAAGTTATAGCCCAAGTAAGAAGAAAAAAGGGTTAGCTCTTATGGAGAGCCAAGAAAAAGGTCGTCGTACCACCAAAGGGTGCAGAAAACGAGGCCCTGGTAGACACCGCTAGGCTGACGGCAAACAACCAGGCCAACTCCAGTTCGGCGTGACTTTCTTTACAGGCTAAACAATGCTGCCTATAAAAATAGAAGAAAAAAAAAAACAGTTAGCCAATTTGTCCGAACCTGGAAACATTCTTATTATGGAGGGTTTTTTATGTTTTGAGGAGCTGGAATATTTATGTGTTCTCTCCGTCTGTCGACAGAGCCACAACGCTAGTGCAGATGCCTGATCGCCCTGTCGAAACCCCCATGCTCCCCTGTAATCTGCAAGTCCGCGGCATGGATCCATGTAGACAAGGTGGAAACAGGATTGCGGGATTGGGTAATCGAAAGAAAGGACGATAAGCAACATGCGGAGATATTTTTATATTGTGTGATTGACGTTTTGAACACAAATCTTGCCAATGCCTGTGGATGCTACGATCCCCAAGCATTGCTAAGAAGGCTCTAACGAGGCAGATCACAAAACAATACCAAAACAAGACAAGGAGGCCTCGCAAAGATGACTGTGCAGGTGCCACGCAGAGGAAAGGCTGTAGCCTTGAAGATAGGCCAGATTGTGCATATCGCGGGAGGGGTAAGAACTTACTGCTATCAGAGCGCCGAAAAGCGCTAGCGATGACGAGAATTGATTGTGTGCACTGCTGCTGGACTCCGTGTTGGTAGGAGTCGGCGGCGTCAAAGTGGCTGTTGGAGTTCTGTTGGAAAGAGGTGGCTCCATGTTAGCGTCATAATCCTCCAATCATATCAACTCATTTTTTGGTTTGAACGTACCCATTTGTAGGAGCAGCCCATGTAGCTGTGCCGACGGCCGTTCCAGCTGTGAGCTGAGCCTGTATAGAAACGGAGAAAAATAAGGCGACAATCCAGCAAAGGAAGAAAAGCCGAGAAGTCAATGGCGACGACATTGTGATTAAAATTGTGTGATTAAAAGAGGCTTTGTTTTTTTTCCTTTCTTGTGAAACGATCGATTATAGTTATGGGAAAACCACACGAGGTTTACGTGCGACGTAAGATTCAGGTGGGTGTTAAAAAGATGAGATGAAAAGATCTGGAATGGAACAATAGAGCAGATCGCTGGCGACTTATTTGTCCGTGGCGAATGTCGCAAAGAAAGAGGGAAAAAATAAAGGCTAATTGTTCGTGGAAGGAGCGAGATATATTCTCTTTGATGGTGTAGCAGTCGAAAATTATTTTAAAAAAGCTATATGACTTTTTTTGCGCAGGTTTTCTTGAACGTTTTCCGTTGAGGTCGTTATATGTTGGTACGAATTCGGATGAGGATCCTTTTTGCTCTGCGAAACAAAAAAAAAGCGTGGCTGTGAGAGAGCTTGCCTCTGCGGTTTCAATGCCGTCTCAGAGATAAAACCCTGCTTTCAGTTTCCAGAAGAGTATTGCGAAACCGGCCCGAACTTTTTTTTTCGAGCTTCTTAAGTAAAAGGTATAAGATCGTCGGTGTAAATATGTTTGGGGAGGGAAGGCTTTGAGTTCGAACGAGCAGCTTTTCGAGGATAATATATAAATCGTGGAAATGAGGAAGAAAAGATACAGATTGGGATTAGACCGCTTCGGATGCTGATGAGGCTGAAAGAGTACCAATTCCCTGGGAGATCTGAGGAATCGATTAAGTATTATATATTAACGGATAAAAAGATAACTGTCGATAATCTTGAATAAGAGAGAAGCGGATTGATCAATATGATTAAATAAGAATTAAACCGGTATTGAACCAGAAATATGTCAGAGGGAAGGAGGAAATAAATATAAAATATAAGAGAATAAACTGTCGACAGACGACGGTGAGTCGAGTGAGTAAGGCTGCCCGGCAGGGTACCTTTTTTTGCTCAAGCTGGAAAGAGATATATATAAATTTCCAAGCCTGGTTCCGAATGGCTCGCAAGGCAGGTTGGTACGTACGTTGCGAACGAAAGCTGCAAGGCTATGCCTACTTAGTTGTGTTCGTTGGAGGCAAAGTATACTTTTCCTTCCAGCGCCCGCTATTTGGTACTTGCTATTTCTGGCTGTTTTTTTTTTTTTTTTTTGGGTCGATGCAGTGCGTGAGCGGGACAGGACAGGCGGGACAGGACAGGCCAGACCAGGTCAGAATCAGCCGCGAAACGATAGCGAGCGAATGCAAGCAGGACTTTGAAGAGCAAGTTCGACGGTAAGGTAGTTAGTAAGTTACTCTGAAGCGGGTTCGTCGATAGAGCTCTGTTCGTAAATAGTCGTGTATCAGTTCGTCTCAGACTTTTCCGATAGAACGAATTCGAATTCGAGTCAATTGTATTAAGTATTAGAGATTAGGCAATAAAGGTAGGTAGTAATTGTCCTCGTATATTCCCGGTTCGAAGTTCGTACAACATAAACGGAAAAGCAGACGGCGGCGGCGGCGGTACACGAGGCGGAAAGGAATGAATATACAAGCCGCAATTGGAGGCGTAACAGTATTGAAAAACAAGAGAGATAGAGAGAGAGAGAGGGAGAGATCGAGTTCTACGATGATGATAAAGGAGAGAAACGATAGAATAGTAACAAAAAGCGACTGCGATGGCGAATTTCTCGCTTTCTCTTTTATTCTATTCTATTTTATTTTTTACCTTTATGTTTTAGAAAAAAAAAAGGCCCGATCAAGGTTTCGCCTGCTCGAGAATAGGGAGGTGACTGGAGCTGCCTACTGGACATCCCACCACCACAACCACAACCACCACCAACCTCTCTCACATCCAACAAGGGAAACCAACCAACCAGACCGCTCAGCTCGATCACAACATGTCTTGCTTACAAGCCCCTGGTTCCTCTTCGCCGTCGATGATGCCCGATGGAGGAGATGATGCTGACTATCTTGTATTTTGTCCAGATGATCCTTACTCTGCCTTCTCTACGCAGTTTAGCAAGCATCAGGTACAGAGAGCCCAGCCCGACCCCATCGAAGAACAAAACCCATCATGATCATACCGAATTCTCCATTTCTTGAAAACCATAAAATAAAATAAAAACCTGTTATATACCCCTATCAAGAACAAGGTACATACCTCCAAGTACTTCGTACATGTCGAGAGCAATGCGGCTTTTGTCACAAAAAAAAAAAAAACTGCCCCCTAGTTACACAGGAGCTAGCCGAATTTTTTCGCAAAGCGGAATAGCGAATTCACCCAACCTCCCGGCCCATAACAAACATATGTACGTATGTATGTATATGCGCGAGCGCTCCGCAATATGTGAATAACAAAAAAGAGATGCGAGGCAAGGAAGGTTAAAGCTTCCCGAAGCTTCATTTCGTTTAAATCTGCAATCACAGCAAGAATTTTTTTTTTTTTTTTTTCCTCATGGGGAAAAGGGGAGAGGAAAGCCATGGGACAAGGATCAATCCATCAATCGTACATACAAGGGGGGGAAAAAACCAGCCAACAAGGGTTTTGCGCAAGAAAACCTGGTCCTTCCCCAGTAAACACCCGATTGACGTACTTCAGTGAAGGGGTATTCTAGAAGGAAGTAGAAATTTTTTTGTTTGCAGTTGGGACGAGTTCCCGTGTCGGATTCCACGATGAAACATTCGCTGCTGCCCAAAGAAAAAAAAAAAAAAAAGGCTCAAGCTGTCAACTGTCAGTTGGAAGGAATCTGGGAAACAATTTTCTCTAGCATAAACTGTGAGAACGGTGCGATGAGGCTAGCAGCTTTGTAACGGCGCACGTTTGATTCACACAGCTCACAAGTGCCTGTCTCGAGACGAGTTTCGTGACCTGCATCTGTTGTCGCAAGGTCGGAAGCCTGGACGCGAAACTACTATGTAAACCTGCATTTTTGAGCTCAAGAACCGTGCGCAGCTAGCTCCAGACACGAACGATATCTGCTATCTCTGTTGGATTTATGTAGTTCAAATCTCTATCTCGGTGCTCCAGGATCCAAAGTATCACATAAATCCTCGAGCACACTGAATGTAGGAGAAACTAAAGTCCACATCTCTTCCGAAGGAAGAGTAATAGTATAGACAAAAGGAATCTCAAAACCCGCTTCTAAGCTCCTAAGCTTCTAGGCTTCGTCCCAAAAGGAGGACCCCGCACCGTTTAGTAGGTTATATACATATTCTAAAGCACCACAGGCCATAATATTCGGATATCCAAATTCAAACCCATCAGTCAAACTCCAGAAAAGAGATCAAGAAAATAAAAAAATAAAATAAGATAAAATAAAAAAAATCGTAAGAACTTTTCCATGAAAGATTCTTGCAACGTAGAAATTTTTTATCTATTTCCCAAATAATCTATTCTTTTGCTCTTCCCCTTTCCCTTTTCTAAGACCGTCTATGGTAAATTCCCGTGGACAAAAAAGCCGGGAACAGAAAAACAAAAAAAAAAAAGGCACCCCCTCTTCTACTCCTTCTTCGGCTTAATAGGGGCCTTCTGGCTGTACATCTGCCTCTCTACAAACTTCAAGATCTCATCGATAAATCTGGTCACACCGATAGTGATTAGTACTCGTATGACTAAGCCCATCGCACGCCGCGAAGAATGAAAAAAACTTACATAACAGGCAGCGAAATGGCTACCACGGCGTTCCACTCGTGCACCGTCAGCGGTGTGATCGAAAACATTGTCTGGAAAACCGGGACGTAAAGGATCATAAAGTGCAGTGCCATGGACAGGGTAATCGCCGCAATCAGGTTGAGATTGTTCCAAAGAGGTAGCGTAAGAAGCGATTCGCTGGAGCTGAGTGCATTCATGGCGTTGAACATTTCGATAACGACGAGGCTGTGCATTCAGAGTTTAATTAGCATTTGTACTCGAAGAGCGAATAAAGAAGGGGTATCTGGGGGAGTAATACATCGAAAGCGAGATGGTGGAGGCAGCCTTCGACATATCGTTCGAAAACATATCGCACCCAAGATCCGGGAACAAAGTCGAACACTTGTGAAAATTTGTCTAAATCATTCGTCGTTAGCCATGCGTTCCCAATATTTTCTCATCTGTGCACACTCACCAACTCGTAGAATGAAATCTGTGGCCCTTGGCTGTTATACATAAACCACCAAGCGTACCCAAAGACCGTCGCCGCACCAACGTAAGTTCCGATAACCATATACCTGAAGAACAACCAACCAGTGACGAGCGGCTCATCCCGCTTTCTGGGTTGGCGTTTCATGATATCGTGGTCTGGCGGATTGAACGATAGGGCGGTAGCCGGTAGTCCATCGGTGACGAGGTTAACCCACAGGAGTTGAACAGGAATCAATGCCTCCGGCATACCCAACAGAACGGTCAAAAAGATCGAGACAACTTCGCCGATATTCGACGAAATAAGATATCGGATGAACTGTTGGGTATTGTTGTAAATCGAGCGACCTTCCTCGACTGCCAGCTGGATCGTTGCAAAGTTGTCGTCCGCGAGAACCATATCGGCAGCCAACTTGGCAACATCAGTACCACTGCCCATAGCAACACCGATATCAGACTTCTTCAAAGCTGGAGCATCGTTGACACCGTCACCGGTCATGGCGACAACCTCACCGCTGCTCTGTAGAAGATCGACAAGCCTGCTCTTGTGCGCTGGTTCAGTCCGAGAGAAGAGAGAAGCACGGTTCGCAGCCTCCAGTTGTTCGCTGGGGCTCAAGTTGTCAAATTCGCGGCCGGTATAGCTCTTTCCAGTAAGGTCCTCGTCATGGTCAAAGACACCGATTTGTTTACAGATGGTCTCTGCCGTTTGCTTGTTATCTCCCGTGATAACTACAACGCGGATACCAGCTTCCTTGCACTTCCTGATCGATTCTGCAACCTCTGGCCTTGGGGGGTCCAACATAGCGACAGCGCCAACAAAAGTCATGTTCTGTTCCAATTCGAGATAATCCTTCGATGTTTGTGCCTTGCCAATCTTGGGATGCGAGCCGATTCCGTCCACAAAAGCGAGTGCAATAACCCGGAGTCCCTGCTTAGCATAACTCGAAACCTTTTCATTGACCAATTGAGCGTGTGCCGGTGTGAATGCGACTTTCTTGCCGTCTTGACCACAGATAACGGAGGTACACCTTTCCAGGATCGATTCAGGAGCACCCTTGACAAAGAGCCTCTTCTGTCCCTGCGATTCGACCAAAACCGACATACTCTTCCTGTCTCTCGCAAATTCATAGGTCGCGAGTCGATTGAACTGAGCCCCGTAGTACTTGTTTGCCTCGTTGGTACGCTCCTGGATGCTATGGTTTGCCCGTCGTTGGTTATACCCGGGATCAGGAGTACCCAATTTCTCAACGAGGACTTTCAAGGCGGCTTCGGTTGGTTCTCCGACATTGGCGAATGTGTTCGACTTGGCATCATAGGAGATTTCGGAGTCATTGCAGAGAGCGCAGATTTCGGCCATGCGGCGGACAACCAGAGAGAAAGCTGCTGGGGACTCGAGTGTCTTTCCGTCTTCAGAGGTAACATCGCCGTCGGGTGAGAATGTAGTTCCTTGGATGCTGATTTCGGTAGCCTTTCTGTCCGAATCTGAAAAGTAAACGGCGCGAGAGACGCTCATCTGATTGGTGGTCAAAGTACCGGTTTTGTCAGAGCAGATAACACTGCAGCTTCCCAGAGTTTCAACAGACGGCAGACTTCGGACCAGGGCGTTCTTCTTGGCCATTTTGCGAGTTCCCAGGGCAAGGCAGGTGGTGATAACAGCTGCCAGGCCTTCGGGAATAGCAGCGACACCGAGGGAAACGGCAATCTATCTGACAGTCAGTTTTCATATTACCCCATTTAGAACCCGTTTCACCGGTTTTTAGTGCATACCTTGAGATAGTAAATGGCACCTTTCAACCAGCCATCATGCGAGGCATCATTGAAATGTCGAATATTTATAACCCAGACCAAGACACAAATAACCATGATGACCTTCGCCAGTTGATCTCCGAAGTCGTTGAGCTTCTGCTTCAACGGCGTCGGTTCCGAGATTTGATCCACAATACTGTTATGGATATCACCAATAGCAGTGTCCTGGCCTGTCAAAACCACGATAGCCTTTGCATGTCCCACAGTGACCGTAGTTCCCGAGAAAATCATGTTGAGCTGATCCTGCTTCACAGCCTTGGTATCAGCCACGGCTCCCAGATCCTTTGCCACGCTTTCGCTTTCACCGGTGAGGATCGCCTGGTCGACACGGAATGAATTGCTGTTTATCGAGATCAAACGACAGTCGGCCGGAATGCGGTCTCCGACGGCCACATCGACGAGATCACCGGGAACAAGGTCTTCGGCTTTGATTTTGGATATACGACCATTGCGGATGACCTTGGCTTCGTTTGCAGAGTACTCGTTCAGTGCGGCGATGGCCTTTTCGGCGCTGCTTTCTTGAGTGACACCGACGATTGCATTGAGGATGAGGATTGTGAGAATCTACAAAAAAAAAAGGAAGGAAAAAAAGGGCACGATATGTTAATAAGAAGACCTTTATAAAGCTCGTAGAGCTTGATGGGAGGAGTATTTGAACATACGACAGCCGGATCGACGAAGGCATACCAATCGTCTCCACCTTCAATGATGGCAAGGAAGAGCGATATAGCAGCAGACCCTAGCAAGATGATGACCAACTGATCCTTGAACTGTTCCAGCACAAGCTTCCATAACGGCGTCGGCGGCTCTTCCGGGATAGCTATATATCAAAATTTCAAGCTTTCGTTAGCTATGATACGTTGAATATGGCAAAAAAAAAAAAAAAAAAAGGTAGCAGAAAGGAGAGACAATACCATTCTTGCCATGCTTGGCCAGCGACTCAGCGACTTGATCATCCGTCAAGCCATTTTGCAGCGAGACCTTGAACTTGTCGACGACCTCGTCGACGGAAAGTGCAAAAGCCGCTTCCATCTGTTTCCCTAGACACACTCTCCCTCTCTCTCTTTCCTCCCAGATGATCCTTCCCGGTAAATACAACGGCAGCTAGTGAAGATTCAGCAAAGATATGCGCCTTCTCTTCAAAAGGAAAAAAAAAAAAAGGACAGAAAGAATGGGGAAAAAAAGATAGAGAAGATTAGAAGGAGAAAAGGTATAGCTGGTCGAGAGCAGTAAAGGTGAACGGGGAGATGAACGAAGAAGAAGAATAAGATGAACGAGTAGAAGAGGCCAAGTTTCGTTTCCCTTTTCCTCGTGGGGGACGGATGGATGTGTTTGCGTTTGGTGGGACGCAGGCAAGCTGTTTAGGTCGATGCAAGGGTTTGCGAGAGATGCGACGGGACAAGATTGCCGCCCCAGCCAAACAATCTTAAACGACCTTGGTTCCTGAAATCTGAGATTCGCTGCCTGCAGATGGGATTTTCTTCTTCTTCTTCTCGCGAAAGACCGAAATACGAAACAAAAAAGTCGGACCTTGAAGCTGATAACGAAGCTGATGCTGATGTTTGAAGGTTACGATGTTATTATAACGAGAGTGCGAATTTTGAAAAGTAGAACAAGAAAGAAGAGGGATGTTGCCCGCAGAAAGAGAGCTCTCGATAGGATCTCCCACAGAACTGGCCAGCGTAGACCGTTTTGACGGATTACAATATCAGAAAAACCAAGACTGTCGAATTACCCACCACCAACGGCCGGCCAGAAGTTTCTCGATTCGCCCTTTTGGACTTTCCGGGGGTGGAGTGGGAATTCCAGACTGCAAGGCCCAGTCATCTGCTGCACATGGGATGGTGCCAAAGCGGCATACTGTGGCTAGTTTGACCGGTTTTTGTTTTATTTTATTTTATTTTCTGTGGTGGGCAAGTGGGGATGATTCGCTGCAGGGACCAGCCTGTTTGGTCCGGACTGTCTCGATTATTAGTTCGGCCTGCTGCTGAAATTTTCTCCGCCGGCAATCTCTTCTCTTCCATCCACCATCCTCACTCACCACCATAGTCCTACACAGTCTACACAGTATTCGATCCTCACCTTCGTCAACTTTCCCCAGCATCAAGAGATCCGATCGTTCGTTCATCATGCAATAAACCAAATCACTCAATCAAACCATCGTGTATTTAGAAAAAAAAGCCAGCAATGCCAACTCTCAGTCATCCACCAGTGCCATCATCCCATCCCCTCGTGATACCTGATATATTTCCTACAAACAAAAAAAAACCCATGACCATGCCTACTTCCCGACCTTCTATTGCCTCCCTTTCCCTTTCACAAGGAAAAAGGGAGAAAATAGATCTCAAAGCTCCTCTCTGGTCTCGAAGCATACTACTTTAGGTCTTATGGAAAATGAAGCAACTTCAGACAATCTTTCTCTTTCTTCCGCCTCTTTTGGTGGGGGAAAGAGAAAACCCACGTCAACTCCACCCCGATCTTTTTGATAAAATGATTGAAAGGGACTATTTAATTGACGTACATCTATATGGTTAGATACGATGCTGTGAATCTCTATTTTTTATATTAACTATATTGTATTGTATTGTATTATATTATTTTCATTTTCATTCAGGCGAAGGAGAATCAAAAGGTGACCGAGGGACAGTGAATGAATTATCATTATTAAGTGTGTACTCTAGACCAAATGCGGCTGCACAGTTCTACCTGAATGCCGCTGTATAAAACCGAGATATCCATATGCCATAAAGCCCGGAAACAAAA
Organism: Arthrobotrys iridis; assembly: GCA_036971165.1. Lineage (NCBI taxonomy): Eukaryota > Fungi > Ascomycota > Orbiliomycetes > Orbiliales > Orbiliaceae > Arthrobotrys > Arthrobotrys iridis. The sequence goes on along the minus strand of JAJTTS010000015.1, from coordinate 605,599 downwards.
AAAACTCAGAGCATGCAAGTTAATCCAAAAACAAAGGAGGGAGAAATAACCATCATTACAGAACCCGCCATGCAGTATGCAGAAAAGTTGTAAAAGAACGATCAAGGCCGTTTAACAGAGAGGCATCAAATATTGATTTTTTTAAAAAAAGGGGGGGGACGACGGAAACAGGGCATCCTTCTCTATGAGAAAAACGATGAAAGAAAAAGACCCTCTTCTACGAAGATGAAGACGATGAATACAAAAACCTCAAATGGTAACTGTATTCCTCGCCCCTTCAACCTCCTCCGGGTCCTTCCTGGGCTTCGTCCCCAATCCCAACATCCCCAAAAGATCATGTCTCTTGAAAAAGCTCCTGTTCCTCTTCCCCAGGATGTACATCGGCACCGTCAACAGACACACAAAAACCTGCACAGATCCTAGGATGGTAAACATCTTGGACCTCCCAAGCTTCTTCAGCCAGCCGTACGCATCGTACGTGATGCCGTATGAGAAGAAGTTCTTGAACATCAGCAGGCACGTGAACGCTTCAATGGCGATATCACGGTGCGCGTCGACGATGTACAGAGCAGCAGCAGACGCGCCGATGACCATACCCACTACCTCAAGACCAAGGAAGAAGACAGGTCCAACCCAACCGTGAGCGGTGGCGTACTTGTCCTCCGTCGTAAGCCCGAACCCGTAAACGCCCATGCATCCACAGATCTATAGACACCAGCAATGTCAACCACCTTCCTAATATCTATAAAAAAGCGGGGTAAAAATTTTTGATCGTTTTAAACGTACCAGCATAGGAATGACCAACAGCATCCGGAATTCCGGCTCGTAGACACCTTTATTCTTCCTTACGAGCCATAGAGTCGCGAAATGTGTGAACACACCCGTAATTGCAAAACCAACGAGGGCGCCCACAAACGCTCCGGCATATGTGTATCCAATCTCAGACACGGTGAATTGACTATACGGGAAGCTGTCAGCGTACCACAATCATCGAAAGTGTGGGGAATTAAGGTTAGAGTCGTACAATGGGGGCTGGCCAAATAGCAAAGCAAGGACCACACCGATGAGCACAGTCCATCCAATCAAAGTACCCATGATCAGGGAGCCCTATCCGTCGAAAGCCGATAGTTAGTATATCAATGACAATCGTAAACCCGGGACGCTTATAACTATAATATAATTCGGGGGAACCCACCCATGCGATGGCCGGTTGAAAGAACAGCGGCAGTGGCCTCAGTGCAAGCAACCAAAGGCTATCATCAGTTTTCCGCCCGTCAAAAGGCATCAATGTCTGTAAATACGTCTTCTTCGCCCTGGGTGGATGAGCCGGTTGAGAATTCTCCCCATCAGACGAAGAACCACGAGGGTGCTTTTTCTCGAAGTCGTGGAAATCATCGGTCGAGGCAGTATCAAGATCGAGATAGGCTGCACGACGATAAGCAGTCTCGGGACAGAAGAAGAAGACCAGGGGCAGCATGACACCCGAGAAGATAGCTGCCAGGCGGAACATCCACCGCCAGCCAAGGTTCTGCGAGACGACACCAGCAATGACGGGCGAGAAGAAAGCACCGCCGTAAAGCGAAAGATTTGCCAAAGCCATACGAATACCACGTTGCTATCACCGTCATCAGTTAGTTAGACACTCAGCTCCAATATATAAAAAATAGAGAAACTTCGGTCCTCACATGAACAGGATACAAATCCCCCACCACAGCGCCTAGCAGCGCCTCAAACGGGCACACCCCAACGCCCTGGAGGATACGAGCCCACAGTAATGACCTATAAGTCTTCGCTGACCCGGCCCACGCATTGGATGCTATGAGTAGCATGGTGCCAATCAAAAACGCATGTCGCTTTCCATAAACACGAGCCGTCGGAACGAAGATAAACCCGGAGATGCCCACACCGAACAAATGCCATCCAGTCCTAAAGTACCTCCCGATATCAGTAAAAATCCTCCTAATACAACCCCCCTAACCCGATTTCAATGTCGACATACAGTAACGCAACAGGTGTCAACGCCAGCCCGCCGTGTTCGAATAGCCGGAATTCGAATATCAGTGTCAGGGAGTCGGCGGATAAGAGCGGTGTCATTCTGTACTTCCTCCGTCAGTAATCCTGGTCGACCCGGTACAAGTTCCACCCAAAGTTGAAAAACTCACGCAGAGGCGATGATCTAGAAATACGTTTATCCGATCAGCTCGAGAAACTCTTTCTCGCAGAAACGACGAAAAGGACCAACATACCGCATCAAGGGACAGAATAAACATTATCAAGTCTCTGCGCCATAGCGGCCAGTTCTGATAAAGCAAAGAGCGACCGTGTCAGTATGCTTTTCACTCCAAATATCAAAAATTCCATGTTTGGCGAAGCATCTCATGGGCGAGCCAAGACTAACCAGCTACATCATAGATACATCTCAATTAGCTCCAGGAACCGACTAACATTTGGAAATCAAAGACTGCCAGAAAAACTCACAGGATCATTCGGATCGTCGCTCGGCTGCGGCACCAGCACGATAGGGTAAGGTCCCGTAGTATCATACTTCAAATTCGGATTGAGAACCGGTGGCTGGTCTCCTTGTGTGTTTTCTTCGAGAATCGCAGTGCCTAAACGATGTACCACCCACCCGGGAACAAAAAATGGTCGTATATATTAGAAAATCGGCCCGTCGGAATTGAGAGCGAGGGTTAAAAATACGAAGGTCGGCTTACCCGGCACATGCGCGAGGTGATGGTCTTCCAATATTCCCAGCCCCATCGGTCCGAATGTCGATTCTCGGGTGATGTCTGTGGAGAGTTTGTGAGAGAAGGAGAAGTGCGATTCAGTTAAGATTACGTTTTGGGCTGTAGGATGGTGTTTTAATTCGGCTGAAATATGCAAACGGGGGGGCTGTTTTGCAAAAACTAAATAACTGGTAAGCTGCCGCAAACATCCAAAGCCGTATTCGCGAATCACTCCTTCGGGTATTTGAATATCAAGCAAGAAAAGAAAACTTCAACGAATATTGAAGCTGAAGTTCAGGAAGGGTTTAAACCTCGTGATGCCGAAAGAAGAGGAGACAAGGAAAGAAGGTATCCTTATCATGATCACATTGTCATTCCTTTCTAGTTCTACCCACCGGACAGACAGACATACAAACTACCCGGATATAGGCAAAAGCAACTGCGCCCAAGCTTCTTGTTCAGCGAGAGTTTTCGCTGTTCCGCCTAGCGACAGGCCACAAGGAATTCTCGGCAAATTCCACGCCAGTGGCTTCTGGGAAAGTGGGCGAGATGTTTAATTGAGGGGCCAAAGCTGGAGAGCCCAAGAACCAATGGCTTCATCTTGCATTTGCCATGCACATTCAAACTGAATCTCAAGATATTGTGCAGTAGGTATAGAAGACGACTGATAACGAGAAGTCACGGGAAGACAAAAGAGAGGCTGGAGCAATCGCAGATTCCCATCTCCATTTCCCTCCCAGTCGACGTCGAATTCCTTCGACTGCGATTCAATATGGTAGGGGTTTCGAACCATTACTGAAACGAAGCTATCGATATGCCAGCCGACCATTCGATCGATAGCGAAAGGGGTCCACCGACGAGACGATCCATTCAATCCTCTTCAATTTGGCCACGGAGAACTCTCGACCACTCCTCGTCCAACCCGTCCGCCATACCCAAATACCAAGGTTGACCCAGAACCTCAGGCTTGAGGAGCCCCATCCCAGAGAAACGATTGGTGTTACCGAACCGCGAGATCTGACTGGCTCAAACCGTTTGGGAGTTATTTAACGGCACGTCGGAGGGTGTGTTACACCCTTAGATCCCGATTGCGGTGACGGCTGCAGATGGAACGAGTAACGAAGTACGGCAGGAAAGGGGCTCCCTGACGGTACGATGTCGACGTTCGAGGTCATTCTAAGATGCACAAACAATATGAAATCGGATCTTAACTTTGAACTTAAGACGGATGCAATTAATTGTTAATTCATGCATATCATAATTATAATAAGCGAACACAATACCAAGAGAAATTCACATGATATGCCACCGCCCCACTTCAAATGAACACGCTCATAACCTGTCGACGAAGTCCAGGAAAGGCTTGAGAACCCAGTGCACAAATGTCATGTATACACCGAGTTTTTTTTTTTGTTGTTTTTGTAAATGCTAGTTCCGCAGCCGCCTACTAGATTCTCTCACGTTTCCAGTAGATATCGCAACTTACCGACGACGATAAGAGACCACGGGTCGAATATGTGTGCCTTCGCAGTGGCTCCCCCACAAATACTCCGGCATCCGACGACCGGTCTGCACATATGAACTATCGGTTCGCAGTTGTTCTCCGTCGCCGAATACTCACGTCCCGTCTCCCGGTAGCATTCATCAGGTACGATACGGAACGGAGCTAATCTGCCATATGTGCAGCTTACGACCCAGCATCAGGAAATTCTTATCATCGACGCCGGATCGAAGCTACGTTTGTGTATGTAACATACGATCAAGAAAGAATCAAACCTGCAGAGCTCCACCCGGTAGATATGACCATCTCACAAACAAAAAAAATTTTGTAAAAAAAAAAAAACCTTTAGAAGAAGAAATTTTCCGTGGTGTCCGTTTTGTTTGTATGAGACATTTGCTCATTCCCCATTAGAGGACACCGAAACCACCCGCCCCCGCGCTTACTTCCTAGACGAAATGCAGGAAGGAAGTCTCCCCGAAATCTCCGGAAATCAAGATATTTGGATGTGAATCGTTGTTTTTATCCAACATCCCAAACCCGTTATCTTTTAGGACACATCGTGACCCGAGCAGCACTCAATTCAGAAGGTCCCCACATCTACGTGACTGAAAGGATCTGTCTGGCAAGAGAGAAGGAGAGAGAATGGAAAAAACCCTTTCGAGATCTTCCCAGATTCCCTGTTCCGAAATATTAACCGATTGGTAGAAGGTTCTAAATATAGACGATCTAGGAGGTTTTTTTTTTTTGTTTTGGTAGGCGGTGGTAGACGTAGTATCATTCTCTCGCCTCCAAGAAAAGCCTTGGTGTCGATGAATTCCAAATGGGCAATGGGCCGTACGCGTATGCATTTCAGCCTTTATGTCATGCCACGGCTGTGTGCAAGTATGTATGTAGTAGTGCTTTTCATCGAAAGCGCCCCCAGGACTTCTAAAATTTTTTCTTGTATGCACGGTTTGATTTTTTGTGGGGAATCGATGTCAACTGAGTACCGTCAACAGGGGGGGCATAACAGCCTGACAAGTACCGGATCAGACGTTCATCTGGGTTTCTCGTATAGGTTTCTCTCCCGGTGCAGTGGGTTTTGATGCATCTCTGGTGCAGGAAATGTAGAGCATTCGAGCAAGAAGAAAAGAAAGAAAACACTCAATCGTATTTGTGATATACCATAGAAGGACAAGTTAATATTCTATATACATAGATGGCTGAGACCCTCGTCAAGCCTTACTTACCTAAGTACTTACCTTACATATTCACAAACATGGTATGCACGACCCATTGAACATCAAACGTTTGATGCTCTCCCAATCAACTGCGTACACTAACACTAACATATAACATCTCACTGGTGCTTAACCACTGATGATATAACTATATATATATATATATAATAATCGATGCTGATGCTGATGATAATAATAATGATTGATGGTATGCATACAATGCAGCAGCCGTTTCGGTTTCTTCTTGGCTGCATGGAATAGATGGAACCTCTCGCCTGGCCATTCCCGCTGGGAACCAAGCAATTTAGCATGCTCAAGCAACTGCGAGGTGTCTAACCTTCCTTTCGGCTTCTCGTGTTCCAAATTGGTTCCTGGCCCGTACACAAGCCCTTCCTTTCAAATCCGGTCAGCAGTGTGTGTGTGTGTGTGCCATCCATTTGCATCGAAAAGCACTCAGCGTCCAGGAATGAATAAAGAAAACACCACATATTTTCGCTGCGATGCATACATAGAGAAAGAAAAAAAAAAAAATCAATCGAGCTTCCACGAAAAGAAACGCTCTCCGGCCATGGCATCCGAGCGTGAAAAGCTTCACAAACCCGATCTGCAAGCCGAGAAGGTGTTTTTTCCTTCTCCTTCTCTCTTTTCTCTCCTTCATTCAACGCCTAGCTGGCCTAGCAGCTTTAGCGGAGGTTTGAGT
>JAJTTS010000015.1:548763-599419 GCA_036971165.1 Arthrobotrys iridis | reverse complement strand
CCTTTCCTTCTCCAGAACACGGCAGAACATGATCGATTCCATTCGATGTTCCGTCTTCGAGAGAGAGACGAGACACACACACACACACACACAGTCAGTGCAGTCCGAGAGTGGGTCCGCTTGGTGCTCTTCAGCCCACCCTGCCGGACCTTGCTTTTGCTGACCCGGATACCACCCTAACCAGGCTGTGAGGCCCTTGATCGCTCAGTGTATGTAGGAAGCCATCCACCATGCAATGTTGCGCAGACGCGCCTGTTCTCGGAAGGGACTAGCGGGGCCTTTGCCTCCACGGTGATTCCAATTTGCTTGATTACCCCGGAGACCAATGATGCGGACGGGCAAGGCAAAAAGCCAGAGACAGGCAGAAGAGGGCCATGCTCACGCCCATGCCCGCCCTGCCTGCCCGTTCCTTATTTTTAAATTTGCCGGTCTCGTTCGCTGCCTCCAAAGATGACAGCCCCAAACAGGCCCAAAACTGGGGCAAAATCTCGCTCTGCTGCGATATATAAACCGATTTCCCCAGTCGCCAGTCAGGGCCGGTTTCCCTCTCACGTCCATCCTCTCCTTGAAATCTGCAGAATTATATTATCCCCATACGAAAACAAACACTCGTTCAGCCTCGAACTTGTCCTTCAATTTATATAACTTACTTAATTCGCCATTCTCTTTCTCCTTCCTTCCTCTCGACAAACCGCCCCTTCGAACTAATTCTTAATACTTTCGATACCAATCAATCTATCAATCAAAATGAAGGCCGTTCTCGCTCTTGCCGCTTCTCTCTCCGTCGTCAGCGCCAGCCTCCTGCCGCGCCAGCTTGACCAGATCCCAAACTGCGCTGTAAGTTGCTAATTCTTTTGCGTTCTCCTTCGATTTGGTGTTACGCCAATCGATTATATTGAACATTCAATATGCATTGAAACATGACGCTAACTGTCCACTTTCAGCTTAACTGTGCCCTTGGCAGCCTGCAATCCACTGGTTGTCAGACCACCGACTTCACCTGTATCTGCAGCGCCGCTTCCTTCATCGAGGCTCTCGTTCCTTGCGTCCAGGGTGCTTGCACCGCTGCAGAGTTCGCAGACACCGTCACCGCTGCCCAGGGTCTCTGCCTCCAAGCTAGCGTCACCCTAAGCATCCCAACTGGTGCTATGACCTCTACCCCAGTTTCTTCTTCCATGATGGAGAGCAGCTCAATGATGGAAACTAGCTCAATGATGGAGACTAGCTCAATGATGGAAACCAGCACAATGATGGAGACCAGCACAATGATGGAGACCAGCACAATGATGGAGACCATGACAACCTCCATGCCCGAGACTACCATGGGAACTACCACCATGATGACCGGAAACGAGACCATGACCACCGGTACTCGCCCACCAACCCCAACCGGTACCGAGCCTGGTGCCGCCAGCCGAAACTCCGTTGCCCTCGGTGGACTCGGCGCCATTGTCGCTCTCGTTGCCGCCTTCCTGTAAATTACCTCTCCCATAGAAATATGACAAAGCAAATACACAGTCGAATGTGTGCGCATATTTTACGATTGCAGCGACCTTGTTGGCAAAGCCGTCTGTCCCCGTTCGCCATGGAAAGTTCTGTAAATACATTCTTGGGTCGTAGAGCACGCCTTGGATGTTCTTATTCTTGATGGATGACTTTTAATGCGGGAAATCTTCCGACGTGTTCGATGCGGGCAAATGTTTCTTCCTTTTTTTCTTCTTCCATGGTCTCGTCTTCCTTTCGATATTAACGGGTTTTTAATGCTCTTTTTCCTTTTCCGACTTCTTTTTCTAGTTTTATGGGATACCTTAGGTTTACTTCGTTTTCAATGGAAATGGTTCTTCTTTTTTTTCTTGACACTTGGCTCCCTTGACTTTGCTTTTGACTCTGACTATGTGCTCTCCTATGACGTTTGACGGTTACGTTTGTCTCTTACTGTGCATCTCGCTACATGCTCGTTTTTTTGCAGGAACCTGAAAAAGTACAGTTGCAGTTTTTTTTTTTTACCAAAAATAACTCCTGTATTCGGCCTCGGAACGGGTGGGTAAGTTTGATGGTTGTGCGGAAGGTCAGATATGTGAATCTCATGGTGTGGGATCGGAACACTCGGCGGATTGTTTTGAGAGCGGGTTGGTTGGGATTTTTTGCCTTGGACGGAATTTTAGAATCGAACCTCATTTTCCGTTGATATAGATGTGATGAAGAGTATCACGCATATCACGAAAGGGTCCGGGGAACGGAGAGCGGATCATTGGATAATCTGTTTTGTATTTTCTTCCCCCTCTCCATTTAGGAGTTTTTCCTTTTTGCTCTTCAGATTCACAGTCAGTCCTTACGGAATCCCCCAATTTTTCCAAGGAGAGAATCGACGATTTTAATATTTGCCCTCTTCTTTTTATTTTTTATTTTATCAAATTTCTTCCTATCAAATCTCATTCGAACCTTCGTCTCGATTGCATATTGGTATTCCCCTCATACATAGTTCAACAGGGACGTTTCCACCCCCTTCGGTTTGTCGAATTTTTATTGAAAGCATTTTTTATATATAACATTCTCGCACTCTCTTGTAACAAATACCCCCAACTTTTTAAAACATGAAATTTAGTGGAATTTTTTCGCTTCTCAAAAAAAGAAAGGTGCCCTCTTTCGTAAATATTTATAAGTGATAAGAAGAGACGAGGTTTCGTAGGATCTTGTGATATCATTGAGTTAGTCGGTTCTTCGTTGGTAAGGCGGGTATTATGTACGCATGCATGTATCTGTTGCGGAACAACAGTATGTTGGAGAAAAAGTACGGGATAACCGCACTGATGATAGGAGCCGGTGGAATGCTCATACTCCCGTGTTTTCCCCTCACTACATGACTCCAAAAATAAAATTCGAAAAAATTCGAAACCGCCTCAAAAGAACCGCTCTCAAAGGTGTCTACAAAAAAAATCGTGGACAGGTGGAAATAGGTATCCTCTCAAAATGCAACAAGCTGCTGGGTACCCAAAAGGGAGCAGTGGCCTATACATGAATAGAATAGCTCTCGAACGAGCGCTCAAAGTTTTGAAGAAATCGGCCATAGATCTGCGTACATATATGCTACATAATCTCTATCAACCTCCGTTGAGCGTGCATTATGCTGCGGATTATGCCCTACCGCGTGCATTTTGATGCCCATGAGCACTCAAGAGCATATACATACAAATCAGTATAATAGAACATATTTTGCCTGCGATACGCCTAAGATAATAAATCACGGGCGATGCATAAGTACTATAATAAAACGAACGAGCACGGGAGCTGCCTTGTCGATATAAACGCTTCCTTATATCCCAATATCACAAACATCAGCCCTATGATACCCCCCTATCGTTGCCCACTCTAGTAAATCAACATTTCCCCCTGATTGCCGTTCTTTCTGTTCTTCCCGGCCGGCCGGTCGTTGGAAACATAGTGTTAAACCCTTGGAACCCGCCGGCCTCGTATGCTTTCGAACGAACGCTCGACGGATGCCTGCGTCTATGCAGAACCGATGGTCGCGGACGGGTGCACGCGTGATCGCTCGCCCTGAATCGATCACCGTGGGACGGTGGACGGGCTGATAGCCGTACGAGATGTCAAATCGCTGTAGAAAAGATTATCAATTAACCAACTTTTGTACGACTGCCCATTCCACGGGATCCAACTAGTCTACAGATACCTAGTTGGTTCTAAAATGCAACATCACCGTGTAATGTAGTAATATATATGTGCAACGAACCTCGACAGCTCATTCGTTCGGCCCTTGCGTGATCATATCATAATCAGTAAAAGTAATTCCTGAAGAATGTTGGTAGGTGGGTCAAATTCCACAGGATAGGACACCATTCCTTGAAGACTGGTAGCGATCGATTAGCAGGAGCTTTAAATCAGTCCATTATCCTTTACAGAGAGCCTGTGATCTCACATCTCGGAATATATTCGTGTAACGTAAAGATCTTGAGTTTATTAATCTCGTCCTACGCAATGCGAACAGGGTGCGTTAATTTCAGAACGAATTCGAACATTCAAGATCACTGATTAAACGTGAAACCCCCTAAAGACTATCGGAAGTAATGAGCGAATATCAAGGATTGATAACGCTCTAACTAATGCGTGGATCTGGGGGCAAATAGCTGAATAGATCTAAATGAAATAAATCACTGAGATCGTCAAAAATATTCGAATCCGCGATGAAATCTCACCTCAGAACTCGCTGTTGCTTTCGGCGTACTATCCACATTCATATCGAAATACCCATCCTAGACCTCTGATAAGCTTATAACCTTGAAGATACCCCGTCGATGTCCCATGACCCCAAACAAACTTCACGTTAAACCACAAACCCTCTTGTAACTTTAAAATAAAATTACTATATATAGTATAACGATCATCCAATATGCACACTAACTAAGCCCAAAGGTCTATGAATAAGTGCGTATAAGTGGCATCACAATAATTCTCCATACAAATCGCGGTGGTCCCGACCAAAACTATGGTATCCACTGTGCTCGGCACCAGACGTCTAACGTCTGAAGTCGTTATATCATCTTTAATCATGCTCCAGCTAGGACCTAAGATAAAGCTAGCATCCCGTATACCTCCCTAGAAACCATACTCTAGCACATCTCTAGATCGATGTAGATCTAGATTTTAGATCACGAACAAAAACAAATAGCGAAAAATATAAATAATTATAAAGAAACAATCTCATTTCAATTCCTTCCACCTATCCTATCAAAGGTTAAAAAGTAATTACTATACCCCCCAAAAGTTGACCACCCTGAAAGACCAAGTTAAAACACAAACTAACGTTAACATCGCCCCTTCGAATAAAAAAAACCGGAAGGGGAGGGGGAAAGAACAGAAGAAGAAAGGGAAAAAAAAAAGACACCAATTCTCCTTCCGTGAATGATCGATCGATCAATGATGGATAACTGTCCGTGGTGGGTAGGAAAGTAAAGTAGTAATAGCAATAGTAGTACTACAAAAAGTAAAAGGGTTATAGTTAACAAGTCCAAACGAAAAAAAAGAGACAATTTATCCAATCTGTTGCCTTCCCGATGCATTAAGCAGTAAAAAAAAGGCCATAGCAATCCGGATATCAAAACTTAACACCCTTCATAATCGATAAAGCAGCTCAAAGAACAGCAGAATAGAAATAGAGATAATGATGCAGCGGAGAGGTATTGTAGAGCATTTCAACAGAAAGGAAATAGGACGATCTCGTAACTCCCCGGTGCAGTTGCTAGATAGAACGAAAGAAACGAGAAAAGCAAGCGAAGCGGGGGGGAAACAGCATTATCGATCTTGTTCAAAAACAAAAGAGTTCCAAAGTCAAACTCGCCGAAATGTAACAGAATAGTGATCTCATCTATAACTGAAAAGAAAATAAAAAAAACTTTCCAATCAAAAGGACTAAACGATTAAAGGATATCAAAAAACTCCCGGAATCCCGAGGCGAATAAATGCAAAACCTGTGTACGTGTGTATTTGTCCTGCAAAGTTCAAAGGGAAGAAAAACATCCATGAAGTGAGGAGAACCAAGGTTCGTGGTCACAAGGAAGATAAAAAAAAGAAAGTAGACAGTATACTAAATACGAACCTTTGAGCATTAAAAAACCTGAAGTGAAGGGAAAGAAAGGGGGTATGAAGAAGTGAATGTGAGAGGCATATTTCTTGCCCTCGTGTATGTAGCCGTGACCGACAGCGTATGTACGCTCAAGTGCTCATCGGTTTTGGCGAATGAGGTGGAGACAATGGGACGTTAGGCGTCCCAGACGGAATGCCTCCGGACGACCGTCTGGAGATCGTGGCCATCTTCTTTCGTAAAGCAGCCAATCGCCCACGGATACCGAGAATAACTATTATCGATCTATTAGTCCCACATCCATAGTATGTCTTTGTAAAGAAACCGTAGCACTCACATTTCTCAATGACCTTTCTATCATCCTCCTCCATATTCAACAATCCTTCAGCCGAATTCTCCCCGAGCGCATTACGTCCGTTGTCATCCGGCTCCAGGACACCTTCCAGCATCCATATAGCTGTGACATATGCGATCTCACATTCCCCATATGAGTCTCCAACCATCTCGTTCACCGCTGCAGTCTTGCTCATCTCCAGAGCACGGTCATACATCAACCTCTCAGCGCTGACTCCAGGGCTCAAGACCACTCCCTCAACGCTGACTCCGAGCGCGGGGGACATCGAAGCTTTCGGGTTATTCGCAGGGTGGGAGGCATGTGTCCTCGGCAGTTGGTTTTGTGCAGCGATAAGCTTGCGGCGGACGTACTCGGCTTTTTCGAGAACCTCGTTGAAGCGTTCACGAACCCACTGCACGGCATTGTTCATCCTAGAAATGGCGTTTGCACCGGCAGTCCCATTCGTAGTTGCCCACCACTTTCCTGCGATATCCATAGCCCTGGCAAGTAAAGACAGCGTCTTGACGTAGAGCACAAGAGCCTCCTCTGCCAACGCAACGATAGCATCCGGCGGTAGGTCCAATAACTCGGTCTGCCCCTGTTCGCTCGCTGAAGGCGGTAACAACCCCAAGTTCGCCGTGGGGCTGGGCAAAGACGAAGGCAGCAACTGCGAGAATTTGACTTCAGCAAATTGGTACACTACATCGCTACGGTTGGCGGCCTCTTCGATAGACTGAATGGCCTGAAAGTCCTCTTCGGATAAACCTGTCGCATTGTTGGCGTTCTGTGCCCCGATAACGACCATACTACCTGGTTGGTACAGGCCCGATGCGACATATTGCGGGCTCTGCAGTGCCGGGTTATAGCCTCCAAATACTGATGGAGGGAGGAGGCCGATATTGTTGAGCCGGGTATTGACCATAGCAAGCGCCCTGGCTAGTGCCGAAGTCGCAGCGCTCCCAGGACTCGTCCCAAACTTCCTCTCGTAGCTGTTCCTTGGCTGCTGGAACGAGTCTGGCCTCTTGCCAACGACAGCACGAGAAGGTGTGGATTGTCCGGTTGTGACCCTCCTAGCTAATGCAGTTCCCTTGGGTGTTGTGGAAGGTGATCTCCCCGTAATCTGCGGAGCCGCAGCGACCTCATCGGCCAGCGCGTTTACCTCCACAGTACGCTTCTCAATAACCACGTACTCTTGGTCGAAATTGTCTTGATCCGCACGCTCCTTTGTTTCTCTAGCTTCCTTTTCTCGAACAGCTTGTCTTTGCTGTCGCTGCTGGTCCTGTCGTTGAATCAGGAATGAAGATCCTGGAGAGGCCGTTTGCTGCGATAGTTGTCTCTCCATGGCCACCCCTGCCGGAACACCGTGTCTGTCGACATCTACTTGTCTTACCGGTGTTGATGCTGCGTGCTGAATATGTGGACGCCCGAGCCCGGACTGAACTGGAGCCTTGGGGGCCTGAGTTGGCACAGTATTGGCTGTGGCTGACCGAGGAATACTGGCGAAGGCCGAGGGCCGATGCGCTTCTTCGGGTTGGTTATCACCATAACCTGTGTACTGAGGTTGTCGTGATGAAACTGGAGTAGGATGTGATGGTCTCGTAGGGAAGTAATCTGGAATACTCGGCTCCGCTCCAGTGGGTGTCCTCGGCATTTCTCTGTCGTGGCCGTTCTGTCTCAAATCGGCGGGCGTGAGATCGATTCCACCTTGTATTCTTGGGTAAATTGCCCCGGGTATCCGTCCCTTGACCACGGGGTCACTGAAAAAGTCACTGAACGACATTCGTTCCACCGGTCCCCTCTTCAGGAGCCTTCGCACTAGGCTTCCAAGCGGCTCGCTGACATTCACATCGTCTCCAAACTTGATCACGTCCTCACCCTTCTCAATCTTCCTAAGCAGCTCCACATGGTTCCTCGCCCTGAACGGTGGCTTCCCCACGACCATCTCATACAGCACCGTACCTACAGACCACAGATCCGCTTTGGCGTCGTATTTCTCGTACCTTAGGATCTCAGGGGCCATATACAACGGACTACCACAGAGCGTATCAGCCATCGCTGTCGACGGGAGGTTTCTCGCGAATCCAAAGTCCGCAATCTTGAGCAGCGGCAGATCCGGTAAGCCCATTTCGGGGATCTTCCGCTTATCGTCCCTTATTCCTTCCGAGTACGGTCCAGATTCGCCATACGTGACCACTGGAGGTTCAAGTAACAGATTTTGCGGCTTGATATCTCGGTGGATTAGATTCCGGCTTCGTAGGAACTCCAGAGCACTTGCGAGCTGCTGCAGGAAATGTCGGATGATTACTTCGTTCAGACCACCGCCGATGCTCGGGTACTTTTGTGACATAGCTGACAAGTCGGGCAGGGTGTGCAATCGATCCCTTTTTTTGATGAATAACGATAAATCACCCAAAGAGCAATATTCCATCACCAGATGTATGTACGTATGCGACTTCTGGCAGTCCAGAAGGGCGACAATATGGGGGTGGTCCAAGGTTTTGAGGATTTGAATCTCAGACTCGAGGTTTTCGAGAAGCTTACGGTTCAACTTGCTCCGAAGCACGGACTTTATGGCTACGAGACCCTTCGTTTGCTACAGGTTTACGTCGAAGAATTTCGATAGATTAGCACCACTGTCACTCGGGTTGTACAAAGCAATTTTAACAAGATCGTGGGGATCGATCTATCCCTTGGATTGAGATAAGAAGGCCACTCACAGAATGCACGCCCTGGTACACTGTAGCAAAAGATCCCCTGCCTATCTCCTTGCCTATCCTGAAGGCACCGACAACGGTATCTTGTGAAGTCATCTCGGGCGGTAGTTGTCGAGACGACATGTCGACCGTGTGGTATGAAGGATGATTCGATTATGTTTTATCGGAGAGGGGATATTTGAGAACCCAACAAGCAAAAGAAGAAGCAAAGTAGACTGTCAGCCTTTGCTGGGAGTGTTTTTGCTTGATGCCTGCCTGTAGTAGCTCTCAACGGCTTTTTGTTTTTGGGTGACGATGAATGGTTCACCTGGTCTGATCCCCTGTCCCCTTCTCCCCCTCACACTCTCTATATAAGTCTGTAGAGAGAAGCTTCCCCAGCCTTGGAATGACACCAAGAAAAACTAATGAGGAAGCGGAGGGAAACGAACAAAAAAAGGACAAACACAGAAAGGAAAAAACCCGAAGTGCAAGCTACCGTTCGTTTTGCGTCATAAGATGCAACTTTTGAGGCGAGTGAAACAAGGCTTGGGTGCCTCTGGGAGCCGTCCTTCGTTCTGTGAAATCTACTTTGGGATTTGGTAACTAAGTATTTTTTTTTTTTTTTTTTTTAAAGGGCGGTCGCGAACGGGAGGATGAGAGAAGGGGGCAAGAAAGTGTCGGGAAGATTGGGGGGGTTTCCTAAGGAAAACGGTGGGATATCGTGTGGGGAGAACCCGACGTCTGGGATATGCAGGTTGACGGATGGGGTGATGAGTCGGAAGGTTCCCTGGTGCAGTTTGATGTTATTGTTGGACGGGATCCTGGAAGGCTGCGGACTAAGTGAAGTAACAGCGATGAATGGGAAAGCTAGCTAGCTAGTGGTAGTACGGGCGAGGAAGGTTCCGAAGCGTCGATTAGGGCGAAGATGCAGCGAGAGAGAAAGGTCTCGATGGAGGAATCGGAGGATGGGAATGGGGGAGTCAAGTCCAGAGTCCGGTGAGAGGTTGCAGGAGCAACTTCGCTTAGCCCGAGCTGCTGTTCTGGTGGATGATTATGATTAATAAGAGGACTACCTAGCACTAGCAACTACTCTGAATCCAAGACAAGCTCTGAAAAAGAAGGAAAGAAAAGGACCAAAAGACGAAAAAGAGGGAGAGAATGGAGTGGAAAGATAGGTGGGCTAGATTTCAACTTTGAAGCTAGTGTGCTCGGTGGTGATGGTGGTGATGATGAGGCAAGGAGTTGGGCGGAGTTGGGTTGTGGTTGGAGGATCCAAATATGGCGATGATGAAGCTCAAAGAAGAACATGAACAGCAGCAGCAGCACGTCTTCTGACCGACTGCCCGTATGCCTCTTTGTCTTGTCTTTGCTTTGCCTCCTCCACAAGAAGAAAAGAAAAGCAAAACTCCAGCCACAAAAAAATACAGCGACTGCGAGCAGAGAGACAGGGAGAACGGAGCAAGCGAAATACCAGCTCTCCGCTAAACACAAAATCCCACCCGAGCAAATCAATGCCCAGAAAATCTGGCGGTCAAGGTGGAGGAATCGAATCCAGGAAAGACCCGTCCAAAGATCCTCAAATCCGCTGAAAGATGCATGCAGCCAGCTTCGGGAAAACGTGTCTCTCAGGGCCGCGTGCGTACTCGCACCACAAGCGAGGCTAACGAGCGAGAGATTTATCTGCTCTCTCTCTTTCTTTCGCTCGCTCGCTCTGCCCACCAAAAAGAATGTGTGATATGTGATATGATAAGGTATCAATGCTGGGAGGAGGGTCAAGCGAAAGGGCAGATACGGTACGATATGACTTGATGTGATATGATTTGATATGATATGATACGACACGGGACAGATGTATGAGACCCTCTCCTGGGGGGGAGCCCGCGTGCAGGCCGTATATGGGGAATGCGGGTACGTACTTCGCAGAATTGAATCCGCCTGCTGTCTGTCTGTCTACAACTACAATTGCTAAGTACTTACTTTTTCCTTTTAGAGTGAATTCCAAAATAGCAGGAGGATTCAGGCCTTCGACACGAAGCGAGCGAGGTCAGAAAGCTTGGAATACGGGGTCTTCTGGAAGCGAATAAATTTCCGAGGCCGGGTAGTCCAGGCAAGTGTTTGCAAGGCTGTTAGGGGAAAGCCGAGAGAAAACGATACGATGGATCTGATAATACAAAAGGCCTGTATGTATTATTGTCTTGCAATGCCCGTCTAGAAACGTCCGAAACGAAGAAAATAAAAAATGCTGACGATAGTAGTCGAAGGATAATGATAGTATGGGAAAAAAGGACAATCGTCTGACGGATTCTGTACACTTATTACTCATTCAAGTGCGGTTTCGGAGAGTAAAGGTAAGGTCATTTAGTTCCTGGATGTTGATTTTGGATGGGGGCTTTTTAGGATTGGGCTCGGCAGAACAGCTATGACTCGAACGATATACCAAGCTAAGCTTCAAATGTCGCAAAGTCGAGGGTATCTCATGAAATTGGTTTCAACAGCAACCAAATGGTAAGAAATGCTTGGGCGCCTGCCAGTATGCTCGCGTATGTATGGATGTATGTACAGAGAACTGGTCGGCCGGCACTTGAGAGATGAAAAGAAGGCAAAGAAAGAGAAGAATAAAAAGTAGAGAAGAATAAAACGAAGAGAGTAAAGGGAGAAGAGAGAGAGAGAGAGAAGGAAGAAGGAAGAAGCTGATTATTCAGGAAGAGAGAAGGAAGGGAACCCAATCCGCCAGCTCTTGATCCGGGGTGTCTGTCCTTCGTCGGCCCTGCCTGAGCTTAGCTTCACTTGACTCGTCTGCTTTCCTGCTACCCTCCCATCATCCAAACGGTCTAGCTGGCTGGCTTCTGTCTCTCAGGTACCACTTGCCCGGGGTCTTGGGGAACTGGCAAAAATGATGTGTGATGTAGCGAAAATGGAGTCACCTGGTACATACACACAACCACATCCACATTCGCTGCAGAGCCACTCTCGAGAAGGTAGCAGGATAAAAGGGCTAGGCAAGGCAAGGCAAGTTATGGCGCGAACTCGGGTGCGTATCAGCAAATAGGAGCCAGAGGGGACCGCCCATCGATACCAGAGGAAGGGATATGCGACCTGCGGATGCCAGCTTGGCGGCTCTAAGCTCCTTCGAGAGCGAGAGCGGGCATGGCCTGATTGGAACGGTACTGACCTACGGCCGTGATAGCTGCGAGTGACTCTTACGTATGTAATCAGAACCGATGGACGACCCTCCGAAGAGATAGGAATGAACGAAAGAATGAATGAATGATACGGATCACTCACTAGCACTTTGCGGCAGTGATCGATATCAACTGGTATCATCAACGTATTGGATTTTGGATTTCAGGTAGACCGTCGACCGGCTTCCGCGATCCGGAGACATAAATGGATGACCTCAGCCTGTAATGTAACATCGACATCTGCTCTCGATCGAGCTCTCAGAAAAACATGATACATAATTCCACGCTCGCAGGGACACCAGCAAATGTAAAGACAAAAAGTTGAATCTGCTCTCCAAAGTAGTGTATACATGCAGTGTGACCGTCCTTTCAACAGAGGACCACATCCAAACTGCAAGTACCGTCCAAGTCCCGGATCCCCTTTGCCAGCTAGCAGAGAACGAAGGAGAAAAAAAAAAAAAAAAAAAAAAAAAAAGAGTGGCTTACGGGCCTGCTGTTCGACGTCCACAAGATATGCTCATGTCATGTATGGACGTCCGCCGTCACACTATCGCCCGGGCATAATTAATATTGTTTTGGCGTGAGGGCTTAATACGAGGCGAGGTTTGTCAGTTGCTGGCCGGGGCCAGACCTGTTCACCGACAACGCAGTCTGGAGACTGTCCGATAGGCCTTCTATAAACAAGTTACAAGTGATCTCATGACGGATAATACCATTTTTCCAGATTCGAATCCCCGGCTCAAATGCGACTGCAGTGATGGTGATGATGATTATGATGTATTCCTTTTCCCCCTTGCCTTCCTATTCTATGAGACCTTGCTTTAGTCAGCGAGCTAGTCAAAGCTCCCAAAAGCACGATCCATTGGATTTCAATGTGAATCCGCTTGGATATAGAATACCAAACCATCAAGCGTACCGAACAATCTACAGACACTTCACATCCCGACGTCTATTGTAGAAAAAAAAAAAAAGGAGAGAAGAGGGAAAGACTTGTAAATTCCCCATAGGCCAATGCATCATCCTACACAAGCTACCTATTCTCTTACTTAATTCATCCAGCATCCCCCGGTCTCTTTTCCTTTACTCGTTCCGGACCTATGTAATCAATCTCAGCTTCCAACTTTTTCTGGATCCCCTTCCCGGATTCTTGAATGCTCACGTGGAGTCACAAAAAGATGTTTCCACTAATGTTTCCACCAATGTTTCCACCAGATGGTTTCCCCAGGCTTCTGCTTTATTCCCTTTTTAAATTTAGCCATAATGAACAGACCACAACGGCGAATCTTTTATAATTAATTCTTAGGTAACCCAATGGACTATGTATAATACCCTTTTATTCCATAGCTAAAAACATTTCAATAGAGTCGTCTATCGTACGTATAAATATATCTGCCACCCCCACGGGAATCAAGATCCTCTCAAATCCATTGGGGGAAACCCCCATACCTTCCATTAACCAAAAAAAAAAAGTTCAAAGACCTGCACATACCGAAGCCATGTGAACAAACCTCCCTACGCCTTGCATTAGCTAGTCTCTCCCCCATTAAAAACAAAAAAACAAAAAACAAATCAAGTATCTACGCCAGTTTGAGCCAAATTCCCCAATCCGATAATAAAGTCCTGCATCGGGTGGACCATGCCTTAATTAACAACCCCGAGATGAGTTGTGTTGGACACCCATTGGCTCCTTCGTGCGGGAAGATAACGTTCATTGGACCGATTCCCGTGCGTCGACTTCGACTCTTTCCCCGGACTTTTCCTCTCGTCGTTAATCTTAGTTTTTGTTTCCTTCGCATTTTCAGTTGTTATGATATGATGTGATCCCTGCTGACGGATTTTCTTCTGCATATACGTATGCGCATTTTCAGTGATGGATAAGTTGCATGGGGTCGGGTCGACTGTAACATCCGTCTTCGTCTAGCCATCTATCCAGCCCCAGGCAATTACAAGGCCAGGCCAGGGATACAGCAAGGGCGCTCGCTCGCTCGCTCAACCTCTGCATATCCTCAGGTCGCAGCATGTGAAATGCAAAAAAATGCACTAAGTGCGATCTTTAGAAAAGCGAAAAGAGAAAGCAATTGCAGTTATCGTGACCGGTGAACCCGCCTCCCCGAACTCTCTTCCGGAACATTTTCGCCCCCCTTTCAACAGTTCTTCAGAAGAATGTTATTCAGATGCTTAATTAAGTACTTATCTATAATATAACGACAATACTATTATGATCCAAAGATCTAGGGTAGGTTCTGTAACTCGATCGATCAGGGATAAGTTTAAGCTTAAGCTTAAGTCAGCGGAATTCTGGTTTGTCGTAAACCTTCAGCTAAATGTCGCCATATCGGCTGGCAGTGCACAACTTCAACCCCGCGCATGGCGAAATCGATATAACAGCTCACCAACGTACGATCACATCTTATTCTCGTTGGGAAAAACAGAAAGAGAAAAGAAAAGTAAAAAAGGGATAGAGAGAAAGGTAATACAGCTCAATCTCCTACACGAATTTTCAACATCTCGACGGTGAGCGCATTTAATCATCAAAATCCGCTGATATCATATATCATACTCTCGATCAACCATATTATGCGCAAGCTTTAAACATCATGAGCTCTTTACAAATTTAACACCTCAATATCTGCACTCGAAACACGAGCCGTGCGGCAGGTGCAAGGTCACACCGTGAAGATTAATGTTATATACCAGTGCACATATATACCTCTATTTCAGTGTTCACAGCTATCTGGATCCATAGATACCTATCTATACCCATACCTAGGCCCTAAGGTTCTAGAAAAAGTCCGGAGATATCGATATCTTATCGAAAAATCTCGCAAACAATAGCCCCCCCAGGGTCCAGCCTTATATGTAGATATTACACCTCTATTCAAGCCGTTGAACGGTAGATGCGCACTATATATAGCACACGACTGTATCAATATCAAAGTAAACATCGATATATCCAGGCTAATCTCAAGACTCGAGCTCCGCAGATTAGGTAGGACCTGATATCAACCAAAATTCTACATCAGGATAACCAAAATTTTAGAGTTCAAAAAGGGAGAGTAAGATATCACTTTCCACTTAGCCTTTTAAACCGGACGTGGACGGGTTAAACCTGCTTTCGTTGGGTATCAAACCACGATAAGCCCGTATCAAGAATTCCGTTACCAAATTCAGTATATCGATATCCGTATCTATCTTACCGCACCACACCACACCAAACCACAACACCACCACCAGAGGAACCTTCAAAAACATTCAAAAGATAACACCGTCTTTTCTCCGAAGGGGTGGGAGAATGTATTGGAGACCGATCCCATCATGCAATGCAAGCTGACTCGCTTCAAGCATCGCATTCACGGTTGACACACACACGCCCAGGGAGCTCAGCTCCACAGCTGTATGACTTTACCCAAAGGTTTCGAATCCGAATCCGAATCCGAATGCTACAGATACATCTACATGCGCCTGCATACAAATATCACAAGACCCCATACTTTCGTAACTATAAGTATACAGCCACGACTATACTAGCACCATACTAGCACCATAGTTGTATCTAGGAGATAACGAAAAAAACCCAGATTAGCCATTAATTCGCAACCAGCGCCGCGGGTGTCCGGGTATGGACCCTTCTTTCTTTCTTTCTATAGCTTTCGCAGGGTGCACACCCATTTGGAGAACTCCCGATAAGGATAGGCCTACTTGGTCCGTTTTGGCGGAGCTCACGTGTGTATCTACCGACTGAAGCCAGGGAAATGATTGAGAGCGGAGTCACCTGATTCCGCGATAGCGCGAACTCCGACAACTGCATAAAACATGAACACTGTGATATCGATATTAAGTATATATTCCAACACCAACACCAAAGCACGTTGTCGTATGAATATCCATATCGATCTCAATGCAAATATCAGTGTTGGTATCAGCAGCGTCCGCACTTCCAATATAAGTATTACAATACCCTCCTAAGCATCTACATAATTATTATAATAGTACTGCCGACGATCTGCTAGTTTAATTCTCCGTTCGGCTGTACGCACAATCTTGAGCCTTCTCCTCCGTCCGTGCTCCATATCCTCCCTATATTCCTCCTCCTCCTCCTCCTCCCGTAGAAGAACAGGTAAGCTCCGGTAGAACGTACTTGCCCTCCAGGTGAGTAATATCGCGCGGCCCTCCGAACCCCAACTTCAACCTCTTCAAACTCTTCAGCCTTTCAAACTCCCTTGCCATTATCCGCCGCAAGACTACGAACCAGCTTTCCTTCGCGTCCGGGGCGGTGCATCGGGAGAAAGTTGCATCTTCAATCCCAGCCGCGCATTCGAACATCTTTATAACCTCCCGCGGTCCCACGTATACGTTCGTGAGAATCACCTTCTTCAGACTCACGAAGTAGATCAATGTCATGTCCCTTTTCGGATTTCTGGGCGGGGGGGGGGGGGCCCCCGGGCCCCAAAGTAGGTAACAATCGGACGTGGATCGCAAAGCGTGAAGCCTTCATCCGTTCCGCTGCCCATCATCACTATCCTTTCCCACAGCCGCCCCCCTTCCTCATCCAAGCTCACTTCCGTATATCCACGCCACGTTTAGATACGTTTATAGACTAGCCTGCCCAAACCACACTGACACAGGTCGATAGGGCCTTCTTATTTCAATCTCTCTGATTATATATATATATATATATATATATATATATATTGTTCCAATCACCGCCCAGCCCTTCCTTGTCTTGAACGAGTTTAGTAATTATAACCCAAAGGGCTCACATGACTCCATTATCCAAGTACCTTTCAAAGGTATTGTATGACTTATAGATTATTATATTTTTCTGCCCACCACGTCTGTACCTGTCACAGCACTACAAAAAATACATTAAAAACAGGTACCCGTATTTACTTTCATTTGTCATTAGATATTATATTCCCCACCTCCAACTACTTAAAATGGGGGTGGTAAAAAAAAAAGGGTAATATATCTATACAAGAAAAAACGCCCCGCCCGTTCCAGCCACACTAGACCAGCTTTAACGAACCGGGTACACTTCTGTCTCTCCCTCATCATTCTATCATGCACGCATCAAAAAGAAAGAGAACCGAAACCGCCGTAATCGCCGCCGTATTACCAGAAATACCCCCAAAAAGACCAAAAAGGACGACTACGGATGCTTTTTTCCCCCCTTTCATATATTTATCATGTGGTATGTGATTATAGTGTGTCGTGAACAAACGAACGCCTGCTGTGTATGTGTGTGTATATATGCGCTTTAGTGGTTTGAACCTGCGCGTCTCTTCCAGTGAACCATTGCCGGAGCGGTGGCGAGAGCAACCATGGACTAAAAAAAAAAACAACCGTTAGTACTTTTTATCATATATTATAAAAATAAAAAAGAAGAAGACAGAAACTTACATTGTAATCGACCAACGGAACGTCCTTTTGGCCCGGTGGTAGCGAGAACTCAAACTCTCGCACGAGGGTGGAGATGATGGTTCCCAGCTGCACGTTGGCGAACTGCTCGCCGATGCACCTGTGTCGTCCGGCTCCGAAGGGCAGGTACGGCGATGCGGTACCCTTGCTGACCAATCCGAATCCAAAGTCGAACTTTTCTGCGTTATCCTCGTCGCCTTCGTGCCCGACCCATCGGAAGGGGTCGAATTCCTTCGCGTTCTTGAAGTACTTCTCGTCCATTGCTGAGACACCGGGGGCGGCCATGACAAAGTGGGTGGATGGGATGACGTAGTTTGTGTCCGGGACGTGGAGCGGGGATTTGACCTTGCGCATGATGGAGTGGAGTGGTGGGTGGATTCTGAGGATTTCCTTGATTGTGTTCTGGACCATGCTGAGTTCGGAGAGCTTTTCATACGTCAATGGGGCGAGTTCCTTGCCGAAGACTTTGATCTGTTCTTCGTAGAGGGCCTGTTGGATCTCGGGTTTGGCGGCGAGGTGGAGGAGGGTCCAGGTGGTGGTGGCCATGGAGGTGTGCTGGCCGGCCATGAGGAGGGCGATCATGCAGTGGGCGACGTGGAGGTCGGAGAGGGATTCGCCGGACTTGTAGTTGCGGTTCATGAGGTTCCAGATCATGTCGATTTCCTTCTTAGATTCCTCTCCGGACTTGCGACGGGCGATGATGTCGAGGTAGAGCTTGGCCATGGCACGCTGGGCGCGGTCACGCTTGGCGTTGTGGGGGAGCGGGAGCCAGGGGAACATGAAGTTGACGGGGGTGAAGCCCATGTCGAGGTCGTGGAAGAGGTCAGCGTGGGTGGTGGTGAGGGCGTCGCGGACCTCTCGGCCCTGGAGGGAGCGGGAGGCGGTGAAGAGGGTGAGTTGGGGGATGGCGGTGGAGAGGGGCACGGAGCCGGATTGGCCGGTGGCGAAGAAGGGGCTGGTCTGGAAGTAGTTGACGACCTCGTCCTTGATGAGGGGGACGTAGGCCTTGAAGGTCTCGGTGGTGAGGCCGAACTTCATGAACTTCTTCTGCTCCATGAGCATGTGGTTGGGGCAGTCGTAGACGACACCGGAGCCGAAAACTGGGGTGGTGAGGTGGGTGTAGGCCTCCTCAGCGCAGAGGTCGGCGTGCTTGCCGTTGAAGACGAACTCGTTGCCCTTGGGGCCGAGGGTG
Source organism: Arthrobotrys iridis (assembly GCA_036971165.1). Lineage (NCBI taxonomy): Eukaryota > Fungi > Ascomycota > Orbiliomycetes > Orbiliales > Orbiliaceae > Arthrobotrys > Arthrobotrys iridis. Next base: position 581,004 of record JAJTTS010000015.1, on the reverse strand, counting down.
ACGGTCATCTTGCGGCCGAGCAGCACGAAAGTGAACACGTCGCCGTACTATCATTCTCACAATCACCGATGTTAGCATTTTTCTGTTCTTTCTGTTATATATATATATCGAGAGAGAGAGAGATGCAGATGGATATAGATGTAGATATGAAGGTGGGAGGAAATACCTGCTCCTGGCACTTGTTGAAGAACTTGTAGGGCTCCATGCCGTAGACGACGGTGGAACCGAGGAAGGGGAACCAGTGGAAGACGACGGGGGGTTGATTGGGGTCCTTGAAGAGCAGCTGGTTGAGGACATTGATGACGACGGAGAGGACGACGATGGCGCCGAGGAGGGCGGGACCGAGGACCCAGAGGTTCTGGCCCTCGAGGTGGACCGACACCTGGTCGAGGAGGCCGGTGAGCAGGCCCATCGTTTGTTTTTGGTTTTGTTCTCTCAGTCTCCGCGACGAGACAATTGAGGTTGAAGAAGTGGCGATGAAGAAGAAGAAGAAGAGGAAGATGATGAAGTGAATGAGAGAATGAAAGAAGGATGGATAAGAAGAGAAAGAGAGAAGGAGAGAAAGAAGGGAGGAGGAGCGTCGAAGTATTAAAAAGACAGCGAGACAGAGAGAAAAGGAGAGGAGCCGCCTTTTTTTTTTTTTTTTTTTCCTTTATTAAATTTAATTTTGCTTGTCCCCTGCAAGAAAGAGCTTGCTTGCAGCTTAGCTTAGCTGCCGGGCCACCAAATCAGCTTCTTCTTCTTCTTCTTCTTCTTTTGCTCTTCCCTCTGCACTGGTTGATACAGACGGAGGTATGCGAGAGATAGAGATAGAGATAGAGGTAAGTATTATTGTGCAGCTGCCAATTGGCTCGAATCCCATCTATCCTTTATACATCTCCCATTCTCTGCCCCCTTCAAAGCTATTCCTTTTTTTTCTTTCTTTTCTTTTCTTTCTCTTTCAACAGCTCCGAAAACATTTCGCATGCGTGCGCGCCCTCCTCGTTCAGGAAGTTTTCTTAGTACGTACCATATCGAAAAAAAAAAAAAAAAGCTGTCCCTTGCAGGGGGAAGAGAGAGAGAGACCAGCGCTAAGCCCGTTCTGGCGTGCATCCGGGCCTCTCGCAGCGCCGGGAACCGAATCCCGCCTCGCACTTTCCCTCTGAAACCGATATATGTATCTCTCTCTCTCGCCCGAATTCTTTTCTCGGTCCGGGGATGGAGCACCAGCTGTACTTCGTATACGTAGTATTGGTTGTTCAAAAAAATGTCACGTCATTGTAAGTTCTCTCCGTGAAAGGTATCAGGTCATTTTGGTGCCCGTTTCCATCGGAAACGTATGTATGTACCCCAGCATGTCATGTCATATAAAACTGTAATCTCAAATGTAAGAAGGAAACAAAACAAAATGAAACGAAACAAAAGAAAAGAAAAATAAACTGTCGGGTAAGGACGACGTGCATATATGGCTTGGATGATAGATACCAAAATGGTTAGTTAGATGTGCATGTGCCCGCGCGTGTACATTAGTATTGGAAACATACATAAATACTTCAAGTACATACATGATGCATGGCCGGACGTCGACATGAATACAGGGGGGAGGATGAGGTATCTTAACGTGAAAATCAAATGCTTCGATACAAAAAACGATATACAATAAGAAATTTAAAATCAAATCATTGCTTCGTGCATAGGACATAGTGCATATATATATATGTAGAAACCGCAATTGCAAACGGGGAAAGACGTTGGTAGGCAGAATAGATAAATAGACAGATAGACTATACTCGGAGACAAAAACATCTTGAAAGTCATATCAATCAGTCCGATATCAGTTAGTATAGCTCGTACCTGCATGCATATCGATAATATGCTCCTCCTCCTCCTCCTCCNCCCCCCCCTCCTCCTCCTTCGCTCACAGTATCCTACCCAATCCACCGTCTCGCCGTTATAACCCCCTTCCCCCCTCAAAATAGTCCGCTCGATCTTGTTCAGAATAAAAAGGATGACAGAGATGAATTCGTGAACGGAATTGACGGTTTATTGTATTTGAAAAGACGGAACGATATCGCTTTGTTTTTTTTCTTTAAGAAGAAAATGGTTCTGCCACGGCCATAGGCGCCTGTTCCACCGCTGAGAGAAACGAAACGTAAATGGGAAAGAAATAAGTAAATAATCACCATCGTCAGAATCCTCTCTTCAAGAAAAAAATCCATTATAAAATCAATAGAGAAAAAAAAAAAAAAAAAAAGATAGCAGAACGACGTCCAAATGCATCGATCGCACCGCGCATGCCAAATCAAATCAGATCAATCAATCGCCTACCGTCAGAGAGAAAATCAAAACATTCAATCCTCATCCTTCCCGTTCGTCGCCGTCAGCGCCGCAGTGTCTTCAATCCCCTGATCTGAAAATAAAGGTTCAGCCGCTCCGTCCCTCCCAAGGTTCACAAACGCCTCTCCCTCCCCAACCGCCTCTCGCTTCGCGGGTTTGGTACCGTTCAATGGCTCCGGCCTCGCCTTGGCCCCCGCCGCCGTTGTCGTTCCCTCCTTCATCATATCCGCGATCAACGTCCTCTCCCTGTCCAACCCCCGTCTCCTGACCTGCAAGCTCTGCATGTGACCCGCCAGGCTCGCGTCCGAATCCGTGCTCATTCCCGGGTTGAACGGCTTGTTGAGCACCCACGGGTGCTCCAGCGCTTCTTCTACCGTGATCCGTTCGTCTGCGTCAACCGTCAACATCCGATCGATCAGATCCAGCGCCGCGTCGCCCACCGAATCCCAGTACGGGCTCGGGTAGTCGAACCGCCCTTCCTTGATCTGGTCTCTTAAATTCGGCGGGGCGAGTTCGTCGCTGAACGGTGGGAATCCGCACAGGCAGATGTACAACACTACCCCGAGCGACCAGATGTCAACCGCTTTCGTGTACTTCCTGTTCCTAGAAGGCATAAGTATCTCCGGCGCGACATACGACGGCGTGCCACATCTATAAAAAAAAACCCATCCATTAGCACATAACACCTTTGATCCTGTATTTATAAAGAAACTTACAGCGAAGTGGTGAAGGAATCCTCGCCAATGATCTTCGCAAGCCCGAAATCCGCCAGCTTGCACGTCAGATTTTTATCCGTCAGGAGGATATTCTCGGGTTTGATATCACGATGGACGATATTTCTCTCGTGCTTTTCAAAACATTAGCAACGGTGTAGCCTCAAAGATATAAGAAAATTGATAATAATTACCAGATACTTCAACCCGTTTAGTAGTTGTATGAACACCTTTCTCGTTTCATCCTCGCTCAGCTTCCCCTTCTCAATGATTAAATTGAACAACTCGCCTTCACTCGCCAGCTCCAAGATCAGATAGATACCATCTTCTTCGTCAAACGTCTCCTTCAAGCACAGCACGTTGGGATGGTGCACGCTCATCAGCACCGCGATCTCCTGCTGCAAGCCCATCTGCCCTCTTCCGTCGTCCTTTCTGCGTTTCTTAAACACCTTGACCGCGTATTTGTGCCCGGTGCTCTTCTCGATCGCTACGAATACCGTCGCGAAGTGTCCGGACCCCAGAGTGCCGTTCGCGGGGATCTCAAAGTTGTCGGAGAAGGATCCGGTGGCTTGCTGTTGCGGGTAGCGGAACATGAAACGGACGCCGTCTACGAGTTTGATCTCATCGCCGTTACGGAGCTCGCGACGGTTGTTGCGGCCTACTATGGAGCCTCCTATGAAGGTGCCGTTGGAGGAGAGGTCCTCGATGATCGCTTTGGACGTTTTACCCGAGACTTCCTGCACTCTCCCACTTTCATTATCAGCATCGTTTTCTTTTTTTTCTTTCTTTGATCCTTTCAAGTAATTTAGGAGTTGATGAAAAGGATTTTTTTTAAAGCATAGCATACCCTGAAGATCACACAGTGCCGATTGGAAACCGTCGGCTGGGTCAACCGTAAATCGCACTCCTGATGCCTCCCGATGAGATACCCACTCGGCGCACCTTTCCCACTTTTACTGTTATCACCGGCCCTACCCCTCGGTTTTTTGAAACCGCCGTCGTTGTCACTGCAGACACCCCGTTTCTTCAACGTCAGCACATCCCCCAGCCCCAAGGACTTCTCCATATCAAGAGGTAGAAGGTACCCCCAGACATCGCTGTTCTCCGCGGGCGGGACCACAAATTGCGATGCCACCTGGGTCGCCAGCTGTGTGGCTTCCCAGTTCGCCTGCGACGGAGACGACGCCGGTCCCGGGGATGGAGTGGATGTGCCGGCGGTTCCGGTGGCTTGGAAGAAGTGTTCCTGCTTTGGGGTTTTCAGGTGGTCGACGAGCGGCGTGGGAGGCGTGGTGGGAGTATTTGTCGTCGGGTCGCGCATTACTATCGAGGAGGCTTTGGCTTGTAGACGACCCGAGCGGCGGGGCTTTTTCGAGGACGAAGACTCCGCGAGGGAGTCCTGGGAGGGCGAGAACTCCTACATTGACAATAAAATAAAATAAAAAATTTTAGTCAATTAACTTGACCGAAACGGTATGGGAACTCGATGACCGTCCCACGGACGGCTGGGATATTGGGGGGGTGAAGGCAGTGCTTACGAGGTTCCTCTTCTGTGAGGCCGACATGGCGCGTATGTTAGTCTTTCACAAAAATCGACGCGTCTTTTTCAGAAATTATTAAAAGTTCAATGCTTCTGCTGTTCTGGGAAGTGAAAGTGAAAAAAAAAAGTTGGAGGTGAGATTGGACGGTAAAGAGAAGCTAATTAAGAGGTGGTGGTGAGTGTTCCAAAGGCTCGGATGCTGTTGCTGCTGCTGCTGCGGCTTGGCCGGGGAGAGAGGTTCGCCTGACGGGAAAAATAAAAAAAAATAAAAACGGTTGACGGGGACTTCGGATCAATTCGACCTTCAACAGCGCTAACCTTTTAGACACTCTTTCACGATCGAGATATCTAAATAACAATACGATGGCGATGTGAAGATGAGGGATGCCCTTCGCACTTTTTTTTTTTTTGTTAAAAAATAATATTTCGAGATCTCCTCCAACCGGAGAGAGAGAGGGAGGCGATAGATATGGAATCCGCCGCCGCGAATGGGAAACCCGCATACGGCCTAGTCCGCCACCGGGATGGATGATGATGTCCAGTCCAAAGATGCAATTCCCAAAGAATGATTGATATGTATGTTTGGGACCATGCATCGCAGTTATGACTCCCATTTCTCCACTTTTTTTTCACTTTCTCTGTATAACATGCTCTGGTATTTTCCATACTAAAGGCAGCCAAGGAAGATAGCCCGCCGCCCAAAATCTCCGCATGGAGCTAAAACCCTTCTTAGCGGGCGAGCTCGTGCTTTTTTTCCCCCACCCTTGCTCTTCTTCAAAAGGTGCATGAGAACTCGTGACTACGCGTTCCAGCTGGGGCGCGTCCGGATGCGTCCCGTCCTCGCGGTTGGTCGAAAATACTTTGCATGGTATGTGGTGTGAGTATTTTAGTATATACTTACATGCGTGTGCGAACTTGCAGCTTTTGCTGGGTTTTTTGTGATAATTTACATGGCTCTCTCTCCTTTTCCCATGCATGAGCGAGTGAGTGTCTCTTCCTAAGGTAAGTTCCACCGAGACCAATGGGAATCAAATCGAATCGAATCGAGGCCAGGAAAAGTTCGACGTAAGTCTCTACATGTTCTCTTCCTTGATCGGAAACCTTGGAAACACCTTTTCCTTCGTCCCAGACGCTCCGTCTCCGTAGTTCAAATCCGCCCCCAAGACTGCCTTCTCCCACGTTCTATCTGCCTCGCTCACCCGCAGCAGCGTCAGCAGCCGGTCCATCTTGCCTGGCATGAACGGCTGCAGCAGGATTCCCGAAATCCTCAGTGCCTCCGCCGCAGGGTACAACATGTAATTCCTGATACCCTCCTTCCCGTCCTCCCACAGCGCCGTGGCGTGTATGTACTTGTGCGTCGCCGCGATGACGTCGAGTATCTCCCTCAATGCGTTCGGAAAGTCCATCTTCACCATCCTACCCTCCACGCGGTCCCTCAATCCCTCCACCGTCTCGTACCTGAGATCCTTGTAGAGCCTGTCCATCTCCTCATCGACCTCAAACTTCCTCCCTTCCTTCTCACCCTTCACGGCATCCGAAACGCTGTACTTTGCCGAACAAACCCTCGTCAGAAGACTCCCGATCTGACTCCCCAGATACTTGTTATACTTGTCCTCGATCTCCTGATTCGAATAATCCCCATCGTTGACAATCCCACCGTCGATGCACAGGTAAAACCTCATGGTGTCCACCCCCCACCGCTTCATCGCATGAAACGGATCAACAACGTTGCCGTCGCTCTTGGACATCTTCTTCCGCGACATCGTCCAATGCGCGTGGCTCAGGATCTGCTTCGGAGGAGCCGCGCCGATGGCCAGCAGAAAAGCGGGCCAGTAGATGCAGTGGAACCGGATGATGTCCTTTCCGATTATCTGCAGGCTCGCAGGCCACACCCTGTTTTCGGAGAGCGGGGTGTAAGGGTATCCCGTGAATGTGAGGTAGTTCACCAGCGCGTCCAGCCAGACGTATATCGTATGTGAAGGGTCGCCGGGGACGGGGATCCCCCATTGTAACCGCTCTTTTGGTCTTGAAATGGACAGATCTTCCAGCCCCCTAGACACCTCTGCCTTCAGGAGGTCGTATCGCTGGGAGGGGAGCAGCCAATCCGGGTTTTTGGAGTAGAACTCCAGAAGTTTCGGTCCCATGGAGGAGAGGTTGAAGTGGTAGTTTTCTTCGGACATCCATTCGACGGTTTTTCCGGTCTCCTTGGACACGAGGATTTCCTGGCCCGTGGGCGGGTGGATGGTCTTTTGGATGGCGGAGTCCGGGTAGAAGGCTTCGTCGGAGATGGAGTACCAGCCTGAGTGTTTCTTCAGGGAGATGTAACCGTTCTCGCGGAGGACCAGCTATATTTATATATCCATATTTTTTAGTCTGAATAATCTAACAAATTGTAGAAAAGAAGGGAAATGTACCCAAACGTGCTCGACGGCATCCCGGTGGTCTAGATCCGTCGTCCGTATGAAGCGGTCGTAGCTTATATTCGCCGTGTCCGCTAGTTTCTTAAAAATAATCAACCCATCAGCTACTTCCCTATCCCACCTTTTCAAAAGTTATCAGTTGAGAACAAACCCTGAACGTTTCCGCCCCGCTATCGCAGAATTCCTTTGGATTGACCCCGGCGAGCCCTGCCGCCTGCTGTATCTAAACATCTCACCCAAATATCTCTTAATACTCCTTCCAAAATCCACAGAAAATTGAACTGAAAAGGAAAAGAAGAAGACGAAGAAGGAGAAGGCACTCACGCACTTTCAACCCGTACTCATCGGTTCCCGTGCACAGTTTCGCTTGGTTGCCCTTCAACTCCTGCCATCGCTTGACAACGTCCGCGATAACGGTGGTGTACAGGTGACCGACGTGCGGGGCTGTTATTTTCAACATGTTAGACGGTATCCTATATGGCTTTTGTAATATTCGGGAGAGGTAGAGCATACCGGCATTGACATAGTATATTGGCGTGGTGATATAGTAAGGCTTTTTTTCCTCTCCTAGGGATGCATCCGAAGACTGGTACCTTGCGAGAGTGAGCGGAATACTGACAGTAGACCGTGGGATTGTGATTGTCTGACGCCATGGACGGCGGGATACGGCTGCACGAAAGCCGGATGTTAGACGCATTATGAACCGCGATGGCGCATTTTCTTTCAGCGCTTTATACTCTTTGTACCCGCCGTGTCCTGATCTTGAATAACTATATCGAAGGGAGCAAGTAATTGTATTGGTCTGTTGGAATTTTATAGTGGGAGTCAAGGGAAGGAAGGAATTGACGAGATGGGTATTGGTCGGTTAAAGATGCCGTGACCGAGTCGCGTATGTCTTCCTCTTTGAAATCCGCTTCGCAACCACAATTGAACTTCAACCTGCGAAAAGACAGTCCGACATCGTCGACATCGCCATCATCCACTGCCCGCAAAGCTCGGCGTCATCTGCAGCTCCAGCTCGGCGTCTGCCTCATTGATTGATTGATTGTATATAATCATCCATTACCGCATCTTTCACCATGGTAAGTACATCATCCTCATCCTCATCATCAGCTTCCACAACCTTGGAATTGTATCAAAATCTCCACTGTCGTGCGATATCACAATCATGGCCGGCCCTCCCAAGCCTCAAAAGGCGGTTCTCCGTTACTCCCACACGCATGCCACCGCTCCAGCTGTCGTTCCGACCAACCGTCGCTCTGCTTTTTCTTCTTCTTCTTCTCACCGTGTTCAGGCGCAACAGGCACAGGGTTCCATGGAAAACGACATTCTCATCCAGCTCGCCTACACCGGTATAACTCCCCCCCCCTTCACCTCGATCGATTTCCTTTTAGTAGTAATAAAAATAACAACAAGAATAAAATTACAAAGCTAACAGAGCGGTAATGGGTGCCTTACAGCGGCCAAAAACTTCGTAGGAAGCTACTACACGGACCTCCACACCGGCCGGAACAAGCTGAAGGCATACTACACTCCCACCGCCATCATCTCCTGGAACGGCAACACCCTCTCCGGCGGCGCCTCGGACGTTGAGAAGCTGCACATGGAGATGCCGGCCGCGACGTACGAAGTCCAATGCTTCGATGCCCAGCCGTTGCTCCCCAACGGGCGCGGACAGTGTTCGATCATGCTGGTGACGAACGGGTACGTCAAATTCGGGGAGGAGAAGGATGCGCCGTCGAGGGGGTTCTCGGAAACGATCACGCTGGAGCCGGATAATTCCTCGCCTGTGAACTTTTTGATCAGCAGCCAGAGCACGCGGTTTGTCTTTTAAAAACNAAAAAAAAAAAAAGAGAGAGATTCAACTCTTTCTTCTTCCTTTTCTTGACGGATAGACGGGGTGGCGTTATGGCGTTTCTTATCTTTTGTATGCATTGAGGATGGATTGAGTAGTGCATGTATTTTACTATAATCATCTCGAACGGGATTCTGGACAGTCTTCGACAGAGAACTCATAGAGTCTCTCCGTAAAATCCATAACTGGAATAACCAAACACTAGTCTCGAAGCTCTAAAAAGTCACCGTGGTACACTCAGAAACTAGGCCCTACTCCTCGAATACCAAATAACCACATCTAGTAAATACACATGTAGAGATCTTAGTAAAACCCGAGTAGATACTAATTAAATACGAGCTGACGGCATCGAATCCAACATGACGTTGTGTTGGAAGCTGCTGAATTACGAATGCAAGCTTGGCTGACGGGTTTGGATTTGAGCTCGTTTTTTCGATGCTAACAAAACACGGTTTCTTCTTTCCGGTCTTCCCTCTTCTTCTTCTTCTCCTTCTCTTCTTTCCTGTCACTCCGCCAACCTCTCCACCGTCTGTCTTTCAATCATCGTCGGTTTCTTCCATCGTCATCTCGGGACAGCTTCTGCTCAATCGTCTTAAGTTTTTTTTTTAAGTTTTTTTTTTTTTTTTTTTTTGGAAGGACCGAACAGGCTGGTGCCGACTTTCAAGATGGACATCTTAGCCGTATGTGCGGTCCCGTGACCCCGTCCGCCCCCACTAACCACCACCTACATCATATCATATCATATCATGTTGTATGTACTTGATGGCTAACATGTAGTGTATATTAAAAAATAAAGAACTTGGCAACCTTCTTCGACCGCCCGCTCTTCCCGTGGAAGAAACTGATCCTCGGCTTCTCCGTCGCCCAGTACCTCTTCGAAACCTACCTCTCCGCCCGCCAGTACAAGATCCTTCGCAAGGAGACCATCCCCAAGCAGCTCGACGGCGCCGTCGAAAAGGAAGTATTCGACAAGTCTCAAGCCTACGGCCGAGCTAAAGCCGACTTTGGATACGTCAAGGGTCTCTACGGTCAATTGCAGAATGTGGGCTTCATCGTGTACGACGTCTTGCCGAAGCTGTGGGGGTTCACGGGCTCGTTAATGGTGGCTTATCTCCCGGCGAGTTTCCAAGGGGAGGTAATTTTTTTACAATCTTTTCTTCCATTTTTTGGGAATATTGAATTGTGAAGGGGGGAGGGATGCTGATTTTTGGTATTGGGATAGATCACACACTCGATTGTCTTCTTCTTCGTCTTCAACCTCATCGTGACCACGCTGAACGCCCCGGTCGACTACTACGCCCACTTTGTCCTCGAGGAGAAATTCGGCTTCAACAAGCAAACCGTCTCCCTCTGGGTGACCGATATGGTCAAGGGTCAAGCCCTTTCCATCGTCTTCGGCGCACCCATCCTCGCTGGCTTTCTCAAAATCGTCAAATCCTTCGGCACAAACTTCTTCTTCTACCTCTGGGCTTTCGCCGTGGGCGTGCAGGTTATCGCGATCACAATCTACCCGATCTGGATCCTGCCGCTGTTCAACAAGCTCACGCCGCTGGAACCGGGCAAGTTGAAGACGGAGGTCGAGGCTCTGGCTGATCGGTTAAAATTCCCGTTGAAGAAGCTCTACGTTATCGATGGATCCAAGAGGAGCGCGCATTCTAACGCCTACTTTTACGGACTACCCTGGGCGAAGCACATTGTCATTTACGACACCCTGATCGAGAAGAGTGACACGCAGGAGGTCGTCGCCGTGCTCGCCCACGAGCTCGGACATTGGAGTTTGGGACACACCACCAAGTTGTTCTACATCGCTCAGGTAAAATTTCCCACCTCAAAAAAAATTATATCTATAATTATACAGGGTATATTGAGTATTAATATGAAAAAATAGTTCCACATGTTTTACATTTTCACCCTCTTCTCGGTGTTCATCAACAACCGGTCGCTGTACCGCTCCTTCGGTTTCCACACCTCACACCCGATCATCATCGGGTTCATCCTCTTCTCAGACGTGCTGGCGCCGATGGACACCCTTGTAAAGTTCTTCCTGAACATGGTAACCCGTATGTTCGAGTACCAGGCCGACGCGTTCGCATTCAAGCTCGGATACGGTGACATGCTGGCGACCAGCTTGATCAAGTTGCAGGTCCAGAACCTGAGCACGATGGATGCTGACTGGATGTATTCGAGTTATCACTACACGCATCCGATTCTGACGGAGAGGTTGGGAGCGTTGGGGTGGAAGGGACAGGAGAAGAAGCAGTAGCCTTTTTTCCTTCTCTCTCTCTCTCTCTCTTCCTGCTTTCAAGCGTATTAGATGCCTTGAAGGTGGAAGTGTGGATGTCTAGTAGCGGATGGGCATGTATTAGAAAAATGTCAAATTTGAATAAAAAAGTAGAATAAAAATAAAATATGAATCCATACCGTGTATAACCCTCCCTCAAATGTCTTCGCCCGTGCCCACCCCTCACTAGAACACCAATACACCTCCAAGTCCTTCTACTCCCTCAGAGCGGCCCTCTCAGCTTCCTTCCGCCGCTTCTCCTCCTTCAACCTCAACTTCTTCAGTCGTTTCCTCTCCTCCTTATCCACCCTTTGCTCAGCCTCCTCCTTTTCCTCCAACATTTCCACGTCCGCCTGTCCTTCCTCGACCTTTTTGACGCTGACGAGTTCCTTCAACACCATCCCTCCGGTTTCGGTTCCATTCTCTCCTTCTTCTTCCTCTTCTTCTAGATCCTCAATGGTTTCGTAAACCCTCTGTCGTTCGGCCTCGCCGCCTTCGTCCGTATCTGGCTTTGATAGCACATCGTCCCCTCCTCCTCCTACTCGCTCATCATCTTCGTTGTTAACAAGTACGGAAGCGTCGATACCGTCAAGACCTTCTTGCGATGCTAGGAAATGTGCGTTCGCAGAGGGCCCGTGGATCCCACGCAGCGAGAGGTCGAGTTTCTTGAGGGAGGCGGTGGTTCCGGCGTCGTGCGAGTGGGACCAGGGTTGGGAGGAAGTGGTGGAGATGAGGTAGGATTGTAGGAGGGAGTGGGCGGTGAGGAGGGGGATTGGATCGCTGGAGATGATTGATGTTGGAGTCGCCGGGACGGCGGGGCGGTAGCGGGACATTATTTTTTTACTTTTATTTTTTTTTTAAATCCTTTTTTTTGATAATTTTTTTTTATATCGATGGTGGGGAGGATGAGGTTTTGAAGTTTTGAAGTTTGAGGTTTCTGGGGATGTTTGAGAAAAGGAAAGAAAAAAAATTAAAGATTTTAAGCCGCAACGGTCAAGCCATCCCCGAAACCTCGAACCTCGAACTTCGAACTTCAAAACCTCAAAACCTCAAACTACCCTCAAACCACCGCCACCGCATCCCGGCATATAAATATCTACAACCAGAAAGGGACACGCCATCCAATGAGGCTTCTCCTCCTCCCACTCCTCCGCCGCCCTGCGGTCTCTTGCCTCCGACACACCGCCAAATCCACAAGATCAACATCAATATCAATATCCACCTCATCCCTTCGGTAGACACCCCCCCTCATTACCTCCATATCTCCACCAAAAAAAAAAAAAAAAGCTAACACAAACTCTCCAAGAACCTTCACCTCCCTCCTCCCATCCTCCCGCCGTCCAACTATCCCCTCAACCACCACCCAGCTCCTACCATCATCCCTCACCTCGCAGCAGCAGCAACCACCGTCATTACAACCCGCAGCAGCGATCCTACTACCGCTACTACAAACCCGCGGCCACCGTCGGAAAACGTACAACCCTTCCCACCGCGTCCGGAAGCGCAGGTTCGGCTTCCTCGCGCGGTTGAGGAGTAAAACAGGCAAGAATATAATAAAACGGCGGCGCGAAAAGGGTCGCAAGATGCTGACGCATTAGCGTGGGTTTATCGCTTTTTTTTTTTGAAAANTTTAAAAAAAAAAAAAAAAAAAGGATTATGTATATAATAGTTTTGATGTGGGAGGTGGGGTGTATATAGCAAGTATTGTGGGTGTGTTATTCGTATAACTACACTAGTTATATCTCTTTTTTTTTTTTTGTATCAATATATAAAAAAGCGGTCAGCGGTGTTGAACTATGATACCCTCCATTGATACCGCACGATATACAGATTCCAGTCGCTCAGGTACCAAGCAATCCGGGATATATAAAAAGTACATAAAAGATGTATATCTTAGTATAAGCAAGCTTGCTTAAACCCTTCAACTGCTATTACAATTGATGGACCATAAAAAGTCCAATGACATCAAAAAGTTATTTTCAAGTTATAACTATATAGCGAAACAGGAGCATGACCCCACTAAAAAGTACCTTTCAACGACAAGCTTATAACAGTGATACGAACCCCCTCTTTAAAGATAAACTAGAAACAATCCACACCGGTTGTAATATAAAATCACTATACGATGGGTAATTGAATGGAACCATCCATCTTCCTAACATATAGATAGATACATACATAGATAGCACTAGTACTTCTGAATCTTCACGATACTAAGTTTAAGATCTAGAGCTAATCGGATGCTCGGTGATATCACACCATAGTCCAGTTTCATCACACGATATCGTACCATATAATGTCATACTATAATATCGTACACGTCGAAGTCCCAGCCAACTTGAAACTAAAACGTTCAAAACACGGGGGAGGGGAAGACGTCAAGGGTCACAATAATAAAAAAGACCATTCAACAATCTCCACTCAAAAGTTCGACAAAGAAATGAAAAAGCCATCAATCGCCAGTTCAACATGAAAAAAAACTTGACAGATAGATACCATGGATGAAAAACGCCGGTAAACAACATTACCAACAAAACAAACAGTTCATCGCAAATCATAACCCACAGCATGCGCATAAATCACACACCAAGCATCAAAGTTCCACATAAAATCCCATTTCCCATTTCCCATTTCCATTTGGATAGAAAGATACAGAGCAAGTTCCTCCCCCCCTTCCCACACACCTAGCAAAATGAGGGTGTGTGTCCTTTCAAAGAGTGTCAAAAGAGTGCTTGAATGAAAGGACAGAGAGAAAGAAACCAGGCTCCTCCGTTGTTGACTCCCCGTTGACGTTATCCCGACCATCCCAAAAACAACAATGAAACCATCAACGAGACGCATTCGATGATTGATAGCCCAGATGAAACATGCAAAGAAACCCAGGTGCTTCCACAGAAAAAGAAGCAACAAAAGAAATAGGCCAATACTGAAAAAAGTATGAAAGAAAAGTACCACTTCAAAGGCCTTATCAAAAAAAAAAAAAGGCCAAGTGATTCCGTTCAAAGACGCCCACGATCTGAAAAAAAAAAACGACATTTTCTCGAGAGTACTTTTGGTTGTTCAATCAAAAATAGAAATCTCCCTTGAGGATCCTCTCTTGAACCTCGTCATGCTTTGGAACAGCGTTGTGAGGCGGTGGAGGTGGAGGACCCATCGCCTCCTGCGTGGCTCGGTGCTCATTTTCTGGTTCTAAAAAACACCACGTTAGCATTTTAAATCCATATGAATATATATATCAAATACCCAAACGTATCTACAACAGAAAAAATATAAACCGATAACAAACAAAAAAAGAAAAAGAAAGAAGAAAAGAAAAAAAATTTAACGAGGAGAGAGGGACTAACCACCTTCGCCAACAGTTCCAAAGCTCATGCTCCTCTTAACATCCCTCAGAGCTCTAGCACCGAAACTCAGTCGTCTGGCAAAGCTGCCGGTAGCACTGCCAGGTGGTGAGGACGTCATGTCGACATCCCTCTTCTCGTCGGCATCCACGTCGATGGGAGAGCTGGCGCTGGAGGAAACAGAGCTTATGCTTGCTCGGCGGCCGCCGGTCCCGGGAGTATAGCCGGCAGCGAACCACGGTGCTGGTGGAGAGGTGCCGGTGAGACCGGTGCCGGAGTAGGACATTCGGCGGCGGTGACTGGCTTGGGCAGCTGCAGTGGTGATTGGACCGGGATAGACGGTGGGTTGTGGGGGGCGGAAGTACTCGGTTATGGAACCTCGACGTTGGGGGTACGAGGTACCGGACGAGGAGGAGTTGTTGCCGGACGATTGGGAAGACATTGTGTGTTCGTTTGGTAGCGGTTGAACTGTTCTTGATTTTACGGAGGAGGAGGAAGATGAAGATAAAGATGAAGATGGTTTCGGAGGAGAAGAGAGAAGAAGAAGGAGAAGGTTGTTTTTTCTCTTCCCTTTTTTCAATTTAAATTTATCACTTGATACTTTTCGAGTTTTACCGTTTCTGTTGAGAGGAGGACTGAACAGAGAACAGGAAACAGGAAAACAGGATCGTGAGATCGAACGAGGATCGAAATGGAATGGAATAAAATGAAATGGTGTTGGTGTTGTCTCGCGTAGCCACCCAACTCGCTGGGAACGTCCTGTCCCAGCCCGTTCAAGCTCTTCCTGCTCTTGGGACTTATATTTTACTTCACAACAGAAATTGGGGAAAGAAAAGTAGACACGAAGGAAAGAACTATGATGTTATCCACAGATGTAAAATATATAAGAACAAGAACAAGAAAGAAAAAAAGGGGGGGAGAGAGGAAGAGAGAAGAGAGGAGGGGGAGGAAAAAGAGCGGAGGTGTGGTGGATTTATATTGCAAAGGCAACGATCGGTGAGACGGTTCAAGCACAATTACTTCAGTTCTTTCGAGACCAAGAAGGAGACCAAAGAAGTACAGGTATATGTATCCCTCTTTCCTCTACATACATCGGTACTATCCTTCTCCAGATTATCAACCCTCGAGGGATCCCCTCCCTCTTTTCCCAAGGCAAGAAAGAGCAAGAGAAAGTGACAGAAGGGAAGGGGGGGGGTGTCCAGGCTAGCGCAAGCCGTTAAAGCTTACCAAGAGGGCGTAGCGCAAGTTGGTGGAATATGGGGTAAAACCTTCAACGCCAATGCAGCAGCAGCAGCAGCAGCGGTGTGCATTCCTGCCAGTTCTGCTGCTTTTCTGTCAGTCTGTTTCTATGTCTGTGTCTGTGTCTGTGTCTGCACTGTCGTCTGCACCAAGCTTAGGATGCTCGAATCAGTAGCGAGAGAGGGTGTGTGGAGGATATGGATAAACTTGCCCCATATCCTTGCCTATCAGTTAAGTTGCATACATCCATCCCTACCGACATCCCAGATCCCAATCCAGGCATGTGCGAGGTGGATGGCGTATGCATGTACTCGAGCATGTAAAAGGTACTTTGGTAAAGTTCAACGTACCGTTACATGTGCAGGCGACATTCTGAACTTCGATACTATTCCCTTCTTATGTCCGCTGCTAAGTATCAATGTTAATTAATATCAGCGACTCAACCTTGTGCGCCCTGCAGTTACTCCATCCAGACGTACAAGGGAAATGGAAGGAAAGGGAATGAAACCAAGAACCCCTCTTCCGCCTCCCAACCGTTGTCGGCCGTTTCAGTTCCATTTCCATTTAAAAGCTACAGATTTGCATACCCAGGCCTGATTCCCACTTGGTATGTACCTATTTCACCGGCTCGAATTTCCTGCTTGTTTGGCAGCAGAAACGATAGCTTTACTCGCCCCCAAAGAGATATGTACATACATAGAGAAAAAAAAAAGAAAAGAAAAGAAAAAAGTGCTAAAGAAGGGAAAAAAAAAAAAAAAAAAAAGTTGGTTCACTGAAACTTTAAACAGAAAAAAAGTTAACTTGAAGTTGACACGATCGAGAGATGCCCAATTGGAAATCACGGAATAAGTACAGTGACTTGGACCAGCCCAGAACTACTACTATCAAAACTAAACTTTTCTGAGAACCGCCCTTTCGCACATGTCAACCTTATCCAATATTTGGCCTTTTTTTTTTACCTCAAGCCTGCTTGCTACATATGGCAACGCACAGTGTTTCTACCGGCAGCGTTTCTTCCTGCATAGTACATATACATACCATTGAGAAATTCCGGATATCCTCGAAGCCGGATGAAGATGGGGAAGGAGGAGGGCAGTGTCTTGCAATTACCAAACGGAAGGTCCTCACGAGGCCGACCGCTCTTCGGCTCTACATATGAAACTTATCTCACTAATCGTTGAATCCTAGTTAGTTCGTATTAAGAGCTTAGCTCGCTCGCTTGCCAAGGTAAAATTCCCGGTGGGGACCCTTTCTCCAAATTCGCGGGGAAATTTAATTCCTCTCTGCAACGCAAGCCCTTTCTTTTTAAAAATGCAACAAAACGCTGAAAGGAAAACCTACGCAAACTCGTGTCCTCTTCAATTCTGCTAACCACCCGCATGCGGTCGAGCACATGATTCAACTTGAATTCAATTCGAAGCTATTAAAAGATATGCTCCTTCTTAGTCTCGTAATATAGCTCCTTCTGACGTGTAAAAGTATGATAATAAAGTTGTATGAAAAAATAATATAATTTGTACAGTTTTTGCTTAAGATTTAAAAAAGAAATACGTGGCTATATATAGATATTCCTGACTCTTATGTACACATTATATATACTTCTCGATATATACTGATTCGTATATATACACATAATCCATATCGTCTTCCAGTTCTGTTTTATATATACATATCTTTTTTTACAAGCACTGGGAGTAGTATGGGTTCTAGAGGGAAAAGGCGTGTTAGCAAGCTCGAACGGTTCAAAAAAGGTTTATTTTCAAAAATATATAATAGGATTATCAACTCACCAAGACGACGCAAGAGTACGGAGCCTCGCAAACAGTTGTTCCGGTCCATCCGATACCACCGCACTGTTGCCAGTGTGTGGCAACGACTGATGGTGTCGCGCTGGTCTTGGTAGTAGTGGTAGACGACTTGGTCGTGGTTTTAGTAGTGGTGGGGGTGGTCGTCTTGCTGGAAGCAGTGGTCGTCTTGGTAGTGCTGGGGGTGGTCGTCTTGGCAGTGGTGGTTTTCGAAGTGGTAGTGCTGGTGGTGGTGGTGACTGCCTTGGTTGTTGTGGTGGTGGAGACCTTGGTGGTTGTGGTGCTGCTGGTCGTGGTTGGGCGGACGCTGGTGGTCGTGGAGGTCGAGGTGGTGGGGTTCTTCCATCCCTGGATCTCGTCGAGGTTGAGGACGTAGTCGGTGTTGTAGACTGACTTGAGCAGGTCAATGGAGTTCCATTGGCCGCCGGAGATGTATTCACCAGTCCAGATGCAAAAGTAGACCCAGTCGGCCTGGTACAGTTGTAGCTGGGCAGGGTCCATGATGGATCCGATCTCGGTGGCGGCAATGATCTTCTTGTCACTAACCAGGTTCAGGAGCGCATTGTAAGTCGCCGAGATTGGCTATCATTATCATCATCAATACCTGTTAGTCACCAAGTCCAATAACCGTATATATAATAATAAAAACCATCCAGGGAAAAGAAAAAAAAAACTTACGCCGTGATCACCCTGGGTATAAGTATCAGCGCTGACAATATCAACGGTGGAATCACCAGGATACCAATCCGCAGCGACAGAGTTCCAGATCCAGATCAAATTGTTGATTCCGTGGTAATTCGTGAGACGGTCATAAACCAAATTCCACAGCTTCTTGCAAGCCTCCGGTCCCTGAGCACCCCACCAGAACCACTTACCCTCAGCCTCGTGCAAAGGCCTGAAGAGAATTGGGACACCGGCGGTCTGGAGTTTCTTCAGCTGGACAGCGATGGTATCGATATCGTGGACGAGAAGGGTATAGTTGGCGTTGGTGGTATCGGCAAGAGCGGTGGCAACGTTGAAGTCGGTGGCGGCGGTGTAGAAACCGGACCACCATCTCTGCTCGGGAGTATCGTAAAGACCGACGGGGGCACCCCAATGCCAGCAGAAAGTAATGATACCACCGCGGGCAGCGAAGGCGATCGCCTTGTCGACGTCAGTGCTGGAAGCACCGCGCGAGGTACGCGAGTCGACGTAGTCCATAAAATCCACACCGAGAATCGCGGGTGTCTTTCCAACGTTTGTAGTAACCCAGTCGAGGGAAGTCGCGTCTTGCTGACCGGACAGGATGTTCTTGCCGTAGATGCTGCCGAGGAACTTGAGCAGCGCCTTAGCATCCGAATTGGCGGCAGGGTTGACCGGGGTCGTGCTGATCTGATGGGGTCCCCTTGGAACGGACGGGGACAGCGTGATGGCGTCGATGAGATACCACCCCCAGTTGTTCTGGATCTGAATGGTGTTCGAGCCAGCATTCAGGAGCACCTGTCCGGCGGAGACGGTGACCCAGCTGGTGGTCGCGGGGAGGAAAACCTGACCTCCGCCGGCTCCGTTCAAGACAACGGTAGTATACTTGTCACCGTACGGGCCATTGTAAACGATCTTGAGGTCGTAGAGACCCTGGGCGGTGCTGGTGACCGTGAATTTGATCTCGTCGCCAGATGTATCGAAACCCTCGACGTATCCGGTACCTGTCACCCCGCGCAAATAACATGATTTAGTATCATATATAAAGCATGCATGCATCCCTCACCATCGAAAACAATTGAAGCTTTTCCCACATACCGGTAAATCCAGCAACAGATGTTCCAACAGTAACACCAGTCAGACTGGCAGACTCAGCTTGATAAGTCGCCGTCTGGGCCGACGAGGACCCCACCAAAGCGGCGAGGACGAAAGACAAAAGACCCAACATCTTTGCTTTCCTGCTCAAGTATACAACTAATCTGGAAGCAAAAGAATATCAAAAGAACTCTGTGTCGCAGAGCAGAGCAAGCAAGGAGGAGGGGGGGTAGGAGTTCTACATCATGGCGGCCGCGTCCAGTTATATACCTGTCTCCTACACCATAATCGATATAAATATCAAAATCGATCTAATCCAATTCATGATCAGATGCTTCTTGAAATCGCATAAGCATCGGATGAAAATCCATCAAACCTAGGAACCAACCCCGTTGAACCTGGTATACTGCCTCCCTCGGAGCTTGAAGCTCCGAATTGCAATCTTGGGAACCGGAAGCAACAATCGAGGATCCCCGGACGCCGGAAAAAACCGAATGGAGTCGGTGCGATGAGCCCATTGTTCTTTTTTTTTTTAGGTGAAGATGTGTCGAAAAGGAAATTTCCATATATCACATGGTTGCAGGTACTGGTCCCGGCGTCATGATAACACAGCTAAACTTGTAGCTTATCGCCACAATCCACTGCACTCCACCACAGCCACGCATAGAATCTGGTACCTGAATTTACCATACCTTAGAGGTGGGTCGCTCTGAAGAAGCCGAATTAACACCTGCAAGATTTATAGAGAGAGAGTTTATTCTCCATCCCCACAAAAAGTCGAAACACCGGATGAATCCAACGGTGGGGGCAAGCCGGTGCATCGGGCCGCTCGCATAACATCTCCCACCAAAAATACCACGCAACGCCGCACTACCGCTCTCTACTATCTCTACAACGGGTAATTCTTCGCATATACGCCATATAACCCCAGGTAACATAGGGCCCGGGAAACCCGTAAACGTTGAAAAAACACACCCTATATATAAGGATATATCCTAGGTTCTAATTAGAGTCCGTGCCGGGCACATGGGCGTCTTCTCATCTATATACAAAAAAAGGATGGGCTTATAAACACGTCCACGGAAGCTATGCGTCCGGTCCCATACCTAAAACACACACCCTTAAACAAAAAAAACTTGGGATGGAATCTTTCGAATTCGACTTTGGGGGTTTATTTGGTGCCTGATCTACGCTTCCGTCCCGGAATAACGAGGAATAACCCATGGTACAATTACGGAAACACATCTAGCACCACGATTTGCATTGTTTCAATATAAAAAGCTAACGAAGGGAGGGAAGAACCCCCCTCGGTTGATGGAAGGGGAGAAAGAAGGATCCGAGGCTCGTTAGAAGACTAGATCCGAAGTCCCTGATAAAAGTTGAAACGATCGATAACGCAATAGCTTATTGGGCCCTTACAAAAATATTATTAACTGAACTTGTACAATCGTCCGCAGTTTAGAACCGAATCTGGCAAGACGGCCGGCCGGAATATCGCCATCTCGATTGCATACATACCATCGCATCGGAGTTCGTAGATGCGTAGGCCCCCCTAGAATATGGTATGAGACCCTCCGGTGGGAGGTTTAAATCTTTGAGCATGTTTGTGTATTAGCACTACTGCGTCCGACGGACGCCTATTGGCTGCAGAATCGCAAGATATATCCTAGCAAATGCTGCTGCTCAAAGTCTTTCATCGCGCCTTCTAAACTTACCAATCCCATCAAGTCACCTCAATGTTGTGTTTCGACTCCAAGGGTCAAGTACCAGTACAAAAATTCCGGGCGAGTAACATACGACATCATCGTCGCAATCAGGATCGAATAAAAAGACCCCGATCTTCAAGTTTAACCCTTTCGCTAACACGCGACCTACATCTGCAGGGCGAAGGCAAAAAAAAAAAAAAAAAAGCTTCGAATTCAAGATACAACCCCTTCTACCCAGATCCCTAATCACTCTTTGTATCTATACATCCACGTGACATCCAAGAAATAGCCAAAACGGCGAGTCGATCTCCGGACTTGCCATCAATCCGATCACCAAAAGCTACGCTAATACTTCCGCAGATCTGGGTGGCAAAAGAGTACCTTTTCATCGTCATATCAAAAATGTTTGGCAGTGAAAAAACGTGGTGCGGAGAACGAAGAAGTTCTGCATCACACAGCATTCAGCTGTTATTGTCATACTCTCATTTTTATGATTACTTGAACCGATTCACAAATATTTCATGTCCCCATGGAGATTTTAAATATATTTAAAATTTGCATTGGGTCCGTCAGCGCTATAGCACTGCATTCTGATGTTTCGTGGGACTTGCCGTTATAAACAAGGGTTTGCTACACCCACTCAATTGAGGATATTCAGGTAAATTTCATGGAACTTTCAAATATAAGCCCTCAATTAGGCTTTAAAAAACCCAGCAAGTTCAGGGCTCAAGCTCTTCTCACTATTAAGTCTCAAATCACATATCCGGAGCAGTGCGTGAACAGCATCAAGACAAATCATCCAGGCCGCACAAGTTCTCACAAAACAAGATTTAAAAGACCCTACACACCTCCCCGCCAATTGCAAATGGCCAAATTCTAGATCCAGAACCAAAAAAAGCTTAAGTCCAAATAATCCAGCCATTAAAAGGCAAACCCTGACGCACCTCTGGTTGTTCAGACATGGTAGCCCCCCGCTCTCCACCCCCCCTCTGCAAATCCTACTAACCAAAAACAGTCTCGCAAGAAGCAGGCACAGCAAAGGGTGCGGGGTAATAAGAGGGAGAGAAAATTTTTTTGTTTGGTGCGTGCGCATGGTGTATGATGACGTGCATTTAAACAATTGAAGGTCTCTGATCAATAATGTGTGATATATAAGACCTTTCAAGACTATATCGTCTCTAAGAGAGGATCATATTTTCTTGATGGTGGGTTTCACCGTTGTAGTCATCTGTCGTTCAAGGTTTCGGGTTTGGCGAGTCAAGTGGAGAAAACATGAAGCATCTCGATTACATAAGATATATATAAGGTATAGGCTCATTTTCGAGGTACTATATCTACAGGCTAATACATAGCCAGCTAGATACTTGCATATATATAGCACATCTACGCTCCACGGGACGTATATAGGTGTATAATAGTAATATCGACGTCCGATTTCCCAGAAACCCCCTCTTCAATAAGGGAAGAGGTAAAGCTTCGTATACCAGGGAAACCACCGTCCGTAAAGGATTTTATTCGATTTTTTTACTTTGTTCTTCCTTTTCCACGTTCTGTCTTTCCCGCATAACCGGGAAAGAAGACAGTACTGGGTGAGAGATACGGGAAACACGAAACAGCAAGTAACACCCGGTGTAAAACTTATAGAAAGAGTAACGAGGAAGAATAACTTTGGATATTGAAGAAGACTGGGAATAGGGAGTAGGAGACACTAAAACTGATACATGATAATGGACAGGAAATCATAGAAGGCAATAAAGGGGAGTTTGGTGATTTTTTGATGGGGATCGGGATTTGTGGTAGCTGGGGTGCGGATGAAGGGTAAGCGGCGCCAAAGCCACTCGGGGTGAGTATGAAGAGTTTCCGATCGGGATTTTGTATCGCGATGCTTTTGTTAGGCGTTCTACGAATGAGACTGGGGCAAAGGGTGCCCAAATAATAAGGTCTTGATTGGTCAAAAGAAGCCTATGAAAAGGAGAAATAAAATTTTGGACAGGATCGCAATATCAAATAAGAACCGAAAAAAAACCAATTGGCTAGGGTCGCGTGTAAGAGAGCTTGGTGCGAGTCGCAAGGATGTAGGTTTAACAAGCAATCGAGAGCTTTCAAGCAGCCGAACTCGAGGGGTTTACTTCGATTCCTCAGCTGGAGGGGCGGCTTCGGCTGTCCCGGTCTTAGGGGCAGTGTCGGCATCCTTTGGTGGGGCATCAGCCTCGGCCTCAGCGCTGTCTGACGAAGTCCAGAGAGTAAGGTTGTCGCGCAGGAGCTGCATGATCAGGGTGGAGTCCCTGTAGCTCTCCTCACTAAGAGAGTCAAGCTCTGCGATAGCGTCATCGAAAGCCTGCTTGGCGAGATGGCAAGCACGATCGGGCGAGTTCAGGATCTCGTAGTAGAAAACGGAGAAGTTGAGGGCCAAACCCAGACGGATTGGGTGAGTTGGGGTGAGTTCGGTTTGGGCAACATCGGTTGCCGACTACACAACGTCAGTTATTGGGAGCAGGGTTACAAAGGTCTACAGTACAATACGCACCTTGTAGGCATCGTGAGCAGAGCTGGCGGCGTCCTTGCGCTTGTCACCGCTTGCGAACTCAGCGAGGTATCGGTGGTAATCACCCTTCCTATATAGGGGTTAATAGAGATATATGGCCGAATACGGACAACACGACTGACATCTTGTGGTAGAAGACCTTGGACTCGCCAGTCTCGGCCTTCTTGATGAGGTAATCGTCGAGGACCTGAAGAACATCCTTGCAGACATCTTCCAGCTCTTTCTCGATCTTGGCACGGTACTCGCGAATCTTGGCAACATGCTTCTCGGACTTTTTGCTTTCCTCCTTCTGTTCGATGGAGGAGATGATACGCCATGAGGCTCTTCGGGTGCCGACGACATTCTTGTAGGCGACTGAGAGGAGGTTGCGCTCGTCCATGGTGAGTTCGCCACCAAGCTATATGAACGACGTTAGATCCTGACATATTTTGATATCTGATCGCGTTAGAGCCTCACCTTAGCGACTTCCTATATGCCCGAAAAAAATGTGTGTTTAGCGGGGTAGAGCTTTCCAAAAGGGTATAACGCTTAGGTTTTACCTTCATGTACTCAACCATTTCTACGAGTCATGTCAGCCTTGACCTCTATAGCTTAAGGGGGTTTCTGTGATTGCCTACCATCGTAACGTTCCGCCTGCTCGCACAGCCTGGCGAGGAATGTTTTGCTGTGATCCTTGTTAGCATCTAGTAATATTGTTCGTCCGAGCCTCCATTGCGTTCATTGTGGAGCCGAATAGACCAGAAGAGACGTTTGAACCTACTTGTCACGCTGTAGGCGAGGGAAATCGTTAGCAATCAGTTCGAACAAACCACCAGAACCTTGTTTAGGATGCCCGATAGGACAGTAGCCATCGAACGCCCCCCTCTGAGGTGTCACATGCAACGGTGTTCCTGCCCCGCTAACGTCTTTTTACCAGGGGAGAAGGTTTTGCGTTGTCGAACTCCTCAACGGGCGAGACATCCTCGAGGCGATGATATGGAAAACGAGACGGACATGAGCCTCCTACGTACCTCGGCAGTCATTGTATATAGAGTGGATGATGAAGAGGAGTTCGGGTTTACGGAGGAAAGAGGTTATCGAAGGTTCTGCATAATCGATCAACTCGTCAGCGAGGGGTTCTTTGAGTTCCCGGTCAAACACCTTCACAGACGGGGTTGAGAGCTCTAAGGGAAGCTCCAGAGAGGCAGGAGGAGACAAGGAGAGGCTACCTCGTGATGGGCAAAGGCGATGAGAAGCTGGTGAAGCTGAAGCTGATGGAGATGGAGATAGTTGATGGCAGAGATTGGAAGATGTTCGGTCAGGGAGAAAGGAAGTGGAGGGAAGAAAGAGAGGGAGAAGAGAGGGACGGCGTTGTCGTAAACAAATTTAATTTGAAGGGAGGAAAGCGAGCCCACTCAGAACCGTCTCAGTCCTCAACTGCAACTCCCCCCATTCACCACCACCAATACTAATCCCATAACTAATCTGTGAATCAATCACCAGGCCCGCTCCGTCTCCGCAGCTTCATCGATCGATCGATCTGTCAAGGCAATTACACCGGTTACCTCTCTGTAAACGCATCTCATCTTTATTTTATTTTAGTTATTTATTCTAATTTTTTAAATTTTTTTTTTAAAAAAAAGAGTATTCTTCAAATCCTGCAACTACTAACCACTGACTATCACTAAGGATACTTCCAAATGACTTTGCGTATTTGAAAGAGCGTCCAGACGACGGCGACAGTGGGGTGCCTCGAGGAGGATCCTCTTCATCCTTCTCAGATGGATGTTATATACAGCTGCCTTGGTAGCTCCCAGGTAGCTTCCCAGAAGCTTAGTACGGCGTAGTACCACGGAACCTCCATCTCATAGGTCCCTATGAGCTATTAAATTCAGCTTCCAGTAGACGCTCTCCGTCAAGAACAAACAAATAAAAATAAAAAATCTTCATCAATTACAGGCCCTCTAACGCAGGTTGATTGACGCTTTTACCTGTGCTTGCTCCTTGCTGGCTGGCTGGCTTCCCGCTGTGCAGCTGCAGTTTGCAGGCCATACGCAGGTCACAGGATACACCGCTCCCTTCTTTTGAGGACAGATGCTTCCAGAAACAGCATGCTAGTCACGCACGCACAACCTTGGCTGCCAAAGAACCGAACCGAACTTCCCGTGTCTGTTCTGGCTGAGTTTTCGTTGGTGCTGCTGCCATGCTCGAACAAGGGCCGCTGCTCAGAGGCACCTTCATGCCGTTCTATCCCTGAGCGCCTTATTTGTTGACCCGTCTCTTATTATAAAAAGAGAGCGTTGATGTATTACACTTGGTAGGTTAGAAAGGCATTGACTAGGTCATGGTTACAATGCTACCCTTACTTGTTTAACACAATCCATCCGCCATGGAACTTCGGACGGTAGATAGTCTCCGGATGCGTACCCACCGACCATTCGCTGTCGACGTTAGAGCGAGAGACATGCATACTTAGGCGCTTAACCGGTCATGGTTCTGGTTTATCATCTTTGAGGAGGCGGGTTTCCCAGCATCCGGGCCCTTGTACAGACGGCGTCAATGCACAGAGGGCTGTCTAGGCTATATGCCCGTCAAATCAGAAAAAAATAAAATAAAATAAAAACTCTACACAAATAAAGCAAAGTCGCCTTTTTACTAGAAATCACCAAAAAATTTCTTCACCTCGAATTGCGGGAGCTTTGGGGAAGGTTGCAGCTCCTGTCCCGTCGACACAGCCCCATTGTCCGTCTCCGTCCTTTGGAGACCGCTGGCCGATGATCCGGTGGAGAGTTTCCGATCCCAATTATAAGGAGGGATCTGGGGGAGCACAGGCCGCGGCTTCTTCCCAGTGGTTCGATACCCACGCTAACAGATTTGATGAAGTGCGAGACCCACATATCACACTTTCGAATGGGAAAGCTTAAAGCTTGTCCCGGTTCCGCGAAAAGGAACCTCTTAGCTACTCCCAAACCATTGAAATTCCCAGGGAAATACGTATTGTCTGATGTTTGGTATCTTATCTCTATGGACCAAAAAAAAACCTGCCTTTCATATAAAGCCTGAGCCAGCCCGCGTCGGTTATATTAAAATCAACCCTGATGTCGTGCCATGTATTTGCAGCGACGTCATCGGCATTACCCCACCGCATCCTTTCATGCAACTTCCAGCCAGCAGGAATTAAACCCGGCTGACCTACATGAGAAAGAAAGATATCAGAGGCAAACTCAATCAGATTCGACGTAATACAATCCGGTGCTGCCGTTGTGGCGGAGTGCTTCTGGATACAATAGCTTCATGCACAATACCAAGCCACAAGCGCTGTCTCCTAAGCCTTCATGACAAACACGTGGCGCACCCAAATACCACGCTCACAACGCAGAGAACCCGTTTAGATCATTACCTCGGCCCCGGATTTTTATAAGGAAGCTGTTCCTTCCGGTCATTCGACGCCTTACGAAGCAGTTCTAGGTATCTATACCCGATATTTCATTCTTATTCATTTGCTACTAATGGGTTTGGTATGAAAAGACGTCAAATATGGATATCACTGCAAGAAAAGAAAATACGAAATCTGGAGTTTTATTTATGCGTAAAAAGGAAAAAGAAAAGGAAACTTCTCCTGAAGAGGGGACACTCCAGGAGATATCTTCGCCAAAGTTATATTCAAGAAAGATAATTTGTATCATTGTATCATATCATAATTTCATCGTATACTCGTAAAAGACGAAAAACCAAACCCAAAACCAAAAAAAAGAATACTGGTTTCCATATCTCCAAATTCTAGCTCCTAAATTATTATTTAATTAGGGCAGGATGGAGATAGCATGGAGTTTGTATAGACTATTTCTACTAGTATCTATACCCGCCGCCACCGCCGCCACCGCCGCCATACCCATATCCGTCATCACCATCCGTAGGTGTGGTCGTCTTGGGGCCAGGTGGCTTAGTGGTCGTGCTAGTTTTTCCACCTGCAGTGCTGGACTTGGTGGGACTGCCCTTACCGCCTGGAATTGCGCTGCTCGTTGTCGATGTACTGCCCTTGGCCGTCGTCTTACATCCGTTACTTGGTGGAGACCAAGAAGTCGTGAGCGGGCAGCCGCAGTCATCTGGGCACTGTCCTGGGACGTAAACAGTAGTGGTAATCTGCTTGGTATTTCCAATACAGGAGCATCCGTACTGTTTCTCAATGGTGGCTGTCTTTGTGCACTTCTGGATACAGAGTTTCTTGTTGCAGACACGAGTGGAAACGGTAACGGTAGTGGATGGTGGGCATTTAAGATCTTGTTGGGAGGTGACAGAGCTGCCCTTACCACCTGGGGTACCGTCGTCCTTAGAGGTGGTCGTAGTAGTAGGCTTGCTAGTTGTGACAGGTTTGCTGGTTGTAGCAGATTTGCTGCTTGAAGGAGCGCTTGATTTGGCAGTAGTGGAAGTGTAAGCCTTGACGCTGGAAGAATTCGAGCTGGACTTGACGGCTGAAGTCGCAGCTTTAATAGTTAAAGAACTGGTCGTGGCAGGCTTGCCGATTGGAGAACTTGACTTGGAGCTAGAAGCAGTAGTAGTCTTAACGGTTAAAGAACTGGTGGTGGCGGGTTTGCCAATTGGTGAGCTCGATTTGGAGCTGGAGGCGGTAGAGCTCTTAGAAGTAGTCGTAATAGCAGCAGGTTTTCCGGTTGTCGTGCTGGAACCTGCTTTGCCGGTGGTCGTACTGCTTTTTCCGGTGCTATTATCCTTGCCAATTGTAGAATTGACTTTGGCCGTAGTGTTATTGGTGGTACCAGACTTGCTTGTCGTAGTCGTGCTAGCCTTGCCTGTCGTAGTGGTACCAGCCTTGCTAGTCGATTTATCGCTGGTCTTAAGAGTTGTACCAGATGTCTTGACAGCAGGAGCGCTAGAGCTTGGCTTCACAGTGGTAGTGGTGGCCTTGCTAGTCGTCGTGCTTATTTTGATAGTACTGGTAGTGGTCTTCACAGCAGGCTTGGCGGTAGTGGTAGTAGTTGACTCTTCATCGTCAGGTCCGTAGCCGTATCCTCCACCGTCTTCTCCATTGTCTTCGGTTCCCTTAGTGCCAACTGGGCTTTCAGAAGTAGTGGAAGAAGGCTTGCCGATCGCAATACCGTCATCTTTAGTAGACGCTGAGGTTGTTGAAGAGCCGTTCGAGCTGCCAGACCCAGACTTTGTGGTGGTATTAGAACCTTTAGTAGTGCTGCTCTTATCATCCTCGCCGTTACCGTTTTCGCCACTGGGCTTGCTAGTGGTTGCAGATGATCCGGAAGTCGTCGTCGAGCCCTTTGGGCCAGGCGTGGTGGTATCACCCTCATCATCCCCGCTGCTCCCCTTCTCGCCACCAGGCTTCGTTGTGGTACTAGTATATGGTCTAGATTTAGTGGTAGATCCAGAGGTGGTAGTGGTACCCTTGGTACCAGGTTTGGTACTGCTATCCTCATCACCCTCTGTGCTGCTACCTGACTTAGTCGTCGGATTCGCTTTTGAGATAGTACCTGATTTAGAGGTACTCGAACCTGGCTTGGTGCTTGAACTTTGTCCTCCATCGGTACCGCCTCCTGATTTTGCGGTGGTGGTAGGTTGAGTTCCAGGTGTGGTGGAGCTAGTTTTCACGGATAGATTCACGCTCGAGCTTGACTTCGAGCTTGAGGTAGATTTAGAGCTTGGCCCGGGCATCGTGCTCGAGGCAGGTTTGGAACTTGAACCAGACTTGGAACTCGAGCCAGGCTTTGTGCTTCCAGATGTCTTGACACTGCCGCCAGAGCATTTCGTCGAGGTCATCGGTAGCTTAGTGGTTATAGTAACCATCGAGCAGTAACCGCGGCCCTGACATACTCTGGTAACTCTAGAAAACGCCTCGAAATATTTAGTCGTCTTGCAATTAGCGTTAGCTCCACTAGGAGGCTGCGTCGTGCTGCCGCAAACAACTGAAACCATCGAGAAAGTTTGAACAGTCGTCACGAGTTGGGTCAGGGTTGTCGGTTTGCAGTTATCTTTAATTCTCCCAGCCGCTGACACCCCTGTCAGACCAGACGCACTAATCAGGTTATTATCTTAGCATCTGCCTCTCAAATATCGGGCCTGCGGTCTGGATGCACATTGGATAGATAAAAGCTTTAAGAGTATTAATCTAACATACCTGGCCAACAAAAGAGTGAACAATTGCCCACTCGGCTTCATCTTGGGCTACTTCGTTTTCACGTGGTCGTGTTCCAAAGTTGATAAAATGAATGACTTAAAGCTAGTTTTGTATAATGAATGTAACCAGTGTATAGTACCTCTAACGAAAGCACTTCCAATGATGTACCAATAGCAATAACGAGAGACTATTGGCAGAATACTACAGGGCTCTTAAGCCACCTGCAACAGAAATGAATGGGACGATATCAAGCCAATCAGCGAGACATCAAAGTACAAGGAACGACAGGCCGACGATGGTCGGGAAAGTTGATGGTTCATTCTTTTAGGTGCCTAGGCTTCCCTTTATAGGGCCTTTCTTACCACATGAGTTACAAAGATGATAAATGCCCAAGAAACCGGAATGGCCGATATATTTCTTTTCTCGTTTTTTTATACAGTTCGCAATACTGGCAATGGTGGTGTTGAGTTGACGTTGTGGTTTCTTATCATTGCCAAGACCCACAATTTGCGCCTGTCCAACCGAGACCAGACCCGGGTTCCGGCTCGACTACCCAATCCGCTACAACGGCGACCCAAAGGGTAGGCGTATGAGTTCCCACACACTATCTAGCACCCAAAGAACAGATTATAGAATATCAATGCACGGCTCAGCGGCTATGTTAGCTTGAACCATCCTCGGTTTACCAATAGTTGATTCGGCATAATGCACATAATGCTCGCTTCTGAAATAAAAGTTGGTACATGGGATTGCTGGCAATAACAGCCGACTTGGTAGCCATTCATGAAATATATCAATTGCCAGCCGCTCAAAGATAAAAAGTAACTTTTAATAGCGTGCACATATTCAGTAAGCATAGTCGTCACTAGCTAGTTCTAGACGCCGCGATCCTCTACTGAATCAACATCGAGGACAATTGCGTGAGTTTCATGAATTCAAAAGCAAAAGCCGCCGGTTAAACCACAGACAAATGGTATTTTAGAAGCTTTGTACTTTTCTTCGGCTACTAAGGACTTAATAAATCTACCAAGACAACTCTGATCCAGAAAATCTGCTCATAAGTTTGATGTTTAGAAATGGAATATTACACAGCGAGCGAGCTCGAACCCAGCCAGACTCATATTTTAAGCACGAAACCAACATTAAAACATTTGAGGCTGCTGAGCCTTTCTCCGTTAATATTTTACTAAGAGTAATTCTCTGGTTATACCATATCAAAGGAGCAAGCAAGCCCTCTCCAAATATCCCACAGACGTGTCCGAAACTGTCAATCTATTCAGAAAATACTGACGTTTTCTATTATTGATACATGGCTTTAAGATCCGTTGATTAAAATAAAATGACATGTAGATTACACCTATCTTACAGTAAAGTTATTGATCTAGACCTATAACTAGAACTCTTGGGCTACTTGAACAGCGAGTTTGCGTCAGGGCCCTCACAGCAGATCATCCCTAGATCGAGAGGTTTTTTCCTAGATATCGGTAGCAATTCTCGTTATTAGGTGCGAAACGGTCGGGTATACCGTTGGAAGAAACTCTTAGTATATCTATTAATTTCTGGCAGA
Organism: Arthrobotrys iridis; assembly: GCA_036971165.1. NCBI lineage: Eukaryota > Fungi > Ascomycota > Orbiliomycetes > Orbiliales > Orbiliaceae > Arthrobotrys > Arthrobotrys iridis. The sequence continues at coordinate 549,782 of JAJTTS010000015.1, read as the reverse complement.
GCAGAAGCCAAACCAAAATCGTGTTAGCTTACAAAATCTGGACAGGAACTATTTTGTTGTATTTCGATATATCGCGTGTTGTTCCACGCGCCCCGGCCTTGGCTTTGGAGGGGCAAAACTATAAGCCTCGTACCCCTCTGATGTTGCCGCGTGTTCTACCACCACCGCCTCGATATAACGGTGCGAAAGGTATACTGTGTCATCTCCCGAACCAGAAAAGAAGGCACATAAACAATCCGGATACATAGGCCTATTTATGTTGTAAACCGCTTGCTACGAACCGAAATCTCTCTCAACGGTCTTCGATCCATCAGCCACTTGCGGCGTTCAACCTAAAGGCGCAGTGCTCAGACATAGCTTTGAACAGAGATCGCGAAAATGCCACAAGGCAAGTAGATGGCTTAGAGTAAAGAAAAAATGCTTAGAGCCTTTCTCTATAAAGCGTTACAAAAACAGCTAGTATACGGGAAAGTCAACTAACCTTTTCTTTGACAGTCGACCTTGATTTTTACGCAATCCTGGGAATCTCAACCTCTGCAACTCAGGATGAAATCCGGAAAGCCTACAAAATCCAGTCGCTTAAGACTCACCCGGATAGAGTCCCTGTAAATGACCCTTCCCGTCCCGAGCGGACCAGGAAATTCCAGCAAGGTATACATCTTACATGAATCACCCATTCTGGATTACATACCTAATTCATCTTTTCGTAAATTGTAGTGCAAGAAGCATATTTTACGCTCTCCGATTCCGCACGCCGCCGCGACTACGATGCGAGTAGGACATATAACCCGCCTCGTGGAGCCGCATCATGGCAGGATGCACAATTCGGTGACATCTTCGAAGAAATGATGAGGGATGAGGGATTAAAGGACGCAGATGACCCGGAGGCAAGGACAAAGGCGACCGGCCGCTTTTATGGGGTCATGGGAGGTGTCAGTGGAGCGGCCTTGGGGTTCATTGTTGCGAATTTCCCTGGGATGATTGGTACGTTTTACCCAGACAGATATCAGCAGGTTTTT
>JAJTTS010000015.1:443922-548728 GCA_036971165.1 Arthrobotrys iridis | reverse complement strand
TTTTGAAAAGGACTAAATATTTCCATAGCGGGCGCTGTCGCAGGCAACCGTCTAGGCGCAGTTAGGGACGCTAAGGGAAAGTCCGTATATGAGGTCTTCCAAGAATTGCCGCAAAGTGAGAAGGCGAAAGTGAGAATTCCGAGAACCCCTCCGATTCTGCTACCACCCCATGCTAATATAAAGAGATCTTTTTGTCTAGCTATTGTCTGATCTTGCCATAAAAGTCCTCGCCCAAGTAGTAACGGTTTAGATGGCCGAGGTTAAACGTTGACAAAGGCGTGATGGTTTAAATTTGACTTTGTGTGAAGTTATTTCACATAAATCAAGGCGTTTAGGATATAGTTATATCAGTTACGAGATCGCATAGCGCCCAAATACAAGGTCGAGATGATTTGAATCTTTCAGTCTCATGAACCGACTGCGTTCGTGTCCATGCGGTTTCCTGCATAATAACTCTGCTTTCGCTACGGCCTCCAGAGCCCATGTGAACAGCATTTATTCTTTGAATGGCCTAGCGCTAGAAAGGATGTCTGCGACATTTCAAAAAGAAAAGAGTGACCGAATGCAGGCTAATTGAGTAAGCAATGCGCCATGCTATGAATAAAAAAGATACCGTCTGTTTTGAGATATAACATGGAGGTACAAACAGAATAAAGGTAAAGGCTGATATTTTTTAGAGATTCGGCTTCATGGTTCGAAGTATTACTAGCTCTAACCCCGCACCCTCGGGTGTCAGCATTGATCCTTTTGTTTAAATCACGAATAGTAAAAGCACCATCAAACGCCTTACCTTGGTCGTATTCATCATGTCACAATTTTTTCCACTCTTTCAAATGTGGTGACGGCGCCCTCTGATTCACAGTACTCCTCTTTGCGCCAAACCAAGTCTCCAGCTCTTGTCCTTTCTCCTCTACCTCATCATCTTCGGGTACCCACCTCTCCACAAATATTCCCAAGTTTAAAATATCTATCAACTGCTGTAAATGCCCAACGTGCTTCTCAATCTCACTTCCTTCCATCCACTTCTCGCCCTTTGGAAACTTGCTTTTCGGTTGTCCTAGCTTTTCCGGTGGGTTGTTGGGATCGTACCGATGTGGCGTACCATTTCCGTAGAACCACACCTTTTCGTCTTTATAGTCTCTCCAAACAGTGAGAAGATTATAAAAGAACGCAGAGTAAAAGAAAGTTCTGTCGGCTTTCACACGCTCCAGAATGTTGACTCCGAGTGGAAGACCCGGCATAAAAGGCAAATTGCGCTCAAGTTCCCCTCCTAACATGACTTTACGCGGCTCTTTGATACTCATAGCTGGCTTCCAAAAATAATTTTCGCCTAGCGCATTTGGATCCCTCGGGAAATCTTTTAGGTCAGGCATTATTAGGCATTGATCAAAGATGGTTTGAAGTAGCTCTGGGTCTCGCGCCAGGTAATAGGGTTGTAATTCGTGACAAAATATGGAGTAAGTTGCCATGGGCTTTTCCGGTGGATCTTTCGGTGGTGGGGGAGACTCGTTGATGTTGATGGTGATCCCTTCGAACATATCCCTACTGAAAGGTATAGGGAAGTTGTTTGCATCCACTCGGCGATAGTCGGAAAGATTGAACTTCAACCTTTCGTTTCGAGCCCTAGGTACTCTCTCCGCATGCTTTTGTTTTTCATCTTCCGGAAGGTCTGCCCACTCCTTGTCGACCCATTCGTGACAATCGTCTGAAGTCATCCTCATGGTAAGGCTGAACGCCCTGACCAGAATAGCCTCTCTCTCCTTTGCCAATAGGAAATGCACCCAGTCCATGAAGAAGCTTGGCCCAAGGTTTATAAAAGAAAGGTACAGATGCTGTTGAACGATGAGAGCTTGATGGTATGTTTTGATTATAGAAATCTCTTCCCATCGGGCGGCAGAGGGAAAGTTTTTCTGGAAGTCCGCTGGTAACTCCCAGTGTTTTGGTGAGGCCTTGAATTGGAAATCTTTATCCTCGGGGTTTCCTTCAGCATTCTCGTGGTCTGAGACGAAGGGATTCTTACCATAATGGGCATATCGAGTTTGTAGAAAATATGCCCCAGTCCTTAGCTGGATCTCTCTTGTCATTGGGTATCCACTCAAAGGAGCATACTTGAGTCGAAATGGAAGTGAGTGGTTCTTTTCGAGATATCTGAGAGAAATTCCTTCTTCATTCACATAGTCTCCAAAAGGTTCTGGCATAGGCACTCCCATCATCTCAAACGGAGTTACTATAGGCGTGAGAGGCTTGCCTTGGGCAAGTAAGAGATTCCATCCAGTCAGATTCAAGTCTAACAGAAGTTTCTCTGACAGCCGCAAATGCATCTCCATCTGGGATGATTCCTCCATTCTGATACTCTGGATCAGCGCCTTGAACTTTTCGTGGATGTTACGAGTATCCACTTTGTCGTGCATCAGACCCAGCCGCAGAGCTGGGTGCGCCAAAAGCCCTAATTTATTCAAACGGTCGTAGGCTTCATTGGTGATTGCAGTTGGCTCGATCACCCGCTGGCTCTCCTCCAGTTTCTTCGCTACCTGAGCTTTAAACTGCTCTTGTATTCGTCTTCTGGCCTCTGCCTTCAGCGCCGCCACCGCTTCTGGGGTCTGGAATGGAGGTTCTTTTGATAGCTCGGCCTCTGAAACACTCTTTGTCTCCTGATGGTCACTCTCTTTCTCATCCTCGCTATAAACCGGGCGCCCATGCACAGTTGATGGTCGTAGCATAAACTCCCATGGCTTTTGTTCTTGCTGCTCCGATTTAACGCTTTTTGTCGGTGTTCTATCTTTGTCTTCTTGTATTTTGTCAGGGTACGAGACTGGAATATCCATTTCAACCCTTTGTGGAAGGATTGTAGGCACGAAACGAGTGTCGGTTTCCACCCGTGATTTTTGTGGAAAGGCAAAGTTAGACGTATCGACATGCTGGATCTTCTTGGTAAAGTTTGAAAGATTTTCCGATCTGTAGAGTTGCCTAATCCCTCCTTCAGTATCTGATCTCGCTTTCCCACGACCTGGTAGAAACGGATTCTCCATCTCTGGTGCGTTGACAAATGCTTCCCTCTCTTGCATATAGCTGTGCATACTACTGCGATCGTCGAAATCGGACATGGATTCCCATCCCACCGTTCCGTACTGGGAGCTATAACCGGATGATTCAGGGTAGAGTTGTCCCGTCGGTTCTATCCATTGTTCTCTCTGCAAGGGATCACCTCGTCTCCTCTCTCCCATATACGGCTGGTACTCTTGTGGAAGTTGTTGCTGGAACGCGTATGATTGAGGGTAGGTATCGAGGGGACCTTCAGATGCAAACATAGGGAAATTATGTGAGTTGGCCTGGTCTATTTGCCTCTGCTGTATTCTCGATGGGTCAGCACGTCGCGGGACCTCCTGAGCGTATGCGTCATTGAACATTCCGGGTTCAAATTCTCGAGTTTGGGTTCGATTTTGAGGAGAGGGTTGATATGGATGGGCTGGAGTATGAAATAGCGGGTCGTGCAGAAGAGGTACCGAGGGAGTCGAGGTAGGCGAGGCGAAGAATGGTGATGGAGAGTACTGCATGTTATCTGGTATCTCACTTTCAGGATACGGGATTCCAAGGTCCGGCGGTAGAGGTCGCCATGGCATAGGACTTTCAATATGAAGATTCGATGTAGCTCGGGCGAGGTCTTCACTATCCCGGCCACCTCCATGGTACTCTTGTTTTGCTGACATCTTAGTTGATAGTTGAGAGCCTGATGCCTTTCGGCCTAAGGCGTAGGAGACAGAGGATGGCTGACAAAACCAAAGAAGCAGAAGGAGTGAATTGATGATTCTCAAATTTTGGTCGATTTTGAGAATATTTAAGGAATACGGGAGACTGGGATAGAATCTTGAGTCAGTAGCATGATGGCGGGTTGGTTGATGGTGTGGATAGAGGTATGAGGGCGTGAGAGATAGCAGAGGAAAGCGTCTATAGCAACGTTTGTGGCATTTTGATACCAAGTTGTGTTGCACAGCAACCACGAGGGTATGCTAAGCCAAGTACGTAGCACCGCCTAGCTTGCTATTATTCGCTATAACCGGCCAAGCAAAGTCCAAGAGCCATTTGTATTTGATTTCGATGGTATGTAACAGTGATACAAGACTAACCACTTGTTTCGTGTCAAAAGCCCCACTACTGTATATATACTATAGCATCGGGTCCAGACGATTGAAGCAGAGTTATCCTAGCATGGGAAAGTTGGTCAAACTGCGTATGTATTTGCAATTTCAATTCTCAGAATCGATGCTAAGCCCTATATACATCCTTCATATATATTTACAGATAAATGCTAAATACTTGGACAAAATTTCAACACTCTGATCGATCAATCAAGGAAGCAAGAGTTTGTGGGAGCGAATGGTCTCCAGAATTAATCTAGCGCCCTGCTTCCCGAAGCAGACCCATCTCTTACAAGCATTGAGAATAATAGGCGTTTCCGGCCTGGCAAGTGCTTCCAGATTGGCAGCAGGTTGCTCCGGTCCAGCCAAGACCACCGCATTGTCCCCACTTGGCAGCGCAGTTTCCGGTGTTGCCTGATGGGGTGGTAGTAGCCTGTTGTTGTCCGGTGGTAGCTCGGGTGGTAGATCGGGTGGTCTGCTGCGCAGTAGGTGTAGTGGTTTGTTGGGTGGTGCCCTCTCCAACGGTCATGGTAGCGGAACCACTGCTGAAGTAACCTTCTGTGGCCAAGATCATGTAATCGAAGCTTGTTCCAAGCCTCATGCCAGCGTTGGCCCAAGCGTCAAAGTGAGCACCAACGTTGACGGATCCGGAGCTTCGCTTGTTCCTTCGGACAGACCAGAACTGCTGGAAGGTTGAGGTTCCATCAATGGATGGTTGGTTGGTTCTAGTGCTGACAAGGAGGTCGTAAACGCTGCCGTCGACAGTGATAGTACCCTTGTTGGTGGCACCCGACGATGGGTTGTAGTTACCGAAGTTCTCGACGATGTAGTACTCGATCAATGGGCTCCTGGTCCATCCGTAGATAGCAAGATAGGAGTTACCATTAATGTTGTAGCTACCGGAGTAGGTGACAGTTCTGCGAAATAGAAAGTCAGTGATTTATGTCTATGGATTACAAACATTATGCTGAAATAGATCGATCATACCGGCGACCACCTGGCTTCCATCCCTTTCCACCGACGAAGTTTCCACCGGTTTGCCAAACGACGCTGTATGCACCGCCGTTGAGATTGGTGTAAGTGACCTGAGAGCCACCGTCAGTCCACCAGGAGTAGTAGTATCCGCCGTGGGTACCAGTGCTGCTTGGAGTTCCAGCACGAGGGAAAAGAGATTTATCGTAAGGAGTGACTCCCGGGGCGGCCAAAGCGCCAATGACAGCAGAGCTAGCTGCGAGAAGAGTAGAGAAAGAGACCATCTTGATGAATTTGGTTTATCAACGGTCTGCGACTGCTGAACGAAAACAAAAAAGTATGATTGAAGATGTCGGATGGCATCCCTTTTATAGCATCTGCCAGGCCCGCTCACTATACATCTAAAACCAGATATAATCATGATCAGATTAATGATCCCGGGTTTTTCCCCATGCGCGGAAGAAATCTTTAGCTTGTCAAATGACGGACTATTCCATTTGTCGGGATACAATAATTTGCATTCCGGCGCATTGTGACGAGTTGAGGTGGTTAGCTTTCGATGACATGCCATGGTACAAGCACCGCTCGTTCCTTTGGGCCAGAATGGGTAATTTGGATAAATGCATAAAAGACGGGCGCTATAATAATAGGGTCGTCGCCGCACATAGATCTTGAAGACTTGTACCCGCGAGTTCATAATCTGCCTCGCATATGAGCAGTTAGTCGAGTAACAGGTTGACGGTACGCCAGCCGTTTTTCCTGATTGACGAGACTAGCATAGCCAGGGGTCCCCTCCATGCCCCAGCTGAACAACTGAGGCCTCTGATTCGACAAATTTGTGCCGTGGATGTTCCAGAGTGTTTAGCAGCGGTTGTTAATCAGTCGGAAGTTTATTAGGGCTAGTCTAGGGACTGGCCGGAAAGTCTGACCGCCCACGGAATGTGCAGAGGATGGTCAGTGAGGCTTCGAATTTCGCCTTTCAAGACATCTGAGCGTGGTCACGTTGCAGAACCTCGGACCCAACACATTTCCAAAAGAACGTCTTTCATTTTCAAGATAATTTTCGTGATACAATCCCTATTTTGCCATACATAATAAAAGTAACATGGGGATCCAGTCGAAGTCGTAGGTCTCACCCCTTTCAAATCGTGTCATAGGATAGGCATTAAGGCAGATGCATTGCCAAGTGTTTTCGCTCAGATTACCCCAGAGTCGCAAAGCATACAAAACGGTTCAATCTTCGGGAGTAGCGGGGGATTTACCGTACCCTAGGTCCCATCATCCCATGTTTGGATCTTTATAATGGAAACGAAAAAGGGCCGTATTTAGCCAAAAGCCCGAAAGATTCAGGATACCCAGTCTGGGTAAACTGCAAACTTGGTCTGGGCAAGTCTTGGCGGCAGACAGCAGATTCAGCGGGTAAAACGGCAATTTCAGACGAATCCGAACCAAAAATGTCGAAACATGGCTGTATGGATATAGTGTATGATTTCCTGTTTAGTTGGCCAACTTACAGGCTGCATTGCTGGATCCAGAAGACATGCACAGCATGGAGGCACACGTGTGAATCAGCCGGTTAACGATACCTAGCGAGCCCTCCTCTTCGTACACTCTTAGCCATGCATATACGCCCCACGAGTTTCTTTATTAATTTTAATACTGTGTGGGGATCGTTTTAGATTTTGAATTCTAGAGCCCATTTTTATCGAAGCTTCCTTAAACAAAGTAGGCTTTCCACATGACCAACCTTTAGGCTAAAATGAGGAGAACGAAAGCTCAAACGATCAAATTTCGATTTTTGTAATCCCGTCGGACGAGTCGGAAGGGTGATGACGCTTCGTTAATAGCCTCTATTCGCCTCAAGGTAGCACAATACCATACCAGATGCTCATATCTTCGGTGTCGAAATTCGGGACGACGCACAGCTCGTAAACTATTTCCATGTTTCTGTGATGCAAGTTTACGCCTCCTGCGGAGTACCAAGACGGGTACGCATGCTGTCTTTCCCCGGATTTCTTTCAGATAAAACGCTTCTTTGCGAGGATATCGATGCTACCGTTTTGCCTCCACCCATGAACCAGATTTTAGCGATAAGGTTTAAACGGAGCAACGTATACCCAAGCACCTTCCAGAGTCCTGACATATCGAACTCCAATAACATAGTAACATCAATCCAGTCTCCCAGTCAAGGGAATTTTAGATATCATATAGATTGATTATATTCATTCAACCCATGAGATCTACCAATAATCATAGTCTGTAAGATACTTTTGCGGCAAATTCAAATATATTGCCTCTATATATATCTTTTCTAAAGCAGATCGGAATCTCCATCAGCGGTATGATCGTAGAGAAATTGCTCAGGCTGATCAGGGATTGTGCATCCTTCGGAAATCAAAAACATATAGATCAAATACACGGGTCGCAGCATGCTGGCAGCTAAACAGTTTTTTTTCTCTTCTCTGTCAACGTCTTAGCCGTCGGCAGCCGCCTATATACCCTAGGTAGAGATCTCCGATAGACGTATATACGCACGCATCCGCAGCTATGCCACCATTCCCATTTAGCCGGAATATGTCGTTAGTTATAACGCCCCGGTCATATACTCAGACTCGGACATTTTCTGACAGATCGGAATGAGGAAGACTCGATTACAACCTGACTTATCGAGAGGTCTACTTGAAACCTAATGTCAGCGAGTCGGAAGCTACGATCCGAATCAAAAACTCAAGTTACCGTCTTGCCACAGATAAGGCTTGGCGACTGGGTGGAGTGAAGTGGCAACCTTGCACTCATGTCGCATAGACAATTATCCAGGATTCTATTAGGGTATGAATGCTCTTCTGATTCCTTACAGCCTGGATATAACACGCATCGTAAAAAAGAATTGGGCAAAGTTTTGCAAATTTGATTGGGGGGTTCGGAAGTCTTGGATGTTGTGCCAATATCATTTGGCATCCTTGTATATCCTGCATGTGCAAGGCGAATTCAAAGCTATTGCCCAAATTGTGAATTCACTACCGTATAGTTCAGTGTCTGATCCAATAATTATACATAAATCTAGCTCATGATAATCAGCAATCAACGAATATGTCTTCGAGTGGCTCAGGCTTCGAGACCTTGGGCTTTTCTTGGGTTCTATAGTAACCGTTCATTTTGAAATCCGTACGTCTGTGTAACCTAAGGAAAGCAACGCATAAAATACCACATCAAATGGTAGCTTGAATCCAGGGAACCAGAATTATTGCATCTGACATCAGGCTATATTTAGCTACCTTTAAAATTCAGTAGACTTTCTAGCCTAGCTAAATTTCACTCCTTCTTTTTCCATGTTGTTCTTCTTAGTCAAAGGGAGGTTTCCATTTGTTTTAGTTTATGGACTAGTCTACCATTTAGCTAGGATATCCGTAGTGTGTGGTACCTAGCTCTTATTTTTCTTCGAAATTGGGAAAAAGCATAATCAATGAATGATGGTTAAAGAAATCAAAGATGAGCGATAGTTTTCAAGAATGTGGTGCCGATGTACTCGTCGCATCTCTACTAAGATATGGCGACCCTATTTCAGATGACTCTTGTTCCCATTCAGACTCAGCACTTGTTGAGTCAGTGATTGCTGGCTCCGGACAGGGAGGTGGCGCCGCTTTGCAATTCATCTTCAAGATTTCGCCGTGTTCTGCAAACTTCGGTCCGCCATTCCCCATCATGACCGCTGTTCTCTTCCTGCAATACTTAACCACATTTGGGATACCAAATATATGATCTGGATCCCAACGAAGAGTTGCGTTCACACTAGTATTGTCATCAGCAGTAACAAGCTCCTGTAGATGTGCCATTGCGTACCAGAGCGAGTCAAAGTTCCTGGGACCGAAAGGATGGAAGTTCGGTCGTTTCGCAGGGACTCCGATGTCAGTGAATCCGCAGCTGATAAGACCTCGGCTTTCGTTCAAGCTGAGATAGTGCGGGAGATTATATAGAAACTCTGGAGTTGTGCGAGGGTCACGGCTGCCATCGAGTGGGGGGAGTGGAGTCTTGTGATCTTGAAGGTATGGGTCGGAGTATTGAACTTGATTGACGCCAGTTTGGTGCACAGTAACAAAGAATGTTGCCTTTGGCTCTTTATCCTCGTTGTCCAACTTCTGTTCAACGCAGCGGAAAAGCAGACGTTTGTCATCAGGCTGGCTGAGGTATATGTTAAACTTAGATTCTTGGGTGTTATCGGTGCCCAACATGATCTCAACTCTCGGCCATTCACTCATTGGAAGTTCTTCGAATGGCTTGGATCCCAAATATTTTGCGTACTTGAATAAGAGCCGTTGGCAGTAGTAGCATCTTTCCCAATATGGTGTCATGTCGTCTGGATCTGCGAGGATCGTCGGAAACGTGATAACATGATCACCATGTTTTGGTGGGAGAACGGACCTCAGCATCCGAAGAAAGTTGACAGAGAACGGGAGCCTTAGGACGCCGACTGTAGTACAGAGGACGTTAACGAAACTTGCGCTATCTAGATCCCATGGTGAACAAGTCATTCTATTAAATGGAATAAACGGCCCGATTGGCCAAAGCAGTCGCTTGTTTCGAACGGACTGCTTGACTATAGGGGGCGGCGATGGTGTGCGCGGCTTATATCGAGCTGCTTGTAAGATAATCGGTTTCGCTGAATTTCTTGCGTAATCGAATTGGTTTAGATTACTACGGTTTCGGACGTGGCCTCGATTGAACCCGGGTATGGTATCCCTAAAATGATGAGCACTGGCCTGCCCAGTAACAAAACGATTGAAAGCCATTCCACTATAGATCTTTTGATTCGTCACATATCTATTGCTACGATGTGGAGTTGGTGGCGCCGTATGACTCGTGCTTCTTTGAAATGGGACAGGCACTAGTTTTTGCTGCAACTGCGTTTGTTGGTAAGCGAAGTTGCCACCGTTATACTGTTGGGCACGCTGTTGAGGATAAGCCTGGATTGGTGTATATCCACTATTGTTCTCGGGTCCTCGTCGAGCCGAATTTATGTAATTCGTGTGGAAGGCTTGCTGCTGATTTAGATTGTGGATCTGATGAGGTTGTTGGACCTGCGTTCGAATAGTCCCATACTGAGATTGTTGGTTGTGTCCGATTTGATTTTGGCCAAACTGGCGAGGTACTCCAGTGGAGTTTTGAACCGGGTATCCCGTCTGTGCTTGCTGGATGTTATTGGGCTGATAGAGTTGTCGAGGCTCAGCCTTCAATGTCGTTCGCTCGGCCTGATAAGGGTGGCCAATCGAAAACTCATACTTTCCTCGCTGCATGAAAGAACCGAGTGTGCTAGGTACTTGGTTTTCCATCATCCTTATTTGGCTATAGGTATTTGAAGAGTTCGTCAACTGCTTGTGAACGGTCGGGAGTGGAAGGATTGAGCCATTAGGGTTGATTGTTGTCGTGGATGCTTTCACTGAAACTGGGTTGATATTCTCTTGCAGAAAGCCATTCTGTCGGGGAACAGCCATCGAAGAGATACTACAATTCTGTCGTCTTGGAGATGCCGTTGGGTTCTTCGTGTTCAAGCGCTGTGCTAACGGTCTACTTTCTCCTGGAGCTGCTCCGACTTCTGAGTTCTTATCCCCATTTGCCAGGTCAAGTACACGCTGTTTTCCTTGTAAACTGATGGATTGTTAATTATAGTGATAAAACACTATCCATGAGTTTATAAGTGGCCGGAAAACGCACCTCAAGTTGCTTGAATCACCCTTTGCCATCTTAGTGGAGTTGACGGAGCTACTTTTACCGTGTTTAGACCCTTTTCCCTTTTTCCCTACACTGCTAGAGTTCTTCATGTGTCCCAGCCGCTCTCCTCCTTTTTGAGACTTAGTGGCTTCAGGGGACCCTACTTTGGAACTTAAGGAACTCTTAGCTTGCTTGGGATGACTGGATTGCGACATTTTGCTGTTCTGCTCTTTGGTGACTCCCTTTGCTGTTTGCTGCCCCTCCTGCATGCTTTTATCGTTCTGAGAGTGCTTCTGATGACAGGATTCTGTGGCCGTGAAGCTTTCCAAAGTATCCAGGTGGCTTTGTGCGGCCGCTGGCATCAAGTTTAGCTCCAAGTCCTTCGATAATTGGCTAGTCCCTTTGATCTTATCGAGGGTGTGAGGAATCGTTTCTAGTGGGAGCTCAAGATATTTATTCCTTAGTGATGATATATTCGTGACCGTATCCTTTGGAGGGAGAGTATTTAGGCAAGATGCCGTAAGGATAGAAGGAAAGGAGGCGGCTTGAGAACCGTCCGGGAAGACAGGAGTGTTTCTGAGGATGTGATCGCAGGAGTCGTCAGAGTCTTCTTTGACAGGTACAGACGCTGGATATTCGACGGGAGCTGAAGCTGCTGTTTGATGAGCTACTGATTCGGTCTCGTTTTGGTTTGAAGTCCAGGAGATACCATAGGATTTCACCATGCCCATCGTGGGTTGACTCGGAGCGGGAGATGTCGTGGAAGGCACGGGCAGATTGGGGCAGGTGGGCTGAGAGTGATGCCGTAAAGCTTGGGTGGGATGGAGAATTTCTGGACGAAGGCCTCTCTTTGTTAAGTTCTGTCGGTGGGTGTAGAGATTTGAATGTTGACCATCAGTATGTGGCACGTATTCAGCGGCGTTGTTGCTACGGGCTACCGGGGGGGCCGAGGGATCAAATCCAACAGCAAGAGGGTCTCTTTGACTGTTGGCATCAACGCTACCACCACTACCGCCACATACCATATGGTAGTCTCCGATACTCGAGAGATACGAGGAGCTCCGCGTAGTCGGCGTCCAACCTACGGTTCCCATGCCTCCTGGCGTCCCTGGTGCAATACCAATAACACCAGTTGCCTTAGTCGGTATACCCGATAAATATTGATGTGAGCTTCCGAGAACTTGACAAGCTCCTAATGATGGAGGTACTACGGTAGTAACATTCGCCGACCATTGCACAAAGGTAGGATATTCAGCCGTCACCTCGGTCTTGGGCATCCGATTTAACTGAGAAGGTGTATGTCCAGGAGTGCAATGTATCGCAGGTAATCCTTGCTTTAGATCCCATTGCCGATTGAATGAATGGGGTCTTCGCCTCCTCAGATGAATTTTGTGGATAGAGTCATGCCTAGCATGTGATCTTAGGGGCGTATTAGAGCACCTAGAATTGAAATTAGTTGGCCCTAGGATTTCCCCTCGCTCAACAGCTTGCATAGTTTGCTTTGCATCTTCTGTTGTGAGAGTATGCCGGTGACGTTGGTAAGTAAACATAATGCCAGCCCCGGAAAGAAACTTCGCCGCAAATAAAGTGTGATGGAAGTTTCGAGAGCAGAATTGGGCCCTGAAGAATGAACGGATCTCGGTACCCCTCCCAAGTGAAAGAGGTAGAGGATTTAATGAAACAGGTAAGATGTTAAGAATTTTCTCACCGAAGAGTTATATTAGATATGGTTGTATAGGCTTGGAGGACTCAAGGCCTGGACAGCTCATATCCAAAAAAATATCTGCACCGTGCGACGATACACATAGATTGGATAAACTGCTGCAAGGAACGTAGTGGCTAGAAGTGTAATACACTAAGGACCTCACTTCAAGCTCACTTGAGCGTCCATTCCCTTTCTAGTAGCAGTGGGCTATTCATTACCAAGGCTATTCAAGCCTTGTGTCAAACTATTGAAATAAGATTAAGGAAGAGCTCCGAACACTTTAATTGCTTCAGTGGATGTGGATGCGAGGCTGCAGTGGATGATATCCTTTATCCATTCGATGCCAATCAAGACCTGCAAATACTGCAAATACACACCAACCAAATCGATAATGAATACATCGAGCCCTGTGTTGTACTGTTGCATTTTCCGCCGCTAGAAGTGGCTAGATCATATCCTCTTTTGGACACCTTCCCAAATGATTGCTTTGCAGCGATGATCCAGCATTGTACGGCGCCCAGCGTCTGTCAGCCAGCTATACATAGTAGAAACATGGTTACTGGTTAACGGTTGTCACAAAGTAGCGGCTAGTATATATAAAATCCGAAAAGAACCATTAATACTATAGTTATACGAGCAGCAGATAAGTATCAACATTTGAAAAATAAGATCTACTAGGACCTCGAATTTCAATCTTCCGCTCTGAGGGCCTAAGGGTCGATCGATCCATACGTACGTGGCACTCGGGTGATAGGAAAGGAAGAGCAGGAACCAAAAATTGCAGTGTAAAAAGTACGCTTGGCGCTGGATCTTTGCTCATATTTTTCTGCCACCTAAGTGCACGGTAAGTCTATGTATCTACCTAGGTATATGACATGGTGTCGATATATCACTGCCTGATAGACTTCAACCCTTTTCTTCGGCCCCTCTTGGTTTCGGGGAGAAATTGTGGTCATACGGATATACAATCCTATAATTGGTTATATTTGAGATACCTCTAGGGCATCTGGTATTGCAAGCTGGCTGCTAGCTACTGCTCATATATCCTATTCACTATAATTATGATACGGATATATATAGCTAAAGAAGGTTATATATAGATGCGTTTGGCCATTGGTCTAGATCAGCATCTTACTAAACTCATAGTACCTATAGTTTCATCATGGAGATAGCGTAAATTAATTTAGACAATAGTATAGAGCAGAAATTTCACGAGAAGGAGAAGCGTTCACAGCGCTAGCTTTTTGTAACAAATTTGATACAACCGAGGTTTCGGCGGCAAACCATCGATTCTCAGCCAGAATTATCATTGATACAAGCACACTTTATACCTGACGCTGATAACCCCCGAATCAAGCAGTATCGTTGCTAGAAAAGTTTAAACGTTCTGCAGGATCCTAGGAATATCTACCAAAAAGCTTACAGCATCAATATCTAACCCGGGACAATTTTATAAGCTACCCAATATCGACTGCATAACACCGGGGAGACTTCCTATACAGAGGATGCTTGCGGGATGTCTAATTAAAATTTTCGCCGGCTCTCAGTTGCTTAGGAGGGTCGTATGTCTTTCACTATGGTACCAGGCTAAGCAGTTATTATGTACACGTTTCCTTAAGATCAAGCTTCGGACGGGCAGTAGTCAAGAACAACATAGACATAATTGCAATAGCCGTCTAGGCCTTTCAAAGATATTCAATCTATCACCCGCCACACGAAACTTAACTGTCTAGTTCGTCATTCGACGAAAATAAAAGGAGAAAGAGTGTACACACTAAACTCACTTCACTACGCCAGATGAGCGAGAAGTCGCTATCCAATGAGCACTGGCCGGGGAACCTGCTCTTGGATCTGACATGACTCTTTATACCTGCTCATCCTTGTAATGCAGTATCCAAGATTTCAGTTGCATATCACGGTAGTTCTTATCTCGCTCGGGGACTAGATTGGGTCCCAGCCAGCGGTATCTTGGTCTCCATGTTGCCGCACGCTTGGGTACAAATGCAGTCCCAGTCTATAATATAATTATGTATATTTAAATCGGGGCCACCGAAAATCGATGGGTAAACATTGAGAACATTCCGGGCTCCGCGATACACACGGAGGATTATGTCTCGATCAAACCTGTACAATCTGTGGAGTACGCCAGCGTATCTATACTGCCCAGCCCCCAGCATGAACAGTCTCACCTCGGGACGTTGGGTCATAACCTTTAGAGTGGGGCTAAAATTTGGAGAATCAAAACCTCTAACATTCTTAGCATCAGTAATGAATTACAGACTAGTGCGGGGAATTAAGTGTCAGAGTAATATTTCTACCTAAACACTTAAGCAACTCGAATCCAAAGGTACAGTACCTAGGTCAAGGCCGAATATCGATTGGCAGAAGATGCACGAAATTGAGCCAATCAACTGTATACATAACTTCGTCATAGTCAGAAGATCTTTGGCAGAGCTTGTGTTTCTACTGCGGCCTCCATCTCATTCTCCAATTTCTATCGATCGATAGACCTAATGGGTTATCTTTTGCTCTCTGATCATACAACTAAAAATTCATGCTGACATTACATTAATACCGTAGAACTATATGGAGCCCTAAATGATGATGCTTGCCTGAAATATAATTCCTCTAACTTCTCAGCCGTTCGTGCGTTTAGATTGAAACTTGTTTCCTATCAAGATATCGATACGCGTGATAAAGCAATACCGCGGATACTATTTTTCAAGTGAGCCTTTACTCATATTCTATAGGTTATTTCTTAATCATGTGCATATATATGCTACTGGCCAGGATAGAGGTAACCAAAAGAGAATTTAGAGCCAAGTTCTTGCCCACACGGCCATGGCTACATGACTTTGACTTTTGCACAAAACAGGTCGGTATGCCCACTACGACCGGCGGGCTTTGCCATACATTGTCAAATGACAACCCCTGTACTTAGTGCTACTATATGCTAAAGTATCCTACAAGTATGTACTTAGCCACTTAAGTGCGTTAATACGGTCTCGTAAACTAGCTCCACAAAAAAGGTACTTACATTGCATCTCTGTAACAGTCCAAGGAAAGGACACAAATTGCAATGCGGCTTCGCCAATACCTCTCAGCCACCGTGCCGCGAATTACTGAGGTGCTCGCTAAAATACCACAATTGTAGCCTATCAATCCAGCACGTATTCCTCCACATTTCCGGGATACATGTCAGGGCAGCTATATTTGTAACAATCCGAGGATTGTGGTTCTACGGAGCCTTCCCGGGTGGTTCTGGATCCAATTTGTAGGATCGAATCTTCAGTCGAGCCACCGGCGTCTACAAACGCAGGGTCATCTATAGCGAACGGCACATCGACGCCTAAAATGTCCAGATCACCATTTACCCCTCGCAGACTGAAAGAAACCTAAATTCTGTCCTGATCTATTGACCGTCCAGAGACGGTTGAAATTTCACCAATCAACGACCTTTTCCTTTGCCATTTAGCCCTAACAAGAATAGTGAGGAAGTTCCGGTCGATCAGCCGTACGAAGACGTCGTTCTGGACTATCAGTTACAAAAGGAAACATCCCGTCGCGTCGCGGCGAGATCGAGATATGTCATTGACCCGCCTCAGTTACCACTCCGTCACGATGCGGACGGAACGTTAGAAGGGTTAGTCAAGTAGGGATTCGAGAACTACGGCTCCCAACACCGAGACTAGATCATGCGTACCTGTTTATTATTCTAGGGTTTCCCTGAGTGCTACAGTCCAGCAACATTGAAGCAGGCTACTATTGACTCTTTAATGGAAATACGACTATCAAGAAGCCCCCTCATTCCTCTGTTTTGTATGGTGGTCTCTGAAACGACACTATTAAGGTCTGATGCATAGGATTCCGAACTAGTTGAGCGTGTATTGATGTACTATAGTATATTATTAGTATCGATATTTTTCGGGAAGGTATTATAACCACTCCCGTGAGTCCGAGGGCAAGATTGTCAAGGAATCAAAAATCGTTTCCCGCCCACTTTCAGTCCACGATCATACAAATTTCAGGCGCCACGAGATTCTGATCACGGTATACCAGTAAGCTGTTGGTTAACGTGCTATTCCACGTCGTTCAAGCCACCGGGTCCCTTGCTTCCGCAAGCCTAGCTCCTTAGATAGAGGAAAACGTTCCGAGAGATTTATGCACCGTGCCGGGTCCGTCCCCGCTGTGCAATTTGAAGCGACAAGCTAGCATTGAAGTAGAAGATAGCAAAATTTTTTCTAAAGGTTTTTTTTGAAAGTGTCCTGCACTCCTTTGTTCCCGCGCATACGTTCTAGCAGAGCTAAGATTATGAGTTATATTTTGCATTATGAAGGAGACTGAATATTGGCGTATACGATAAATTGTACGTTACCGTGATATTAGTTCTACCACTCCCTAGGGATCATGAAATAAGATTTGTGGATATTGTCCAACATTTTAGCGCAGATTCTCCACGTTAATACCCGCGAGCTGTAGCACTTTTTCTTCTATCGTATAGGATCAGCGTACCAGCCGACGTAATTCTGTCAAAGTACTTGACATCCTGCATCACGGATTAGCAGTCTTAGGAAGTAATAATACCCCTGGCTATGACGGACTTCATAGACCGCTGCGTACAGTCTAAAATAGTATCAATAAGGATTGACAGCAAACTATTGGACGTCCCACCAAAAATCCAACAGTCCAACCAATCCCCAAAGCAAGGGATGGAAAAAAAAAAAAAGATTACCTGACATGGATGAGGTAGGAAGCTTTGTAACTGCTGCCACAAGTTTACTAGAATTGGATATGAGCCTTACACTTCGAATGAGGGCTAACGGGGCTTGGCAGTTCCGCAAATATCTATACAAATAGTGTTTGAGTTTCTATAACGCAATTTGGAAGTAGATGTTCAATATTTGGGGTTATGGCGCAGTGGTAGCGCGTCCGCTTTGCATGCGGAAGGGCAAGGGTTCGATCCCCTTTGACTCCAACAATCGACTATCACCAAGTAGTAATTTCTTTTTTGTTGATATTTTTGTCATACGCCGGTGTCTTAGTGAAAGTGTCTTTGCCAAACTTTACAAGAGAGATAGAGCACCGAGAAAGGGAAGATTATAACCATTCAATAGGAAGTTGATTTTTATGTTTATTTTTATTTTTTTCAATCAATTTCCCACGTTCTGTGGCATACCGTTTGCTGGGTTGATCATGGAAAGGTGGTCTAGACCTACAAGACAATGCTACTACAGTCCGGGCACTTGTTTTATCCCGATAATAACCCTATCAAGTTTAAACGATAAGTTTTGTCTATCTAAAGAAGCATATCAGGAACATCTATAGGCTCTCTAAGAGATCATCCTGGTTGGGGGTTTCGAGTCGAAGCAAAGGTGGAGATATATTCCTGGCCTAGGAATTATTCTCCTGGAATCGCGATAATTCTCACCTAGTTGTAAGCATCTAAGTGCCGGTCCATCCTGATTGGGGAGGATATCACGGAGAAAAGTTCACTATCGAATCCGACTCGATCAAATTAGTGGGTCCAACCTTCGAGCACCGAGTGGGGGCGTGAGAGTAAATCTTCCCCACTATAATAATATATCACAAAGGACCTTATGACTCTGCGTTGCGGGGATGTTGGAATTGGAATAGAACCCTCTCAATCTGAATTAATTCCTGCCTCACCTATATTGAGCAAAAAATTAAGATATTGACTATAAGGGAATGGCACGGCCTCTTGCTGAAACTGGGCATTCTACTGTCCTGATGGGACAACGGGAAGTGGAGCGTTTGGAGCTGGATGGCACCGTCCGAACGCGGCCCTTGCCACGGGCGATACCAGGGAGCTGTAACGAACCAGAAAACCTGCACAAATATGAACTGTGATATGTGATGGAAAATATTATCGTGACAGAAAGGCTCATTTGACCGATGATACTGGCTCCCCTACAATCTAATCCCGAAATATTCAAGTGCCATATAAAAACGTGACAATCGTCGTTTCGCCGTCATTTCGTCTCAAAAGTTTCAAGGCATCGGCTTGCCATTTCGCATCTGGTTGACCACTTTCGGTTCTCCGCGCCCGCTAGTCGGATTACCAAATGACCGTGGGTTTTGCAGGTTGCGTTCGCGTATCTTGCGTGGGAGGCAGGTGAACTGGCTCTCCCACAATCCACTGGCTTGGGAACCTCGAATTTCGTACCTTATTTTCCCTGAGAGTGATGATAATAATTGCTTCTTGTATTACAATTCTGAAGCAAAACGTGCAGGGTTGGGCGCCCTTTGACTCGGTGAGGTTAGAGCTTGGGATTTCACCCCAAGCATCAACAAATCGCGGCATCCTCCTTCGGCGACCTCTTTAGGTCTCACTAGTACCAAAGCAGTAAATTTCATAAGAGCAGAAAAGATGCACGTAAAACGAACCGAGATAAACACCATGCACCCATCAGTTGATAGTGCAATCGAGCTGGTTGATAATGCAAGCGGCTTCATGAATTCGACAGCAGGAATTCCGGAAATGTGTAATGTAAGAAAAANAAATTACAGGGCACCCCCAAAGTTGTACCTGACGCTCGCCTTCTATATAGATGTTTTAAGGTTTCAGGCCTTGCCTGCGCATGCATGAAGGCAACTGTATCTATGCATCACCGAAGAGGAAAAAAATATTTGCAAATGTTCCCAGGGCCACCCACGGCCTAGAATCAATACCAGCGAACCATTCCCCATCGCGTGCTTGCTCTTTGAATACAATGGCGGTTCCTTCGGCTCGGTCAGCTCATCTTCTCAGGTTGACTTGCCTTCCCAACACTAAGGAACAAGCCTCTAACCTATTGCAAAATCCCAAAGCCTTCCGTTAGTACCAGAAGTATGTACAAGGGTTTATTTGGAGACCTTCGCGATCTCCGATTCGCTTTGGGAGGATTGTACGCTAAGACCTCAGTGGAAGCGAACTTCACGTTGGGATGATGAGATATCCGAGCTTTAAGCTAAAATGTTTAATTGGACGCTTTTCTTGGTATTGGGGCAAAGGCTAGTTTGATCAGTGTTGCTATCTTAGGATTCTAGGCTCAGTCGCAAGGCAAATTCCATCGAGCTGAGGATCACGGAATTCACTTTTGGTAACAATAACATTGTAATTATTCCATCTAGCTAACACAAATACAAAATCAGGGAAGAGTAAGAAATAAGAAAACGCAAAAAACGAAAAAGAAAAAGAAAAAGGTGAATTGTAAATGCTGAAATCTCATGAGTGACTAATGAAGTGAAGATCAAGAAATTTGTGAAAATTGAAAGTATGGAAATAAAGGTGTAAATAGGCCATCGCTATCGCGAGGAAGAATGGAAAAATGAAGGCATGCGCTCCTGCACGAGAATCGAATATACAAGTGTATCAAGTATTCACATGATGAAATGAAGCGAGCCAAGAATATAAAATAAATGAGAAAAAATGAATGACGATGAAGATGTAAATTGTTTTGATGCAGATATATTCAATTTTCCATTCCGAATACTCCAAAGATTGGATTGTGTAACGCCAGAAAGCAATTCTTTGTACTCCGATTTGTAAAGCTAAGCCAGATACCACCCAGTATAAAATATAAAAAAAGAAATCCCAAGCTAAAGAGGCAAAATGTTCAAAAGGTCTTGATGAGCGGGGTTCATGTTCAATCGTGATTTAGGCATGGTCATGATGTTCGTAAAGGGTACACGATAGTAAATTTACTCATCGGACCTCTTTCTCTTCTTGCGAGACTTCTTGTCGTCCGAAGACTTGTCCTTCATCTCACCGGAAGCGGCAGTCATGGAATCGACAACGATGAAAGGTTGAGGGGAATGCATCGGCTCGTCTTCCATGAACTGCGATCCGAGGACTGGAACTTCACCCTCAGTCAAAACACCCAGGACAACAGCGCCAGTACCGTGGATGCGGCTGTGCTGTGTAAGGTTGTCGCTTCGGGAGAACTTCTTGCCACATTCGCCGCAAGCAAATGGCTTGTCCTCGGTGTGAAGAGATCTGAAGTGTCGCTTCAGGTGCTCCTGTCTGCGGAAACGACGAGTGCAGAGGTGGCAGACGAAGGTCTTGGAGGGGTCCTCAGTCAAGGACTGCTTGCGTCCCCGTCGGATGACGTGCGGGCTGATCGGGTGTCCAACCATGTGCTGGTGCTTGTCCGCACATGGGGAAGATGGCTCAGAGCTGGCAGTGCTATCGATGGAGCCAAACTTGAAGGATCGCAGTCTCTGTTCCTCAGACATCATATCTGGAGTATGCTCTTTCTTGATCTTTGGAAGCTTTCGCTTTTGAATCTTGGTTGGGGCGACAGAGCCCTGTCGGGATGAGGAAGTGGACATGGGTGGGCTGGGGAGCTGCTCATTCTCGGAGTCATCATCGAATCGCATGCGCTTGTTGGAGAAGACAGACTCTGAGAAGTTTTGGATGAAGTCGTCCTCGGAGTCGCCCAAGTCGGAAAGTTCCTCGTTGTAGTCACCAGCCATGTATGGAGTAGTCTTGGAAGACAATGGGAGGAAAGACTCGACATTGCCGCCGAAGAGGAACTGGTCATCATCACCGCTGAGAGATGGCATTGGCGGGAAGAGGATGTCTGGTTTAATTTCAACTGGGGTGGGCGACTGAATGGTGAGTTCCCGCGGGTCACAGCAATCAGACTCATTGAAGGAATCCTGAGAAGAGCATGGAGAAAGGGCTGGGCAGTGCAAATCATTCAAAGAAATCGACGGTGGTGGGCTAGCATTAGACTTTAAAATCGATGGAGCAACAAGACCAGCTATTTTAAAAATGAATGTTAGATAAGTGTTTTATATTTATATATTTCGTCTCAGTGGTGTTTATATGATACTTACGTGGAAAGTAATCAACTGGGGTGCCTGGAAGATGAATATCAGACAAAGATACAGTGGCGATGACGGGTTCCTCCGAGGACCAGCCGTGGTTGCTGATTGGAGTGGGCATAGCATAGGAAAGAGACGGTGTGCTGACGGCACTGTGTGTCAAAGGAGGAGTAGCAGGGTTGAAGAGAAGATCCGTGGTCCCAGACTCGGAACACATATCACCGTAAGGCTCCATTAAAGATGGGGAAGCCGAAGGCGTAATGGTAAGAGGAACACCTCGTCCACCTAGAACCAGCTGAGATGGAAAATGAATTGGAGTTGGCGCAAGCAACTGCGGTGAAGCAGAGATGTATGCATTCGGTTGGGCTAAGAAGTGACCGTGATGACCGTGCTGCTTCTGCTGTCGGCCCTGTGGGTCCGGAGAATAGTAGAGGAAACCAGCGGCCTCCATTGTATCTTATAAATTAAAATATATAAAAAGTATAGAGTAAAGGTATAGACGCGGGCAAGGCAAATGACCTTCCGACGTACGCAACTTGTGCCTAAAAGATCATGAAACACTCCGATCAGTATATGGAACTTAACCGCTTAGGCAGGTAGACGTCGAAGCACGACACAGCCAAAACCGGCGCAGCAGGTGTCTACCAGGACCAGACTTAAACTTCATGCGGCCGTTCCTACGCATGAAGGGGTCATCGTCCGGCGTGGCCTGCGTTGGCTGGTCTTGGTGTGGGAGATGCAAGGAGCAGGAAAGAGGAAGCACAAGCGAAAGAACTAGAGCATGCGAAGGGTGCCCAAATTTAGGCTTGCATGACGACAAGTCGAGACTAAGTCCCCGCGAGTCACCTTGCAATGGAGCCTTCTCCGCCGGGCTCTCCCGCACAAATGAGACATGGAGATGGTATGGCGGAGAGCAAGGCAGGAAATCGATGGTTTGAAATACCACGATATCCGAGGCGGTTCTCCATTTGTTCATTCATTCTTCATTTTGACCAGTTCGATCCTCTCCATATGCATGTCACCAGAACTTCCTTCTTTCCCTCCCCAGGATATTGGATTGGGTAACCATTGATGCAACAAACTTACCGCTGACGGATATATCACCGACTCTTGATTGGCTTCCAGAGTCGCTGAAAAATAAAGTGTGTTTGCGTGTCAGTGGACAGCAATAGGATTAGGTTTAATTGTGTAATGGTAATGTAATAGTTGTAATTCCAGAGCCCTCGCAGTGTAACCGGTCGATTCTCAGGTCGGAATGAATGAGTGTGGTATTGTCGGAGCCCGAAGATAGTGTGGGAAGTCCAGACAACGGTGTCGTATCAAGATATTTCTAATGTCTTTCGATACAATGTCCTTCTGCTTGTGATACAGTCGGAAAAAAAAACAGGTACACAAGCTCCTCTCCTTCTCGTTTCCTTCTGAAAGGTTGTTTTAAAAATTTTCAACGAATTATGGTCGCTTCGCTTTGTGCTACTTTCCGGAATGGAATTTGTTAGACGGGAAGCTAAAACGACGGTGTTCTCGTATAACCAAAAAAAAATAATTGATTCTGAATCCCGCTAGCTGACGGAAACCTTGCCGTGGAGTATATTGAACGACAAAAAGGGGATAATGATGAAAGAATTGTATATGTAGGACGATTAACTGTTGGTATAGACTGAGGGAATGTGTGTGTCTATCGAAGCTCTTTGGTATAGTATGGTGTGAGGGAGGGACTGGTTTCCGGGTGTATAAAAAACGAGAGTGGTGGAAACAGTAGATGGGCGATTAGATTATATTAAATATAACATGTGAGAAGAATAGAAAAACAAAGAAGGACCGACGTAGATGCTTCCTTGCCTTTAAGAATAAGAGCAGCTTGCGATGAAGGATGGTGTGAAGAGCTGGAGCGAGAAATATCAGAATCTGGATGGAGATATTGGCCGGTATTTGACTCGACCGACCACCAGCGAGCCTGAGCATGGTCTCGCACTCTATCTAACCATGCTTTTTGGCTAAAGGAAGAAGCAAAACCATGTGCAGGCCAGCCAACGACGTCTCTGTTCTCACAGGCTGAGACGTAGGTAAACTCGCAGCTAACGGCATTCTGCTAGTGGTTGACTCCCAGGGCGACGCGCCGCTGGATCACACAATCAGCAGCAACCGAGAAATTCCCCCACGGCATACGAGGGTGAGAAAGTTGGATGGATGGGGTAGAGTGGAAAAAAGCAAAGGGGGGTGAAAATGTCTCTATACCCTTTCTCCACTCAGGCTCCGGACTAGTGAGAGAGGCGCATCCACTCTCAATTAAGAGACTTGCAGGAATAAGAAATGAAACTCGAGAGAGTGTTGAAAAAAAGAAACGGCCCAAGGTGCATGGTACGACCACCCAGGGTATTATTCTTTTTTCTTTTTCTTTTTCTTTTTTTTTTTTCTTGCCCCAGTTGACTGACCACTCTGGCTGTCTCTGCAGTGTGATGGTATGGTGGTTGTGTTGCCCTCAGAACCCTGGCCGCAGCCAACCAAGAAGGGATAACAGAGAAAAAGGCTTCGGGACCCACAGGTACCCGAACGCTCATTTCTTAGCACCGTGGGCACATGGACTTAACCATGCTTAAGGTACAAGTACGACCTCGAATAACTGTACCCATCTCGCACGCTCACTGCCACTGTCAAAAGCAATACTAGTAGCTGAAAAAAGAAGCACCTAATTTGAAAGAGGAAGAGCTCAAAAATCTGTCGACGAAAAACTTGGTCCGCCTGCCCCGATTTGTCGATGCACTCGCTGGCCAGGCTCAGTCCCCGAGTCGCTCGCTCTTCCCATTTGTCAAACAGAGTTTTCCATGCTGGATTTGGCGAGGTCGACCGTCGACGCCCTTGACAATTGGTGAAGCCCAGAGAAATAGTGTGTGATTCCGTCGCAGTCCAGCTCATCCGAGTCCAGACTTGGTGCTCCATCACCTGAAGGACATGCCGCTGCTCATGGCTTGTTCTCGAACTAGACGCTTTGTCACTAAACTTATAGTACAGTCCTACGTGCACCGCCTGATGAACACGTTGATTCCTGCGGCGTACCCGGTCGAAGAATATATGGTATCGAACATAACTTCGAAGGCCTAACCGGCGTCAGAGAATAAGTCCGTTGCCCATAGGTTGGTGGATTGGTGTGCATAGACCATGTGCTCGTCGGTGCTTAGATGCATCTTCTGCCTTTGTTTCAGGCGTAGGCAAAAAGAGGCCTATTCTAGGTAAGTCTTGACGAAATGCCGCTACCACAGGGCGTCTGTGTAGACGTCAAAGCTAGAACGAAGAAAACATTCTTCAAACGCCTCACTCTCCTGCATAAAAGTGGATATCTTAACAAACATTCTCTCATTCTCTCCGGTTTTGTCGTTTGAGATTGTACCGCATGGTTCCGGTACAGAAAGACGACCTCGAATGCGAGCTAACGCAGGAACAACAACGAAGAAAGAAGATAATTGTATTTGGAGGTCAAGGTACCTTATCGTGGCGGCTTCAAACCACTAACCGAAGGCAATCGATAAAGAAGGTGTAGCTGCTGGGTTAGGCTTAATTCGGCGGGTCATTGGTGCTTAACCTCCAGGCATCTGAAAAATCCGGAGGCGGGCTTATGCAATTGGAATCGTAGACGCATGTCTTAGAGCGTCGTCGTCGATGGAAGCAATCGATATAAAGTGGTCAAACTAATATTAATGTTTGCTCCAATCTTTCCTCTTCGTTGGGGTGCGCTCGTGATCCCGCAAGTACTGTGTCTAAAACGCGCGCTTCAGCTCTGTCTCTGGTTGGCCACCTGAAAACCACAACCGTACAAAGTGGTGTTGTGAATCCCACCGACAGTCTGTGAGTAGATGACTGACTGGTCGAAAATTGCCATTGCCGCTTCCGCCCCGTCGGTGGCCGGCATCCTACGCAATCACTTTGACATCCCGTCTTTTTGCTTGCCCAAGAGGCTTTGTAAGTTTTGGAAAATTCTGATATAACATCGTGACCTGCTGATTCTGCGAATCAACAGGATTCCGGTGTCGATGGAATGGAAAATTCGATTGCTTCCAGCCCGTGAATACATGATTGACAATCTTAATTTCGTTAATTCATATCTGATGATTCGTAAATTCCACTGAGGAACGTAAGATCGAACACTCCGACAATCAAGACCGGTCCCACCCACATGCCCATGTGCATGCATCGAATCTCTCGAACAATTCCAGATGCGATTGCCTGCCAAGCGCTAGCAGGGTCCGAATGTTACGAATTTTCTGGCAAATACCGAGGAAGTACCTCCAAACATATTATGTCTGTGGCTCGCTCTCTCTCTCTCTCTCCCTCGCTCTCAGCATGAAGGACCATGACGGCCTTACCACAGATGAGGGGTACATATCATGCATCGAAAAGCTGACGTTGCCTTGAAACTAACACAGCTAAACAGTTGGTGACACCAGTTGTGTTGACTTGAAGCGTAACCGCCGTTGACAAAACACGTGAATGCCAAGCCACAACGCCCACCCAAAAAAAAATTTTAGTATACAAAATTCTCTGCTCGCGAAAATTTTCTTCTCTTCTTCTTCTTCTTCTCTCATCAGGAGACTTTGTCTCCGTGCGGCTTGCCTCGATTATCACATTCCCGTGTTGCCCGTCCATCGTATCAATGATGACAAGAGTCAAAGACGAGCGTCAATCGAAGCATAGAACAAACATATTGCATAAGTGCTGGCTGATCCTAGATCTATATCTCTTCTCTGTTTACATGTCCGGAGGATCGAGGTGGGAACTCCATCATACATAAAAACTCGCCGATGAACGTCCGATAAGTGTTACAGAACGCTTATTCTAGTGATAAATTCCGGTTCTCAATGGTTCTTCTGACCTCAATCACCGTTATATGCCGAATTAGAGCAACTTTCTCCACTCATTTGAAACAATACATAAGGCCCTTAGCAGAACATCGCCGTAATGGTGATTATCTTCTCTCCGAACTGCGACTGTCTTCGGGAAGGTGTCATATGGCATGCACCCACCGGTTTCAATCTATAAATCGTACTCTTATCAGAAGTATCCATCATTCTGAAAACTTGGAAGAGATATTTATTCCAAAAATCAGATCTTAAGGACGTCTTCATGTGGTGCTATAGCGTTAGATATTTGACATCTCCACACCTTTGATCCTGTCTTATATCGGTATACCAGGCACCTGGGACATTTGTCCTGACAGGTAAGCCTCGAACCGAGGACAGGTTTGTAGACCCGATGATGCCGTCAACGCTCGGCGACAAATTTGACGTCTGTGTGGAATCTTGAAACGGATATCCGGGGACGAAACGAATATCAATTGTGTCCGTAGTTGCATATATAATTTCAAGATGACCCCACACTATACTGGTACGCAACATATATTATTCGAGAGAAAAGCGTGTGCATCTGCATCTCGCATGCTGTTAAAGTCATCGCATCGGGGGGCAAATATTCTGCACCGGGGGGCATTCGATGCAAAGAGATTAGGTACGTGGTCGATAACTGGGTCAGGTACCATCAGCAGTTTGTTGAACACCAAGCAAAGCCAACCTTAATTTTGCTATCTCCTTCGATGCTCCATTCTTGGAAGCCAACCCGAGAAACAACGGTAGTTGCGGGTCGGGGCATTGCGATAAACGTGATTCCAAATGTCATGTTAGGTTACAGATTTGTCGTTATCCTCTCTTACGGTACCACAGCAGCTATAGTATGCAAATTACAATGCGGTCCCTGTGCATGTTTGAACCTTGTAGACAGGTGCTATTTCGAACTGACGTAGTCAGCACCGATTAGTGCGCTTGTATGCAGTGGAATGCAACCGGCACCAGGCCGTAAGCTCACCCAGCATCATGCTGTGGGAGGGTCCTGAAACACGACGCCCAGATGGCCGGATAAGAATATAGAAATTGATACCCAGTATTTAGCAGAGCCCCGCGGAGCCTGTCAATGCCGTGTCCAGGCATTACTTTTCTTTGACAATTAACAATATATTAATACCATGTCTGACAGATTTGTTTGACATTTCTTGGTTTTTCCGAATGCAATGTGCATACGAGATCTTATCGTCCGCAACGTCTTAGGCGGGATACAGGATTGCTAGCCGTTTGAGTATGCAATGTTCGTTCCCCTTGTTCAGAAAACACGGTGAATCTCACCCTGAAACTGAATTTAGCGATGGTTAACTAAACCCGGTCCATCTGCAATAGCGGTAGAATTACGCTTTCCCCAAAGCCCTCCTCGAGCTTTTTTCGATGCTGACCTCGTTAACATCATGTAGACGGGATGATGGAGGCTTTTGGAAAACCATTTGAAACCGGCTGCCCGAGATAGTTCATCGCTTTGATCGGCTCGCTTTCAAAATTAGAAACACCGATCAATGGCACTTCGTCATGTACTGGTACAACACCAACAGATCCAACTTCTGGCGGGAACTTAGACATTTGAGACTGAAGCACAGTCGGTCGGTGAATGTGCAAGTCAGCACTTGAGACCTACAGGCGGCATGTCGGTCTAAACCTAGGTCAACACATTCTCAAACGAAGCCTCATGCAAGGAAGGGTTGGTGCCTTCGAGGCCTCTCGACAGGCTGCGCTGTCAGTCGGAGTTGCTTTCCAGATAGGACTAGAATTTCCATTTTCGATATATCTACTGAGCTGCCGAAATCCTTCGGCGCCATTGGTTTAGACGCTTCAGCCGACGGCCCATGTGATAAAACTTCATTCACAAACGATCGTGTCGTGCTGCCTTAGCTATGATTTCTCCCCTTGCATATGGCACAAAAACTGGCGGTGGCAAACCCAGCATGGTGCAGCCATGATCTCCCAATGCAAGACGTATCAAGCGGATTAGGTTTCGTCGGACGAGACTTTCATTTGGTGCCTTCCTAACGAAGGGCTTTGGCGATATCCACCAACCCCATTCGGTATCTCCCATGGATCCACCCGTTTAGCGATACAGTATTTTCTTCCATTTTATGTTTTGACGACATTAGAAAGTCCCATCGAACAGCAGATCAGACGCCGTCCAAATATTTTACTTTCTGGTTATAGCCGCCTAGATCGAAAGTAACGAATATTTGGAAAAACGCGCATCGTCATTCGGTGAAACTTGGTGATATGCCGACGGGCTCATATCTCTTCCATATACCAATCATGGATAGAACTCCGATGTCAGAGATTGATATCCGAGGCCGAAAATTTCTTCCCCATCGTCAGATCGGCTCATCTCGTATCGTACCGGGCACAACCGTCACGTTTTTTTCCTTTCCCTTCACCGCTCCCGCGAATCGATTAATTCACACAGCGAAAAAAACGTGTCTCCCGGAACCGTGTTCGTGTGAACATGAAACCGCCACCAAAAGCTAGACCTATCCCTCGGGATGATTCCAGAGATTGTTCCTCGCCAAATTTTGCTTTCCGAGGGAAATACCAAGAACAAAAGTATCGATTTCAAAGGCCCTAAGAAAATAGCTGTGATCCGAGGTTCCGGGTGGCTGGATCACCAAGTCTTGGCGGGTAACAACTATCAAAACGGTTTAATTCGATATCATAAAATATATCGTGCCCTTAACTATAGCATTGTCTGTCTCAGAGTGATTCTATGTGATTAGAGAACAGATCTTAATGGAATGTGAAATTGATGTCCAAAGTTGCTTAAATTCTAGACAGAAACGGTTTAGAACGAAGCGGGCTAGGTGTGTCCGCGGATGTGGGAAGAAAGCCCGCTTCGTCCCAGAGAGACAATTAGCTGGGACGATTCAAACCTTCGACCGGGCTTCTCGAAAGGCAACCGGTTCACGCAAAGAGACTTTCCAACATTGCGAGTTTCTTATTGATGGGAAATACACCTGTGGAGCGGGGCGACACGGTAGAGGCAAATTGCCAAGGCCTCTTTCTCGCTTTGAATCAGACGCTATTCCATTTTTTGAACACTTACGAGGGTTGATTTCCAGGGTCCTGGTCCACAGTGCAAGGGATCAAGCTGGGGCAAGGGATCCAATCCGGCCGCATGGGTCCAGCAGGGGATTCTTAATACCTAGCAGAGTGGGACTTTGAAGTTTTCAAGTGAAAGACCAAGGATAACTCAAAAACCCAGATGGGGAACGGGTTCCTGACCCGAGGATCAGACATCGAGTCTCGCCCCCGAGGGTGGATCCGGGGCACGATATGGAGTCGATTGTGATTGCAGTTGCATCTCGCAAATTTGCCCAGATATGCTTCCCAGTCTGCACGAGTCTGTGCCGTGACAAACTTTCAATAAAACACGATGGTGATGCCGACGGCACCTTCGATCGAGTGTTTATTAGTGATTCGTTGGTTTCTGGGACTGTGCTGCAGGAACGGAAAATCAATACGGCAGAAAATATCTTGTTCCTGCACGCACGGCACGATGCGCAGTAATGCAAACTTAGCCTCGACACAAACAGCAAAAAACGAAACAAAAACAACACTAAACAGTTTGTCTCGACAATCATAGGCCATTCCACCAAGATGAAACTCTCTAAAGGAACAGGACTGATTGTCGACGTAAACCAGACGATTCAAACCCGCCGGGAAAGTTCTAGCTGACCCAGAAATATCTGTCTCTGTCGTCAGTCTCACCACCTCAATACTCCGAGATCGCCGTGCCGCCATGCCCTTAAACATGCAACCTGCCAAAGAGCCGAACCGGCTATTATCGAATCCCGAGGGCATGGCAAGCAAGTGTGTGCTTTGACCACCGATTTTCTTTCTTTCTTTCTTTTTTCTCCTCCAAAGTAAATCATAATCGACGAATCCTTTGTCGTGGATAATGTCTAGTCTCGTGTTGGATAATGTCATGCCGTCGGGGAGCTTCGCTCTACCGCTCCCCAGATGTTTAGAAGTGTCTTCCATCTCTACATAGCAGATGTTTTAATTTTTTTTCTTTCCTTTAATTGTCCTACCACAAACAAGGGAAGGAAAAAAAAATACACCCGGTGATTTTCAGCAAGGATGAATCGCCAGGACCGAAATGGAATAAGGCCTAATAAGTCCAGTAGAGTTTTTTTTTTTTCCCACAAAGGTCCAGGTGTCGTGATTTTGTCCCCACCGCTTTGAACTCTCCTCATCGACATCGGTCAGGGTTTCCCTTGTTTACCCCGCGGTCTAACAACCATTCATTCGTCGGCATTAAAACTGATTAAAAGGATGTTCCTTGAAATGAAACGACAGTCGTTAGAGACGATTCGTTCGGAAATCAGATACCTAGCCGTTCAAGCCTTCCCTTCGTGCATGAAGTTATCACTCTTTTCCGAATAATCAAGCTGACGGTCTCGATCCGGGTCTTCAACACGTACGAGGTTGGAATTTATCATGCTAGACAAGATACGAAGTGAAGATCGACTACCACACTTCGTAAAAATTATAGCAGTGGTACAGCCAATCTGAGCAATAGAGAGGGCTCTCTCTGTGAGCCGGAAGTGGGCGGCGCCAACAGGCCGTTTCGGCTCCGACGCTACAATACTAGAAAGTTCTAAGACTTACACAGAACCGGTCGAATGGCAATAGAAAGATTCGATGCGCCTTCGCCACCAGGTTTTAACCATACTTGGAATTAAATCTTGTGCGCGATATTAATATTGAGGAAGTAATGGTGGAGTGGTTCTTTCGGAGGAAAATTCCCGCATCTAGCAAATATTCTTGGATCGTTTTCAAAAAATGTGTGTGTGGGTGCCCCAAGATACGTCTACGAAAAAAAAAACCCATATGCTATCGTATTTTGTGGAGAATATTAGCCTGTATTGCCCGTTTTACGAGATGTTCGAAAGCATGTAGTTGGGGTAAGGCCTCGTAGGTTCAAGGGAGCGCGACAAGGCAAGGCTGTTCCTTTCCCCTTCCAGAATTTGCAATTGCTTGCGACAGGCCTGTAGTTATTGGATCTCCCCAGTGCAGCGGCTGGGTATTGTAGCAAGACGAAAAGGTCAAACAGAGAGGATTTTGCAGGTAAGGTGGGGCAGTTAGATAGCATCGATAGGTCAACCGGTCTTCGGCTGTGGTAGGTTCCTGGGCGGCGCATATGCATCCTGCAATGCGTTGTTCCTGTTGACGGGAAATTACCAGGACCTCAGACATATTTCTGCATGCACCAAGAGAGCACAAACAAGCGAACGAAAGTTGTTAGGATTGTGGTATTAGTATCACATGTGGATATGATACAGGTTCTGAAGTGCTTATAGGCTTGCCGCTTGTCACACAACAAGGCTGTAACTACATATATATGTATTAGTACATAACTTAGGTAGAGATCTGCGGGTCTCTATAGACGGCACTCGATGCATGATTAGTCTTCCCTCTCCCATTTTGGGAAAGGCCCTAGTTCTTCAGTAAGTATTGTCACAATCTTGGACAGATGCTCTTCCCAGCTGCTGTACCAAAGTACCGCTTTCTCGAAAACCGTTGTGAGAGAATATTCAATTCCACCGAACTTCTTGAATTTGGCCAATTGCAGGTCCTCGTCTGCCCATACACTTGCAGCTAACGCGAGTTGTTTTCCAGCAGCCGCTCTATCAGCGGCGTCCTGGAACGCTTTTATGGTCACGCTTCGATTGTCTGTGTCGACTACGATTCTTTTCCCGTCGACAATGTTGTCTGCGGTAGCTCCCTCGATTCGGTACGCTAGTGATATCAGGTTCTTTGACATATCGTTCGTGACGGGTGTCGACACGCCCGGAAATTCATCCAAGAACTTCGAAAAACTAGCAAAGAAGGGTAGGTCTTTTGCAAACTCGTCGCGATATCTGCCTATCTGATCCCGCGCGTGTTCTAGACTTGTACCATCCTTAAACTTGTAATGTGATAGTTGTTTGATAGCTTCAGGGTGATCAGATATGTATTTCTCTTGCATGGTCTTCATAGCTACATCAAGCTGGTTTATCGCAAGACCCATGTATTTGACTTGGACAGCCAGAGATGAGGGATAGGCACCACCCGGAATGGCAATGGAGGTCGACGGATCCGATGGATCACCGGTAGGCCACTTCAGTTCTTTGATGACTTTCAGATCGCCTATTTCTTGGCCGACTTTTGTAATCTGGTTAAGGTTCAACTCGAAGTACTCCATCACATCTGGGTCCAGTGGTAGGTCTACAACGACAGCCGTAGCTACCGGGAGGTGATTCACCTGAACAATCAGGGTCTGCATGTAGACCCAGAGGCCGACAGAACCTGAGAAACGTAACAGTTTCATCGTTTCTTATTTGTCGTCTCCCGGGGTGTTTCGAAGAGATGTGACTTATATCCAAATCGAAGCTACTAGGTTGCTAAACCCAAAAGCTGCGTTGTGTGTGGTAGGAAGTGGAGACCAAGTTACTGAAATCTCTATGCAAGGGCTCGAATTGTGCATTTGCCACGAGGCTCGTTGTGAAAAGAATTGCTTATCTTTCTTCACGCGCTCGGGGTTTGCTTTACAAAATTCTTTTTCTTCACATCTTGATACAAAATGTCTTGTGTCGGCTTCTTCATTTGCGGGCATTTGATCATTTTGATGGGTTTGAGAGAAATAGGCAGCGCATTCATCCCATGGGCCCAAAGTATGCTTCTGCCAACCCACGTCTGAGGTCGACCCACGTCCTCCGAGCCTTGCAAAAAAAAAAAAAACGTCGTCCGGTGTTTTAACTAACTGTTGCACGTTCTTCTTCAAGAAAGACTGAGCGAAATTAGTCCTGCATGCATGTCCCGGCGCATTAGTCTATCGAACTATATCACCGGCACAGGCAGCGCAAGTCGGCGATATAACGAATCCCTCATCTTCGGTTATGTGCGACTGACATTTTTAAACCGTTATCAGGCTATGAGGAATGGAAGATAAGTGCTAGCGTGGGGACTACTCTGCGGCATGGGACAATATCAAAGGGCCATAAAGATCGCCATTTGAATATAATGTCGGTTGAGATAGATGATTTTCGTGGGGTGTTTTTTTTTCTTTTCGTTTCGTCGAATGGTTTCTGGCTTCTTCTTTGTTCCTGGCGCGGCGTTCGGCTTCGTTCGGGTTACGTATTCGAGATATTGGACCATTCTTGCGCCCGAATTCGCCCACGATACGGATAGGACACCTGCCTATCTGGTCTCGTCCATGCGAGACAGACGGACCGTGGATGCCTTCGCTTAAAATCTCTGAAAAGTCTATTAACATTTAGGTAAGAAACTTTTATTCACTTTTTCCCACCTTGGTAAAATTTCCAATTTGTCTTTTCACGCAAAAACGTGACTGGAAACCATCTTGCGATACGCTGCGATTCTCTGATGGGTTTCTCGATGTGTAGAAGCCTGAAGCGTCAGCCTGTGTCATGTTGAGAATGCTTTAGTCATTAGTTTCCGTGAACCTGCATCGCAACCTCTTCGCTTCAATCAACCGAAATCTCGACCCAGTGGATATTATCCAAACTTTGCACTTAAGAAACGTGCTCAGAAGCCTATCACGGTATGACCGTACCAACGCACATCTTTTTTGGAAACCTATTTCAGAAAAGCTTAGGAAGCTTTGTAGACTAGTCTACATGCATCTTAATATTTGTTAACACGTATGCTTTGTGGGTCCAATATGTGTACCATCCTGGGAAGACACTTCGTATCAACCCCCGGGGGCACAGACTGGTGATGTGGGCCTCGGGGTCAAGGTCTGTTGAATCGTCATTATGTATGTATTCTCTCAAATTTTACCAGGGTTGCCCTTCGATCGATGGAATTGAAAATGTCACGAACCTATTCCGGCAAGAGGAAACGCTACCTTTTTGACCTTGGAATCAGCATTCCACCGTCAGACAATATAGACGCCCTGGTAATGCTCATCCAACAGAGCAGGGCATCGATGTCATCTACGATCAATATCAGAATACATCGACGACAACATCTTCGCTTAGACGTTCTTCTACTGCATCAAACGCATGTAACGTAAACATCACGCAGCCGAAGAATCCATGCCTTTGCCCACCCAACGATTTTCTCCCATCGAACGAAATCTTGTTCGTGCATAATTTAAAGGAAGTAGTTCTAAAAATAATCAAATTTAAATTTCCACGCCCTTCAATTTGGCAATTTTAAACATCATCATTCAGTGGAAAGCTATTCCGAAATGCGTCCGCGTACCGATACAGGCAATATAGTTGTATGATTAGCGTGGCTATGCTGGAACCACCGCAGCAATGGATATTACTACTGTTACCTCTTGCCGTGCCATTTCTGTAGTTAGTAACCAATTGACATATGATTTTCGTTGATTACTCTGTCTGAAGCAACACCTTGGCTGTTAACCTTGTTCGAACAGTTCCATTTTTTCCCGACACTGGATAGGAATACCTCACAACGCAGAAGTAGCATGGGCACCTTGTCTCGTAGACAGACATTGCATTATATTCCGTTGACTTCTGGGGTGGTGCGCGCAAGGGCTAGAGCAATTGCGAGAACAATATATGTCATGCCAGGGTTGTGCGCTATGGACGTGACTTTTTTTTTTGAACCTTGTTGTCGACATGCGAGTATCCAAAGGTGCGCGGGACGGCATTCTGCTTGGGTCTCTCTCAATTTTTTATTTTTTATTTTTTTTGTCTCCCAATATTCAATATATGTGGAAATGGCCTCATGACTTTGTCGAAGATCAGTTTGAAATTTCGAAGTTTTACGGACGGACGCTAGCATCTTTCCGGACGACCGATTGCCTCATCATTTCATCTGGAACCAGCGCTATGGTCGTCGACAGTTGAACTCTCGGTGCGCGACTCAGCGCCAAAGCCCAAGATTGAATCTTCTGTGAAATCTACCAATAATGAAACATTCTAATCAAACTATACTTTCTATCTTTCCGGTAAGCGAAAAAAACCTTTGGTATCTAGACCCTCGTGGTACGGTCCGCTTGGATTGCCTCAATTAGCACAGACTTTAGTGCAGTAGCAAGTGTCATAGCGAAAACATGCATATGCGTAGAAATTCATAGTTTGTGCATGTGTGTGGAGAAACAAGCTGAGGTGAACTATAACGAAATGAACAAAAGCCCAATCGTCAACCTTCTCGTCACATTTTGTCCACAATAGCTGCGACAAAGCACCCTAGAAGAATCCGTGCGTCTACGTACGTCGCATGTGCTCACTGGATGTGGATCCTTCAAATCGAACTTTCGGGAAATGTATGTGTCTACGAACCGGCGAATCGGCGCTTGGGGAGCCTATACTTTCTGACCTTGCCGTCTTTGCATTATTCTTGTTTCATATCTCGACCGTCCAGACTTGTGGATTCGAAAGTGAGCGGAGAAAGAGTCCAACCGCTGGAATCTGTCGACATCAACTCGCCAACTCGGTTTTTGATAATATTAGTAGTCGAAACTTTCGATTAACGGAGATATAAAATTTTGATATTGTCATAGCTTAACTTTTTTTTTTTTCTTTGCTCATCTGCAGGTCTGTAGCACAGATGCATACCCTAGAATTCACAACTGCCAACGCCAACACTTTGTGCGCGCTCTTTGCTTCACCATCTCAGATGCAGCTAGACTGTGTAGTTCAAACGCTCCCAAGACAGGAAAGAATAACCCAAAGAACCACAAGGGAAACTTCCCGGAAGCCACTCTGGGGCCGCCATCACATCAAAAATTTTGATATGATCGACGTTCCACAGTATACATATGGAATACCCACTTCCCGGTGGCCAAAAGTAGGGTCTTTCCACTCAAGTAGAGCAATGTCTCATATATCGTATTAGCAACTAATGATCTTGTTTCCCTCGTGTGAATTTCATATGAAAATGAGAGCTTAACACTTCATCTCATCTCATCAACAGGATCAAAGTGGAAATTTCCCGCCGGAAAGGATCGCCAACAATAGAACGTGAATTGCGTGACCTTCGTCCGTATTCCCCGGTCTAGCGTCGACAGGTGATTTTTGTCTCTTGTGTAGACTAGATTTCCTTTCCCCAGAAAAATCTCTGTTAGGCACCCTGGTCCAGACCCGGAAAACCCATCGACGGCCGGCCAAGCGGCGGCATTTAATCTTGGTAAATAACGAACGGGGAAGAAAAAAAAAAAAAAAAAGAAGAAGAGGAAGAAGAGGGATCCGTTGAGGTTGCTTTCCGAGGTCGTAATTACGGAGCAAACCCCAGAAAAGTAGGAAAAGGCTTGGTTCGAATTTGGGGTTCGTGATATTCTGGCTAAAGTCTCAGCGAATGGTAACGACGATTACCAACACTAAACCCGTTCATGTAAAGAAAAAATAAAATCCGCGTCTTTTAGTTAGCAAGATGTGGAGAATCCAGTGGAAACGGCAATGCGGCACTTTGAATTTGGCTCTTGGTATCACGAGAGTCACCAAGAATACATTTTCGTAACAAGAAATGAAAAAATTGTCGGGCTATGATCTCCTCACAGCCCAATATCACAAACCCATGCTACTGTGTCTATCGAAAAAAAATATATGCTCCAACTCTCGCCCTAGTATCCATGCACAGTACCTGCATAAACGATGTCTCAAGAAGAGAGGGAAGGCCAGGCCGCTTCGCAACAACGAAGAAAAAAAACCTTTTACCAATTCGTTGGCTAAATTCCTGCAGCGAGGAAAAAATCACGAGTAGCCGTTACGCATCCCTAGACACATGTCTACGGTATCTCATGCAAAGTCCTAACTAGCCTATGTATATGTATGTAGCTAGCTCTAACGAGATATCCTAAATCCTTAGTGTTGGAACCGGGTGCTGGCCTGTCTTTCGTAGACGGACCCAAATCCCGCATTTTCCAAAATAAATCCCTCGTGACATGATACCCTTTGCCCCCATCCACCATGTTCGTTTTATGATATTTTTCCTGTAGACGGGCATGGTTTCTCGTCCCAGGATATGCATCTAAAAAAACAAAAAGGAATTGACCAGCTCGTTTTTTCTTTTCGTCGAAAACAAACGAAGGAGCCTTGCTGATTGTTTCTCTTGCATGAGCTGGGGACTCCGGGAACCATTCACCTGGTAGATGTCCAAAATTTTGAGTTCATACATGGGCGAGGGGTAAACTTTTGTGGGGATATACTGACGCATTACACTTGGGGTTTCGGCTGGATTGGATATAATCTGGGGTCCCTCTTCTATGCTTTGGTTGAAACGGTTTATGTCACGAGATATTTCCCGCTACATGAGTATGAGGCATTGGCGACGTGCGATATCTGAGGGTTTAAACACCCAAACCGGCTCTTTGGATATCTTCCAGAGGCTTTTTCTTGCATATCAAAAGTTCTGGGTCTTGTTTCCTTTCTTTCCGGGGATCTAAGGTCTTGGAGAAACAACTGGCATGCATTTCACGTGAAAGGTGGTTCGACATAATATCGATCTAACTTGTATATCGGAATCGTCGGTAGAGGGACCTTGCCATCAAGGCGGGGTAGTCATAAAGATTAATCTAGTGGTGCCCAGTTTGCATTCATGTTCACACTTGCAGAACATTGAACAAGGACATGCCAATGTCGCCAACTTGTCATCGATATTGCTTCAACACCCGGCTCTAACAATGTTAATTGTTAGCATCTGGCCAGCATGTTGCCTGTTCGAAACAAATTCCTCAAGGCGTTATCCTTGCTTGTGCACAGAGGCCGCAGCCAGAATAGAACACGTACAGGTTACACCCAGCAGAGCTTCCTGCTGAAAGTTGGACGTAACCAGGTTGCGCGTTATGCATTATATTACGCACCTTGACGTGCGTACGAACGTGAGACTGGAACGATTGAGCACCTCCTCTTAGGAGATGTAAAGTTTATAATTAAATAAACCGTTATGCTAACACGCGCATGGATTCGTTGTATCGCGGTTTGAAGAAGTCTTTCATTCTAGTGCCTCGAGTTATATAGCTTCAGGATGGGGTATATTTATAGTACTGAAATTGCGATTGAACTAGCTTTATTATGCTTATAGGATCCAAGGCAGCCTGACCAAAGTATGTTAATAAGCCGGTTTCAGCTTATGAAGTCTTCCGGATTCTAAATTTGTAGTTTGCGATCCCGAGAAATCGGGCGGGTCTCGGGGCGGCTATCAACTTCGGGCCAACGTTTCATCGAGCCGATCATGAAGCCGGAAATGGCCTGTTGTCCGAACCCAAGCATCCAGTGATCTAGTAGGATTTTGTGAGTGTATATTGATGAGTAATTCGTGATTTCATGAATCTAAATTTTACATAAATTGTAATCCATATGACTGAGGGTCGGTAAAGACTCGATGTCGATGTTGCTGCCTTCGATCTCAGTGAATATCTACATCCTTCAAGATCCAAGTCCGATACAAAAACCTCAGACCTAAAGAAAACCCATAGGATTTGACCGTGACCTAAACGTGACTCAGCTATTTCAAATCAATCCTATAATTCTGTGGTTTAATTCACCCGTTCTTGAAACTCCCATGGCTCGTCTGCGGCGTGCAGCGCAGACTATGTGTCCACTTTGTTGTATTTTGAGCGTCTACAGACGACACACCGGAACAAGAATGCCTAGGTTGTGGACCTTTTCTCTAAACCTTTTCAGATATGGCTCTATTTACAAAAGCATAGGTTTGAGCTTGTTAATATTAAGAAACGTCCTTATTTATTATCCAGCTAGAAGGCATCATTTGATTCGATTCCAAATTATAGCGGGTACTTCGTATGGACAGATGGACGGCAACTATAGCCTGTCACCTTGCAATATTTGATCATGATTAGTAGACGAAAGGCATATGTCCTGTAGTTACTTACATATAGCAGAGCGAGGGCAGAGGACTAATAGTAAACATGAATATCAAATTGTTTTCTTCTCTTTGTTTCTTTGTTTCTTTTCCTTCCTTCCTTCCTTCCTTCCTTCCTTCCTTCCTTTCTTTACTTCTTTATTTCTTAGACGACAATCTACAACATATCAATAGCGCCGATATCGCGATACGGCCTCTGTTTGAATATTATACTCCACTTATAACACACCTTCCAGCAAATTGATTCCCCAACTCTTCCCCTCCCTATATATACCCCTCCCTATATACCCACACTCATGTATACGTTATATATAATCTTTTCTCGGAATATTAATACCCCCCTTCTCTCCCCGGTGTCTTATAGTTGATACTCAACTACCTCGTTGTCACCCGGGAATGATAACGCTTCCGTATCTCTATTTCCTATAGACGTAAAGATAAATATAATCGATATAGCCTAGGCTGGATATTTATATTATATGTAAATAGTCCCCACATCGTGAGGAGGCCCGGGTCTGGTTCGCGAAAAAATATATATACAAATAACACGTTTAAATGCTGCAGAAACAAAAGGAAGATTCGAAGAGATAGAAATATATCCACATCAGCAGACCCGCGGTCCGTCATCTAACTCGAAAACCACAGACAATATGTATATCTCTGGGTACCAGTACTAACTCAACTCTGCGCTTACGATACCCCCCCCCCCCGTTATATATATATCAAATAAAAAGTTACTAGATAATTAACTGACGATGGTGAGTTAATGTCATCATGCCGTCTTAAATTTCTCACATTTAAAAGCTATGGCTAGAGCTCTTGGGTTTTCACACCGCGTGTACGAACTATGATGTAGATACATACCTGGGTAGATAGTGTATATAATCTAGATTCTAGTTTATTTGCATCTCTTCGTAGATAAATCTATCCCAACAGCTAACCAGCTGGAGCAACCAGGAAAAACAAAAAAGAGCGATCGGTATATCCATATGCCTGAGCCCGCGCCGAGATATGGAACCTATGAAAAGGGGAAAAGTTTTCCTTCGTCTATCCCATTCATAAAAAAAAAGGAATTTCTATAAAGACAATCAAGAAGAAGAAGAAGAAGAAGAAGAAGAAGAAGAAGAAGAAGAAGAAGGCGGAAGAGCCCAAAGTAGTACAGAGATTGCACAAGGCAATTATATCCATCGAACAAAGAAAGAAAGAAAGAAATCTAGGAAATCCTTTAGTCTATTCATCTTGCACCTTCTCCAGCTTGCCCAGATCCCTCTTTTCGCCCACCTCGCCCACAATCCTCACCCTATCGATCCTGACCTTCTCCGCATCGGCCTCCGCGTCCTCCACGAACAGGTTTAACGAGAACACGCTCTGGAACTTCACAAACCGCGTGTTAATCGTCACCGTCCCATCCTTCCAATCATCCTCCTTGATCTCCACCTCCTGCGTCGCCAGCATCTTCTCCGCATCGTCGAAGCTCACAATGTTCGGCCGGTTCACAAACAACTTGATCTTTGACGGCCGGCGCGGTTGTTCCGTGTCCTCTTCGTCTTCCGGGATCGGTGGGCGCGAGGTTATCTGCAACTGGTAGATCTTCACGGTCGACGAGAACGGTATGTACAGGGTGATCTGCTCGTCCGTGTCGCTTTCGATCCAATCCGGCGGACCAGCGGTTCCCTTCGCTTTCCCCTTCCCGCTGTCACCGGCTTCGGTACTCGGCGCCGGAGCTTCAAAGAGCACTCTGATCCCGCTGCCGAGCTCCTGGCTCCAATTCATGCAATCCAGATTCTTGAGATCGATCTCCGAGTTTATGACATCGTAAGGTTTGGGGACGTCGGCGCCCTTCCAGAAATTCGAGGAAGACGAGGAGCCGATGGCGCCGCCGGACGCGGCTAGAAGGTCCTTCACGGCGGATTGTAGAGCGGGGAGGTTGGCGCCTTTGATTCGCGTCTTTTCCGTCCCGTTTTGGAACATTATGAACGTCGGCA
This sequence comes from Arthrobotrys iridis, assembly GCA_036971165.1. Classification (NCBI taxonomy): domain Eukaryota; kingdom Fungi; phylum Ascomycota; class Orbiliomycetes; order Orbiliales; family Orbiliaceae; genus Arthrobotrys; species Arthrobotrys iridis. The sequence goes on along the minus strand of JAJTTS010000015.1, from coordinate 507,693 downwards.
TGCTAAATCATTTTTACCTATTAGTTATGGAATAGTTGGATTATAGATAAAAGGAAGGGGAGAGGGGGAGGAAGAGGGGGCATACGCGGTAACATTGTGAGCCTGCGCGATGGCCTTCTGCTGATCGACGTCGACTTTTGTAAACACCATCTTCTGAGCATCCGTCAGTTTCTCAGCTAGAGTAGCGTAGGCCGGTGCTACGGCTTTACACGGCCCGCACCAGGTCGCGTGGACTAGCAAAAAATATCAACAGAATGTTAGCAAAACCTATCTTCCTCTTTCTTCCATCAAAAGGATGAAATAAATCTTGGATTTGAGGGAAATAAAGAGGAGGACGTACAGTCGACGACGACGATGGGTGTGTTCTTCACCAGCTGCTCTAGCTGGGCTGGAGAGTTTATGATGACTATCTTTGACATCGTGGTTTGACGATAATGCTGGTGCTGGTGCTGGTGGGATCCTGATTGCGGGGTAGTAGCTCGAGGTGAACACTAGCTGGAATAGCTATATCGGGAAAAGGTCCGAAGAAGGGTTATCCGTGGTTTTGGATAAGGTGTGAGCTATCAACCGAAGTAATATCTTGGAAACCGATGATGTTGGATGTTTTTTCTCTTGTTCAGGTCAGGTTCGAGGAGGGTGGATGCTCAGAGAAGGAGGAGAGTCAAGCAGAAGGTAAGGTTGACGCGGCAGCAGCAGGGTTTACCCAAAAACCGCGACCTTTTTCTCTCTCGTCAGATCGACGCTTGCCGGGGTTTGGATCGACGACCAACTAACTACCAACGACCAACGTCCAAACGACCAACACAAACAATACCGGAGATACACAGGGCTGATGATGTTTATTCGGAGACGCCGTGAGCATCCATTGAGATAACCAACTAACATATCAATTTTATGGTTGAATCCTTGGACGGTCACGAGGGAAAAATATGTATTGATTCTTAATGCATAGGAATAAGATCCGGTGTATCCGAAGAGACCAATTGCCAGCCGAAACGTCTACAGAGAGATAGATATATTTGTATCCATGCAATGTTGTTATGATATGTATATAAGCATCCAACCAACAGGGAATCTGGCCAAACAGGTATAAGACCGATGAGTACGACTAGAGTATCATAAAATTATAAGAGGTATAAGGGTACCATGTCATATGTACAGAGCAAGTAGATCAACAAAAAAAAAAGGACCAAAGGGCCAAAGGGAAGTGCCTACCTGCTCTAACACTGCAACAACCATGCCCACCCACGTACATGCATAACAACAGGAATAGCGGTGGGGAAAACAGAGAAAAGGAAGTCGTATAACAGAAACATATGGTCAATTAAAAGGGCGATATCGAGGCAAACAGCCTTGGAGTGCATGCACACAGGGAAGAAGAGCAGAAAGAGGAATGCACCGCTGAATGCGTACAAAGTATCCACGTTGAACATGAATGCCCGCAAAAAGCCATCACCAAGAACCAGAAAAAAAAAAAACAAAAAAACAAAAAACAAAGCCATAACAATCTCCAAAAAATGCATACCGCTTTTGCTGAATCTTTCCTTTGAAAAAAAAAAAAAGGAAAAAAGGAAAAACAAAGGAACAATCTTCCACGTTCAAAGTAATGAGACGTCGCATCCTGAAACCATGTAACGTATTTTTTCAGATAAAACTCACAGTAAATAAACCACAAATGAAAACGCCCTCGCATTTGCTCGGTGATATATCGTAAAAATGCCCATTTATCCATATCATCGCCTTCCGAATACGGCACTGGCGCTCAAGCTCGCAAAGGCGTCGGGACTGTGCCTTCCATTTTGCAATCCTCTGAAATCAACAGATTCCTGCGTCATATGCCCTCTCTTGAATGCGTCCTGTGCAATGATCGGGCTGGGGACGGCGCTGGGTCCGTTCATCTTGGCGGCGAACGGGTTGTTGCTGCCTGAGTTCTGGAATACGGGGGTTGACACGCTTCTTTGCTGGGTTTGAAGACCCGGGACGCTCTGCTGTATTGACGAGGGGGCTGGGGCGAGCTGTGGGTAGTTGTAAAGCTGAAGGATTGTGGATTTGTCGGCTCGTCCTGTGAGCTGTGGCATTAGCGGTTGCGCGGCTGGGGCTAGACCGCTATGCTGCTGCTGAAGCGGCTGAGCGGCGAATTGCTGCTGTTGTTGAAGAAAGGCCTGGTTTGGGTCTTGGAAGGGAGACTGCGGGGAGGGTTGGAAGATGACCGGTAGAGAGCCGTTTGTGTGTGTTTGCTGGAGGGGAGGGGTGAAGGTCTGTTGGAATGGCTGCTGCTGGGCCATGTAGGGATTTGTCTGCAAACCGGAGAAGAAGGGATTGGTTGCGCTGATAGGGCTCTGCTGGGATGCTGACGAGCCGGTGAAGTGAGAAGTGGCGTATTGAGGTTGCGGTGGGGGAACGTCTCCCCATGGAGAAGCTAGAGGGGTAGCTAGCTGCTGTGGCTGTGGCTGTGCGAAGGGTTGCTGCTGCTGCTGCTGCTGCTGCTGCTGCTGCTGCTGGAGCATAGCCTGCTGGTAAGGGTTCTGGACGCCCTGAACCCACTGGCCGTTCCCGTTCATATAGACCTGTGGTTGTTGCTGAACTTGCTGGACCGGTTGCTGGACCTGCTGCTGCTGCGGAACTGGTTGCTGGTATCCGGTTATTTGAGGTTGCAGGAATGGATTGTATGCGGCAGCGGGGTTGAGGCCGTTCTGAAGCACCCCATTCTGCCCATTCGCGAAGAGCTGCTGAGGTTGTGGAGCGTGGATTTGCATCTGCGCCTGCTGCTGAATCTGCGCCTGCTGCTGAGCCTGCTGCTGCTGCTGCTGCTGCTGTAGCTGGAGGGCCTGCTGTTGGGCGGCCTTCTGCTGAGCTTCTGCCAGGTCCAGGGCATCGAACGGGTTCCCTCCGGAGCTCTGCTGCTCACTGACGCCGCCGAGCATCAAGCCGCTCTTCTGCTTCCTGACTACCGGCCTATCCTTAGGAGGCGGTATCGGCGACGTGGTACCACCGCCCAAGCTGATGAGGACCTCGACGGCTCGTTCCATGTTCCCCTTCGTGTGCTTGAGAACCTGGGCGTTCTGCTTCTCGTTGCTGAAACCCATGTCCCGCAGTTTCTCGACCTTTGCTTCGTACTCGTTGGGTATCGATGTGGAACCGGTCCCGTTCATTCCCAGGATCCTGTTGCCTTTGGATTCGAAGGGCGACGAGGACCGAGTGTTCCCTCCTTCTCTGGATCTCGGAGGAGCCGGGGAGGTATCCCGTTTGATGCCAGAGGAGGAGGATGCGGAGGAAGGGGTGAGGAGGCGTGGGCCGGAGTCCTTTTGGGAGTCTCTTCTGAATTTGCCATGTTCGTATTTATCTCTGATGTAGCGTTCCATGATTGATTCGGAGTCTTCGAGGTCGACGGGGGCGGGGTGTTTGAGGGGGTCCGGGTTCCAGATGGCGTTGGAGGCGACGTTTCCGGTGCGTTTCATGATCTGGAGGAACCGGGAAGACTTTAGTATCCTTTTCATCTCTTATCCGGGAATTGAGTCTACATATATATACACACACACATACAAACATATGCATAAGCATATATGCATATGTGTGTATATATATGGTAAGGGAGGGGTGGAGAGGAGGAGGAGGAGGAGGGAAGGAGGAGATCATACGTCGACCTGGTCGTTGGTCCATGTGTCGAGACTTATACTTTTGACTTTGGAGATATGTGTTCCCAATTTACGGTGGATGGCGGCGCAACGGAGGCACAGGAAGATTCCCAACTGGCAACAGAATAACGGCAAATTAGCGATGTTTGTTCCAGCTGTTATATATATCTGTATACTTTTTAGAGTATACTATTCATGTCCCCGAGAAACCGAATTCGGACAGAGGGTCGAGGATTGAACAGTAACAAGGGAGGGGGTGGTGTTCGTACATTCCAACTGGCCCATCCTGTTGGCGACAGTTAGTTATAAGTCACGTTTGTTTTTCTTTCGAGTAGTAGAAGCTTTGAGAGACAGAGGGAGACAGAGGGAGAGAGAGGGGGACGGACCTGGATTGCGGTCGCGGCAGTCGGCGCACTGGTTGTTACCGGGGACCTTTGCGATAAGCTCGTGCAGCTGCTTCTCGTTCCGCTGTTGCTGGCGTTTGGAGGCCATTGCGAAGGCAGGTTCTTTTTTTTGTTTGTTGTTGCGGTTTTGAGACGGGGGGAAGCAGGTCCGAGGAGACGGGGTAAAAGTTGTATTTGATTGGTACCTGACGAAAGGAGCGGCGGGAGAGGGAAAAAAAGAGAGCGAAGTTTCCCAAAAAGAGCGACTGAGAGAAGAAAGAAGGAGAAGAATAAGAATAAGAGTAAGAATAGGAAGAGGAAGAAGAAGAATAAGAATAAGAATAAGAAGAGATTAGGACGGAGAGGAGAGAAAGAGAGAGAAGCGAAGTGAAGTGAAGTGAAGTGAGGTGAAGTGAGGTGGAGATGGAGATATGAAGATGGAATGAATGGATGGATGAATGGGTGGTGGATTGGGATTGGGATTGGGATTGGATTGTTCTCCTGTTCGGATGCAGGAAAAGTGCCGCAACGGGATGGGGCGAGAGACCCAAAGAAAGAAAGGAAGAAAGCCTCTTCTCGCCAGACCACCACCCGGGCGGGAATGAATGCTGACAGACTGACAGATTGACAGGTCCGAGAAAAACAGCACTACCTTTTTTCTATTTTTAGTTTTAGTTTTAGTTCTAGTTCTATTCTATTCTATTCTATTTCTTTCTTTTAGAAGTCAGCGATCCAGCGAGGTTACTTACAATCGAGAGCGACGATGGCGATGATGGCGATGATGATGGTAATGATGGTAAGAAAAATGCTGAACGAACGTCAACGGCCGTTGGATTTGTTATTATTATTATTATTATTATTACTATTACTTTGATATACTAATAATATATATTCAGGGGACGGACAGAACGTTAACGGTCTCTATTTTTATTTATATAGTTAACTATACTACTATGTACATTCACTTCAGCCTCAATTTGACAGTACCACGGACAGAAACCATAAACTTGCATGCACATACATACATACATCCATACATACATCCATACATGCCTGCATGCATCTATGCATGGTACATACGCTAGTGTGTCTTGTGTCTTGTGTCTTGTGTCTTGGTGTCTTGTGTCTGTCTGTGTACATATTAGTTATTGTATTATACTAATCAGCGAGCTAGTACTATGCAGTCCTGATGGGATTCGTTTCGATTCGAGGTGTCTCTGACAGCGCGATTCGATTTCCACACTGATCCCGGTCGCAGCAATCTCGGCACTGATACCGATATGATACACAGTTGCTGCACTTTTAATAAAGTAAAAATATAGCATAGTCTAATCTAGTCTAGTCCAGCCTGGTCGAATATCGTATAGTATATTCTATATGTAGGTTGGTGGTATTCCATCTATTAAGCTTGTGGGATTGTATACTATACTACGGATTATCTCGAAATCGATTGATCTGTCGGTCTATTTAGATATCTAATTGATTACATATGGACAAAGCACTCGAGTATATATGTATATATAGATAGATATATAACCCGGTATCCATTTAATTTTCTTCCTTAAGCTTCCCGAAATTAATACGGATAGAATCGATCAAATAGTGAGTGGCTGGTGGCTGGTGGCTTGTCGGTCCGAATTTTGACGGCCTCCTATTATATTATCATGATACATCAATCAATTCGAATATTCCCTGTCTGTTTTAACTCAATTAAATTACTTACACCTTCAAACTCGTGAATCCAATATATATCTACTAATATATAGTTACCCTTATCCTCCCCATAATAACCGATATTCTGGTTTGCGTGTACTACATACCGTACGGGGGGTGGCTGCCAAGCCTGTATATCCAGACATACATATATTTATTTCAAGTGCGTGCGCCGCGCGCTGACGTTGATTAAACCTCATCCACACTTTCAGGGTCAACCTCAAACTTTCAAATATCAACTTTCAACTTTCAACATCAATATCAACTTCAAATAAAAAAAAAAAAGAAGAAAAAAAAACCCCCCCATCAAAAAACTTGACCTCTCCGTCGGTCGCAGCTGCAAGCATGGACTCGTAAGTCATCATCTCCTTGTGTGTATATGTATGTACTATTACTAACTCCGAAATCAGCCTCGACCGAAACCTGCGTCGGTCCGCCCTAGCTCGTCTGGCCAAGCTCGCCGCTGCCTCTCCGGCGCCGCCCCAGCCCATCGACGGGAATGTCATCATCCCGCCTTCCTCGCCCACCGGCCGTCGCGGACCGCCTCTCACCGACTTTGACAGGCTCGAGGACGAGATCCAGCCTCTCCGGCAGGCCAATGGTGCCGCTGCCGTCCCTTCCGGCTTCGTCAACGGCGGCCACAGGACCTCCTTCACCAAGCCTTTGCTCCAGACTCTCGTAAGTCTTTTCACACAATATTATTTTTATTTTATATCTTTTATACACATGAAAATACGCATACATACAATCATACATATTTATATCTGTTGCATATATATGTATATATCGTATTGGTGTGCTTTTATATACATATATATATATATATATATATATCTATTTGACGGAAATTGGATGGGCTGACATATTACACATATCATCTTCCTTTGGTCATTGGTATCGAATAGAATGCGAGGGATATAGAGATCATCCTGGCCCTCTGCGGCTCCGTCGACTTCATCAGCTCCACCGACGCCGCCTCCAAGCTTGCCCGCGTGCTCTCCCCCTATCTCATCGACTCCTCCACCCTTCAGGTCGAGCACTCTCCCCAGCTGCGTCATTTCAACCCCAGCCCCTGGGAGTCCCTCACAACTTCCATCACCGACTCACTCGCCTCAATCGGCATCCTCTTCCCCTCCCAGAGGGAAACCATCGTCGCCACCCTCGGCTCCTACCTCCGTCGCATCAAATCTCAGTCCGGCGGCACCCCGGACTTCTCGGACGACCGTGCAGCCATCCCAATCGCCACCCTCGTCGTCTCCCTCCTCGGATTCTTCAAATCCGCTTCCAAGCGCATGGACCTGTGGACCCAGGAAGAGCGTGTCGAATTGATCAAAACCGTCCGTGAAGTCCTCTCCACAAACTTTCTGTTGTCCGCCGAAACCGCCTTCTCCACCATCAGAAACTCTCACGATAAGGACCTCAAGCTATGGAAGAGGTACACCCGTCACTACGCCGCCTCCGGCCGTCCCCTCGGCGCCATGGTCCTCCAGCAGGGTTTCGCCTGTCTCCTCGCCGCTGCCACCTCCCTCCTTGTCGTCGATCCGAAGCTCCTCAAGGACCGCCACGTCCTCGACGTTCTCCTCGCCCGTAGCGTCAAATCCAAGGATACCACAATCATAACATCCGGTTCAACTTCTCCTTCCGCTCGGAAGGCCCGGCTCAGTCGACTCTCCTCTCACTCAGACGCCCCGATCACCAACGGCGGCCACGACCACGACCTCATATCTTCTCTCGTCGATATGGTCACCGAAATCCTCGACCTCGTCGAAGATGGCGCCGACTACCTCCAGGTCGGCAGCGCCTGGCAGCAGCGCCTCGCCTTCTCCGTCAAAGCCTACGCCTTCATTTCATTCTGCAACTGCGTCGAATATCGCCGCCGGAATCCGAACCTTCACCATCTCGACGAACTCGAAGATCATGACGAGTACGCCGATGACCTCATCAAACTACTCGAGGCCAGTCTCGATGACCCCATCCAAATGGTCGACCAGGACCTCGCAAAGACTGTTCTCAAAATAATGGCCATCGTCGGGAAGAACGACCCTGCTTTCGCCGTCGTCGTCATCAGGCTCTTCCCGCGCTATATCGTGACGAGCGGAGCCGAGAAGGAGACCATCAGAGTCGCCGGCAAGTGTCTCGCGAGAGTTCTCCAAACTCTCTCGCAGGATGCAATGATCACCACCTTGTACACTTTGGGGAACGTGCTCTCCTCCGGAAACCCGGAGAGGGCGCTCACGGCGAATACGAGGGAAAAGCTGCACCCAGATCTCCTCGACGCTAGTGCCCTCGGCTCGGCGATTTCACTCTCCCTCAACACCGAGGAGGAAAAGTTCCTAGTCTACGAGAGAGTCATCGAAGCTATCGTCGGCGTCGCCTGCGAAATGAAGGACGAAAAGATGGTGGAGCTCGCGGCTAGCATCCTCGGCCAGAAGGTCGGAAAGATAAACGGCGCCGTCGACGCAAAGATCATTGTCGAACTCGCCGTTCTCGCTCTCGCCGGTAGCCCGCAAGAGCTCAAGACTGTCCTCAAACTGCTCGATCGACTGGGAACCAATGCCGTCGGTGTGCGCGACGTCAACGTCGCCGGCGCGGTCCTGGAAGCGAGGATTTACATGTCTACTCATCTCAAACCGGAGAACCCGCTGTACGATACCTACCTCACCAGCCTCCTGGAGTGCATCATCAACAAGGGTGACATTCACGAGCAAGACACGAGAAAACAAGCCGAAGCGGATAGCAGAAGCTCGCCCGTGGAACCTCCCAAGCTGAGATTCCTGGCAGGGTCGCAATTGTTCCTGCACCTGGATATCGTACAGCTTGCCGCTCGCGAAATATCGCAGTTCCTGCAACCGCTCGCGATCCTGCTCGATGCCACCACCCCCGAGAAAACGGAAATGCCGCCGTACATCGTACACGCGAACAAGGATATTCAACAACTCTTCAGAAACGCATGGTTCAATTGCGTCGTTCACGGGTTCCTACGACAGAGTGATCTGGTGCTGACGCACGAACCCTACCTCCGCATCATCGCGCGGCATACGCCGCCCCTCGTCTCAGAAACGAGGATCAACCACATGGAGAGTGACATGGACCTGAACACCATTCTCCGTCGGGGTATGAACACCCAAAATATCGCCGAGCAGAAGCGCAAGCTTTCTAGTGCCCTCCCAACGCATGATAGCGAGATCAGGGGTTTGAGCTACCCCAAAGTTATATTTTTGCAGGCTGCCCTCCTCGTTGAGAGCTTGAGGGCCTTGGAAGGTGATTGCAGCAAGGTGCTCACGTATTTCGTAGATCCGTCGTTTAAACATGGCGATGAGGCCACGTGCATGAGCTCAATCGCGACGGAGGTGATCAGTATTTACCTAAAGAACGTGCAGCAGGGGAATCTGGAAGCCTTCCGGGCGCCCTACGTTGCCAAACAGCTTGTAGAGTTCTTCACGGGATGCTGCCATCGGGTTGAGAAGGTGCAGCTTGTGTCTGCGATCTGTGCCAACAATATCATCACCTCGGTGCCTTCGGCTCTGTGCCAGAAATCCTCGATGTTTGCGTTGCTCGAGCTGTTGACTTTACTTTGGAACAGCTGCTTGGAGGCGGAGACGGACGAGTATGGATGGCATTCTGTGTACCGCAGCACCGTGGCGAACATACAGATCGAGCTCTCAGATTCCTACCCCCTCCGGAAGAAGACGTTGAAGACCTACCACGAACGCGCAAAGGGCTGGTTGCTCCGCGTGCTGGATATCGCCCCGTTGGACGTCAAGGGACTGCTTCAAAAGTACCTTGCGAAATTCAACGATGAGAACATCTTCGGACACGTCGCGCTCGGCCGGTCACTGGCGTACGACATTGGTGCAGCGGTGCCAAAGAGCGATCCGAGACTTTCTACTCTGACGGACATCAACCTCGCCTCCGACTTTATGGCGCAGTATACTATCCGCCAGGCTTACCGCTACGATGATAACATGCCGGAGCACGCGCCGGATTGGATTCACGATTCCGATCGTCCGGATCATACTGCTGAGATCTATGGCAAGCACGGGGACGCCCAAGCTTTCCTAACGCACCTGGAAAACAGAGCCGTCAACGGGAAGTACGTGGCCATCAGCGAGGTACGGGACATCCTCAGGAGGACGGCGGGTCTGCTTTGTCAAGCGCACAGGGAACAGAGTGTTCTGATCCAGCACTTTGTGGGGATACCGTTTGTCATCTTTACGAAGCAGAGCATCAAGCTCGGGATTTCGCTATGGATGGGCGTGTTGAACGAGAATAAGAGTATCGCGCCCAGGATACTCTGCGAGATTGCCCGCAACTGGGAGCTGACGGTGAGGAGGAAGCAAGGGCTGTTCAACCCCAACTTTGATGCTCCGGATGCGTTCAATACCAAAATGGAGTACGTGCCCTCTGAGAAGGGCCTACTCACGAAGCATCACACCGCAGCGATCAACATGCTTTCGCCGCATCTGACTTTGTTGAAGTTCCTGAGCAGTCACTTCCACGCTTCGAGACACGGGGATCCGAATGTCATCAGGGTGTTTTTGAGGTTAATCCGGATTTCGCTGGCGGGGTTGAAGGACGCCAGCCCCCATCCTCTGGCTAGGGAGGTGAGGTTTCAGTTTGTGCTGCTCTCGCTGCAAGTGTTGAAGTACACGCCGGGGATCATGCCGGCGGTGATGCAGTGGAAGTTGAAGGAGGAGATTTTCTCGGCAGCGTTGAGCTGGTTCACGTATCACCCCCGGTGGTCTTACGGCGGGAATAAGATGCAGTTGAGGGCGGAAGGCTCGCTGATGAAGGAGGTCGCGCTGGCGATTCAGGGACTCTCGGCGGTGGGGAACGCGACGGTGAAGAGCCTGGAACTCAAGCAGGAGTTGCTGCTGCTCTTGTTGGAGAACGAGCAGGCGAGGGTTTCGACCTGGATCACGCCGTTAGATGCGCCGAAGAAGCAGGCACCGGTTCCTGGGATCGTGCCTCGACAAGTCAGCGACGTCACTCTGGTGACGCTTTTACAGACCGCGTGGAACGAAAACCCAGCGTTAGCGGTCCAGATGATCGGACGGTTCCCCTCGAAGCGATACGAAACCGAGGTGAGGAAGATGATGCTGGCGTTTCCGGAGAAGGTGGTCAAGATCCCCGAGGCGCTGTACTACATCCTCGGGGATAAATTACCCTTGGATGTGAACTTCCAGCTGCGGTATCTACTCTACTGGGCACCCCTGAACCCGATCTCTGCGGCGACGTATCTGTTGCCGTCCTACGCGAACAACCCGTTCCTGCTGCAGTACGCGGTCCGGGCTTTGGAGAACCACTCGATCGATGTCACGTTCTTTTACGTCCCGCAGTTCGTGCAGACGCTCAGGTACGACACGCTCGGGTACATGGAGCGGTGGATCCTAGAGACCGGGAAATTCTCGCAGCTGTTCGCGCACCAGATCATCTGGAACATGAAGGCGAACGCGTACAAGGACGAAGATTCGGAGATCCCGGATCCGATCAAACCCACGCTGGACAAGGTGATGGATCACCTGGTGGGTAGCTTCTCACCGGCGGACCGCAGCTTCTACGAACGCGAGTTCAGCTTCTTCGGCGAGGTCACGGCCATCTCCGGTAAGCTTCGGCCGTTCATCGGACAGCCCAAGGAGGAAAAGAAGCAGAAGATCGAGGAGGAGCTGAGGAAGATCAAAGTCGACGTTGGAGTATACTTACCTTCCAACCCGGACGGGATCGTGATCGGGATTGATAGGAAGAGCGGGAAGCCGCTGCAGAGCCACGCGAAGGCGCCGTACATGGCCACCTTTAGGGTTAGGAAGAAAGCGAACGCGAGCATGGCTTCCGACGAGGTTGGCAGTCCCAGAGCGGAAAACAACAATAGATTCTCCGGCGGGATGAGCGCGGGGTTGTCTGGGGAGGAGAAGTGGCAGGCTTGCATTTTCAAAGTCGGGGACGACTGTAGGCAGGATATGCTGGCGTTGCAGTTGATCAGTGCGTTCAGAAGTATTTTCAACAGCGTGGGGTTGGATGTCTTTGTGTTTCCGTATAGGGTTGTCGCGACGGCTCCCGGGGTTAGTATCATCACTCCAGGCTTACAATATATATATATATATGTTCAAAAATGCTAATGGGATTGGGGAAAACTTTATAGTGCGGTGTGATCGAAGTCCTTCCGGACTCTATCTCTCGAGACATGCTGGGTCGAGAAGCCGTTAACGGGCTGTACGACTACTTTACTACTAAACACGGCGGCGAGGATTCCATCAAGTTCCAGGAGGCCAGGAGCAACTTTGTCCAGAGCATGGCGGCGTATTCGGTCATCTCGTACCTCCTGCAGTTCAAAGACCGACATAACGGAAACATCATGATTGATGGACAGGGGCATATCATTCATATCGGTGGGTTCTTATCCTATATTTAAACCCCCCCCCCCCTCCAATTTTGAATATGTTTGATTAACGGGGGTAATTTTAGATTTTGGATTCTGCTTTGATATCGCGCCTGGAGGGATTACCTTCGAACGGGCCCCGTTCAAGTTGACTGCGGAGATGGTGGCGGTCATGGGCGGGAGCATGGAATCGCAGGCGTACCGCTGGTTCGAGGAGTTGTGCGTCAAGAGCTTTTTGGCTTGCAGGCCTTACTGTGAGCAGCTGGCGCATATGGTGGTGTTAATGCTGGACAGCGGGTGTGTTTTCTCTCTCTCCCTCTCTCTTCTAAACTTCATGCTTTTTTTTTACTGTGAAATAGTCCAAAAAGTGAGCTAATGAGTGGGAAATTGTGTGCAGGTTACCTTGTTTCAAACCGGAGACCATTCAAAACTTCAAGGCGAGGTTTGCACTGGAACGCAGCGAGCGTGATGCGGCGGATTACATGAGGGGGCTGGTGAAGCGGGCGTACGGAAGTTATTCGACGAGGGGGTACGATCAGTTCCAGCTTTTGACGAACGGGATACCCTATTAGTCAGTCCTGGGAAATGGGGAGGGTGGTGAGAGAAGAGTCGGGGAGGACAGATTGGGAAAAAATGGGATTTTTTTGAGATTATGTGAATTTTTGAGTAATAGTACCTGCTTAAAGTATGTATGTATGATCAGACTGGTATGGTTCGATTTATATCGATATCTAGTTGAGTCGACTACATAGTATAAGCATATATACAAGTTTAAATTCACTGAGATATTCAGATTCGAATTCGCCGGCAGTTCGTAAGAATTAGGATTTTGCGATTCTTTTTAAGGGTTTAATTGTAGCGGGTCGGCCTATGATCCGTACTCGTAAAGGCTGGAATCTGACAGCTCTGCTAACATATCTAGTAATATATGCACGGTATTTAAATTTGTTGAAAGATATGCCGTTAATTGGAAGATATACCGAAGTCCCATTCTTACTCCTCTAAAAGCTATCTGTAGTCTCACACGAAACGTAAAAAGTATACTTGATACCGTGAAGCAGATAACAGAATGAGGTATACATCAAATACCCGGAAAAATGCACGTTGATAGATACACCTAATATGTACTGGGCAAGGACAGTCTGTTGCATTTTGCATGGACAACACAACATCTGCTTTATACAGATATGGATAAATTTGCAGGTAACTAGAGGCCCCCTTCGCCGTTCCATTTGAACGGTCCCACGAAATTTGCTCTTGTGCGATACACGCCTGTTCCCGCAAACAGGGGAAACAGTCTCCCTCGGATGCCCTCAGGAGTGGAGTCCACGACCCAGCCGTTGACCGTCCAAAACACGACCCCCTGTTTTCGGCGGTATCCGCAGCCGACGACATCACCGTTCCCGAGCTCGTTGGTCCTGTATGCGAAGTCGGTGGGCTTGTCTTCGGAGCCTGGGTTGTCAGCTTCGGAGTCGTCGGCGGGTTTGTTGTCTGCAGGGCTCTCGGGTTGGGCGTCTGTGTCGGCGGTTGGTTGCTGCTGCTGCTGTTCCTGAGATTTACGACTTGCCTCTGGGAGTGTATCAGTGATCTGAGGGTCTAGGGTAAGCCCGATTGAGAACGAGCTATTGGGTGTGAAAAGAAAGAAAGGTCAGCATCAAAAAATTTCTCGGGAAAATGTATACAGCCTGCTTTAAGATCATATGATGAGGACTTACTGCGAAGCACCTGTGATCTCTAAAATTTCCACTTCAAAGTAGAATTCTTCATCATATGGGATGATGGGTTTGTCGGTGTGAACCCTTGTGACTCCTATGTGTGCGGATATTTGTTAGATAAATTGGGTACCTTTGTGAGAGGGTGGCTTGGGTTTTTCTTTCTTTCTTTCTTTCTTTCTTTCTTTCTTTCTTTCTTTCTTTCTTTCTTTGAGAGAGAACAGGGGGTTCTGTATTCTTACTTGTGTCTTCTTCGGGTGTCTTGTCGGATGGCGGGATGTCTGGCGTTGGATCTGGATTGCTGGGTGGAGGTTCCGTGTCTATTTCGTCCGGTTTCTCTGCTGAGTTCTCTTCTGGGATCTCTTCTGATTTCTCCTCTAATCTCTCCTCTGATTTTTCTTCTGGTTGCTCGTCTGGTTTCTCACTAGCCTTACCCTCTAACTTTCCGTCTAATATCTCAAAAGACTCATCTGATTTCTCGATTGAAGCTTCAACTGTAGTCTTATCTGCAGTCTTATCCATTCCATCCAGCGACTTGGAATCCACCTTCTCCGTCAAGAGAACAGTGCAGGTAATGCCATCGGCAGCTATCTCGACGCGACGGTGTGAGTTTTGACTTCCCCATGTCCGGAGGGGCTTGAAAGATTGTTGCCATTCCTTCTGCCGGCTTGATATCATATCGTCATAGTGGGCGATCCGGCCTCGCATCGCATCTTGCTTTCCAAAAGCGTATGCAAAATCGAGGGCGTTCCAGCCGTCCTCGATCTCCACCAGGGGATCCAACTCCAAATTTAGGTACGACTCTAGCAGCTTGCTCGGTCCTCCGAATATCAAGCTATACCCTCGGCAGTTCGGCGCAAATGCAAAAGCGCGGAATAGCTTTCGATGCGTGTTAAATAACGAAGTATCTGGTTGCGGGAACTCTTCCAAGGAGGCATATCTCTCTAAGAACTGCGTTCCAGCGCTCGAACCAGATGCACCCACAGTGAAGGGGCTTGCGCCGAAATCGAGCAAGTGGACTGCGTAATGGAACTTCCCACTTTCAACCGCTCTATAAAATGCTGTTATCTTCCGATCTCTATCCTTCTCTTCTAAAAGTATATTTCGTTCAAGCGGTGTCAAGGCTCCGAGAACCATATCAATCATAGGTATGCCGTTAGATTCGATCACAGCGTAATCCAGAATAGTATGACCATCTGTAGTTTTCTGACTCAGACCGCTATAAACCTCGCCGTATATTTCTCTGTACCTTTTCAAAAGCAGTTCCGCCGCGTCCCATTTTTCGTAAAGAATTGCCTTAAAAATAGCACTCTGTGAGCCCCAGGTGGATGAGTAGCGAAGATTGGCCCCGCTTTTAACTAGAATATCTATGATCTTGAGGTCTTCGGGAGTGTCGGCGTTCTTTGCGATTTTGGTTAGGGCTGTTTCACCGTGAACGTCGTCGTCGTTAACCATGAATGACACGTCGTGTCCGTATTCGAGAAGGAGAGTGACCGTCTCAAGATTCTTTGCGGAAACTGCCTTGTACAGCGGGGTTCTACTATGTTTGTCTTCCGCATTGGGGTTTGCACCCTTCTGGAGAAGTTTTTTCGCGAATGCATATTGTACCTTTTTGGGTAGCTTGCATTTTTTCGAGAGTATCGAGTGGAGGGCGGTCCTTTGGTGATCATCTCGCAACTCTAGATCGAGTGCCATCTTGTCGACTTGGTTCAGTGCGAGTTCGAACAATCCACTGTCTCCGATTGCCATGATTCTCTGGAGTGGCAACAAGGGCTGTCCATCGAGCAGCGTGTTAAGATCCCCTCCCTTTTCAATGAGATATTTCAATGATTGGATCAGCTTGGCTCTTCTGCTTTGCTGTGCAGGATTCATTTCCGCATCGCTGTCCTGAAACTCGATTGCTGTGAGACATGCTTTGAACCCTGTAATTGGTGTGGGACACTTGCAATCCTCGTTGATGGGCAAATCCTGCTTGAGTAGCTCGAGAACGATCTCCGGGCAAAGATATATATCTGCTTGGTGAAGAATCGTGTGCCCCATCGGCGATACAAAAGTTATCTCGTGTTGAAGATCCTCCGTCCTGAGTAAAAAGTCTATGAGAACCTCCAGCCCTTCCATACCTCCGATTATAGCGGGTCTGGCGGCGAGAGCAAAGACCTTGACTTCATCAGCTGAGATACCTATTTGCAAGTTGAATTGGATGGACCATCGTTTCATAACTTCAGGTTGAATGAATTTTCGAAGGTACACCTCTAAAGTCTGCCACTTTTTTGTCGTACGCTCCGCAGGTGGCCAAAGCTCCCCGACTCGTCTCATGTGGTGCATCCAATGAATGATTTCTGCTCGCCATGGTTCGTTCTCTCCCGGTCCTTGGACAGGATCGTCGCCTTCCGGTACAGGGGGCATGTATGATTGTTGGAATTTTGAGTGTGTCAAAACTTGCACTGTCGCCCGTACAAATGTCAGTCAAACGATCTGCGGCGAAACATGTCTTTAGAGCTTCAGCTTACGCATGTAAATCAGAATATCCAGCTGGGTGTGCTTCTCATCCTCAAAATCCGCTTGCGCATATCTCTCTGTCTCGAATCAGCAGCTGCTCGATCATGATACTAGATCTGGGCAATATTTATGGAGGTCTTTACTTGGAATTCGCAGACGTAGCACCATATCGCCTCTCTCTTTGTCTTCGCGCAGTCGGAGCAGGTCTCGAATGCTGTAGTCCTTCTTCGCTGCCTCTGCGGTCTCTCTCTCGAACCATTCGCGAACCGTGGTGTGAATAACGTTTATGTTGCGCTTGCCATTGAGAAACTTGAAAAAGTCTCTTCCCGCTACACCGAGATGGTTAATGGTTGCAAAGATCTCGGGGTTCCGCATAGCTCGTTCGAACTCCTCCTCCCTGAATGTCTTCACTGAGGCTTTCACATCAGTATCTAGATGCTCCTGCCTAGCCGTCTCAGCCTTTTCTGCTGGATCGTTGGACTCGTCCTCGTTCTCACTACCTTCCGGGCTCTCGTCACCACAGTCGTCGTAATCCTCCCCCCCAATATCCCCGTCATCTTTATCTTCTTTGAGATACATTTTCTTATACTGTTCCGCTATCTCTATTGTATTGACGACAGTAGGGCTGTACATGATTCTGCGAAGTGCAAGCATCACGAGGTTTCTCTCGGCATCGGTGAGCGAAGCGAGCTGCTGGGAGTAAAGCTCGTTCATCCCGGTTGGCAAGTCTCCTAGGCGTTCGCTCAAAGATAACTCGGAAGGCTGCTCGAGACTTGTTATTACCATTGCGCAGTAGGTAAACATACCCTTGGACTTTGATCGAATGCTTTTGACAAGAGCATCAATCTCATTCCGCAACCTCCCACTTTTGAGACGCAGGCTGACTTTTCCTCTCTTGTCTGGGTGGTAAGCCCTTGGCACACGCTGCTTCATGACATGTCGTAAAGACATATCCAGATACTCGATCATGTCGTGCGCGTTGGTATGTTCTGTAACTGTCAGCATGGTGGTCTCTTCAAACGTCCTTTCGTAGATGGAGCTGAGGCTCGGGGCGGCTCCTAAATCGAGGTCGCTGCCCAGGCCGTCACGCTCCAAATCTACAGCAGCAAGCTGTTTCTCCGCCTCGGCGTTCTTCCAAAAGCGACGCTCTATACCAATGTCTGTTCGGCTGGAGAGCAGTATCTTGATATTTGCGTCGCGCAATCGACTCAAGTTGACCAGCTGCGGGATGAGGTCTGATGAATCGTAGCCCTGACACTCATCCAAGCCATCCACTACAATATAAATGGCTTTACCAAGAATTTTCGCCACTCGCTCGATATTTGAAAGATTACTCCAAGCGCGCATGAACTCTCGTAATGCCTCCTCTCCATCCATTCTCCTAACTTGATCCCTCTCCGCTTGATCGCCTTCCTTGTCGTTAAGGTTGGGACACATTTGCTTCCGAGGCCGGATTTGCTCCAGATGCTGAATCGCCTGAATGAATCTCTCCACTTCTTGGGGGGTCTCCGCGTTTTTTTCATCAAAAATCTGGGCGAGGAGACTGGTTGTAGCTTGTTCAGGTCGTTGTGTCGCATCAACACCCTTCTTGAAGAACCAAAAGAGGATCAGTGGCTTGTTGTCCTGCTTTACTGCTGTAGCCCTCTGAGCGTCCAGCCATGCCTGGTCCTTTGGCTTAATGATAAACGAACTGCTTTCATTGATCAGTATTTCCCCTCTAAGTCTCAACTTTAGTCTCCGTATTGTCAGTGCCATCATAACCGATTTACCAAAGCCAGCGAGCCCTTTGACATAGAGAAGCGACTGTGGAACGAGACCATCAATTGGGGAAGGAAGTAGTGGATCATTTTCGGCGTTAGGTGCAATCTTCGTCGTGACATTCTGAGGATGGATTGGGGTAATATCTGTCGGCGGCCGTTCCCAGGACTTGTATGCATGATTATCGAAGAGCCAACTACATAAATGATCTTTGCCGTACCGCAGCGACTGCAAGGTAGCATCGAGCTGCATCTGATGCGTTTCAGTCGGCATGAGCTTTTTCCGAAACGCCTCGATGGCATTCCGAGCCAGTTTTAGGCTCCGTTCATCTACTAGCCTATCGATTCCATCCTTTGTGATTTTCACGGCCGACGATATTCCACCCAATTCGGCTGCTAATTTGGACATGGACGCCTCCACCCTGTCAAAGGTTTGTTTCATTGCTGTGCATGGCATTGGTAAGCATTTCGATCCTGGTTACATCGGGCTACGGGGCAGCGTACTATCAGTGTTGGTAGATAGCAGATCCTGTAGACGGGATATCTGCTCTTTCTCCTGCTTCCGAATAACTGCCAATTCTGTTAACAGGAATACAGGGTGATGGGAGAATATACTACTAACCGCGGAGGAAAGACATGACCTTTTCCTGGAAGGCCAGACCGGCCTTTTCCTTGACGTCATTATAAAGGCTGATCAAGTCATTGTATTTTTCCTTGGTTTCGGCGTCGAAGATGTTTCGAAAGAACAATTCTTTGCAGGACCAAAATCAGCATACACTGATCTGGGCTCTAGTCCAAAACAGAAGAGAACGGCGAGTATAAAAATAGATGCATGGGAACTGACTAAT
This sequence comes from Arthrobotrys iridis, assembly GCA_036971165.1. Taxonomy (NCBI): domain Eukaryota; kingdom Fungi; phylum Ascomycota; class Orbiliomycetes; order Orbiliales; family Orbiliaceae; genus Arthrobotrys; species Arthrobotrys iridis. The sequence continues at coordinate 488,770 of JAJTTS010000015.1, read as the reverse complement.
CTTCGCGATCTTTGCTTTAGTTTTTCCGTCTTTCTTTCGTGCGGAAACGGCTTCGTTAGTGAACTTTTTGTTGGCGTGCCAAAAGAAATCGAGACTCGCAACTAAAGCTGATTTGATGGCAGAGAGTAACTGTTCTTGAAGTTGCTGGTCGCCATTGACTTCTTCGGAAGCCACAGTCTTTTCAACACCAGCCGCGCCATCATCGGTGCCCGCCAGTTGGTTCTCATACAGCCGGCATGTCAGCAGAATTGTAATAACTGTAACACAGGTATCCGAGATGTTTTCGCAGTTGTCCATGTCGTGTGTAGCGATCTTTATATTTATCCAAGTGAATGAGTTAGCTCCATATAATCTTTATATATGAGAAACGTAATCAAATAATTCGAAGGTCATGATATCCTATATTTTAGTACACATGTAGTTAAGTATCTTACCCCGATCAAAGCACTAAACGTCCCCCAAGCAACCCCGACGACGTCCGGCGCTGCTGATAGGATTGGATCTCCAATATCCCTAACATCCTGTAGAACCCTAATAAAGGAGCCGACTTTGCCTTCATACCGCTTTTCGGCTATGCGACTGAGTTTTTGACATTGATATATTGTACCGTCGAGGTTATCTCGGGCCTCGAAAAACTCGCGGATCTGGGCCTGTAAATCGCTGTCGGTACCTTTGTACTTGGAAAGGAGTTCTTTCTGAAAGGTTTCCTTTGCATGTTTCCAGCATTCTGACTCCTTTGAGAAATGCGACCCCGTGTACGGTTTACGGGGTGTTCTAGGTCCGGTGAACGAATCGCTGTAGGGGCTGTTAATCCAAGCGGGACTGCCTGTGCCTGTTCTAGCCTCGCCTTTGAGCGGCCCCTTTGTATTTATCTGCAACTGCAACAAAGCGGACATTATGCGTTAAAATCTAAAACCAAAAAAAAAAAAAAAAACCCTCCGTATCTTGATTCTTTCGCTGAAGATGTAGCATGGAGAGTACTAACGGCTTGAATATATCTAAAAGTTTTGTAGTTCCAGCACGGTGCCAGGCGGTCGCGACCCACTTGAGCTCCCCTATTTTTGGTTTGAACTGTTCGAACTGTTAAGCTCGTAAATGCGAGGTACGGCGGGGTTATCGATGCCCTGCTCTGGATCCTTAGCATGAGAGACAAGGGTGGGGTTTACCCCGCTCCATGCCGCGATGGAATTCTACACCTGCATAACCCGTGTGGGATTCCAGATATCAAATTGTGCATAAGATAGTATCTGCAATCTGCAGATCTGGCGGATCGAAATCAATTGTGCATGCTCATATACCGTCACTCCCAGACTTATAGTGTGGTGGAGGAGACTGGGCGTGTCGGCAGTATTTGCGGGACTACCGTTTTCACGTGATTTGTTTCATTTTGTCATTTCAATACCTTTTGGCGCACTTCGAATATAAATAGTTCTGCTTTATAATTCTTATACGCGGTATTATTTTGTTCGGCATCTTTATAAATGTTTATTATCTCTACTATTGTTTTATATAGAAGATATCCTCTTGTACTTCATGCTCCGTTTACTTATATATTACGATTTCACTAGAGGACTATTGTTCTTATAGCTATCGCTGCTTACTAGGCTAGCTTCGTTTATCTAGCTACGTGTATAGCCGACGGGGCAGCTATTTTACTGTCAGGCTCATAGAGCCTATTCTCTCCCTCACAATAGTTCATCGGTGGTTGCAGGTGTTGGTTGGTGCTGACGGGCGTCTGGTGCTAAAAAATGTAAATTGGTCTGGTGGGTATCGAATAGCTATAGATTCTTATATAAAAATAACATGCGTCTACTTTAGTTAGCGAGACTTTGCCCAAATAGTGCCATATGAGCAAGGGTATAAAATCACAGCTGACCCCAAAGTTCACGGTAGTTCAACCATATTGTGGTATTTTTATGATTTTGGTTTGCTCTTTGTATACATCGATGAGACCGGGTTTTATATAATAATAATTTTTCCAGTCTGGTACGCTATTTTTTTTTTTTTGGAAACTTTAGATTAATATATTATGCATCTGAATTCGAGGTGCACATGTTATAAGTCATATGGTAGTACTGTAAGCAGTCAATACTGGTTGTCCATATTTGTGTAATTGCGCAGCAGCCTTTGATTTTTAGGAACACCATATTGAAAGGACTTTTAATATGCGGCTAAAAGGTGATCATATATTGGCCTGCGCTAAATACTAAGCATGAAATCAATCGTAATACATTATAATTTACTCGATTCTGATGGCTCGATATGAAGCCCAGCAAAAATCTGACCATTGATACTTCTTGCACTGTCAGAAGTATGATTATCGCGTGGCACTGTTAATGGAGCCTCGGTATGATCTATCTTTAGAACTTCCTCCAAACCCATGATTCTCTCCACAATCATTGTTCTATATTTTGGATCATCACCATCGCCGGGACTGCATGATGGTGTCACGTTTGTTTCCACATCATTGACGGAGTGGATCCATCCAGCCGATAAGGTGGAGGTGGATGTGCATGTCGAAGGTCCTTTAGGTGATGTGATTTGCATGCTTTCCACATCGTCCCCACAGTTCACAACTCCACTTCCGGCTCGATGAATGGCTCTATCGGCGGTTCCAGAGTATGATCCGAGATGTACCGTGCCTCTGTGCCTCGAACAGCTTAGTCTTTTTGCGAAAGTCGTGGTAAAGAACATTTTTATCGCTGGTGCGCAGCAACACAGCATGCCTAAACTAACTTGAAAGAAAAGAAATACGATGACAACCGCGGAGGTATCTGGGCTCGTTAGAATGGGGAGTATTGACAATAAACGGGCTGATGCACTTACAAGTAATATCTGGGTGGATTTGCAGTTGATGTAACTGACTGAACCGTAGGCTTTCAACGATACAACCACTATATAAAGGATATTATCAGTGCCTGGTCATAAAATTGATATGTCTGTACTTACCCACCGCCCAACGCAAACATAAAAATGCTCTGAAGCTTCTTCGTTTTCGCGATGTTCAACTTAAACACCAGTATCGCCGGAATCACGAAAAGGGCAATATCAATCGCTAACCCGATTGCAACAAGTGTAAGGCCGATCGCTTCAGGCAAGCAGGTCTCGCTCAACACGCTGGTATCCCAGAGACTGCGAACAGGGCTGCACCGAAATGTCGCCACAAACATGCATGTCGTGAGATGGATAATGTTGAACGGGATGAGACCCGTTGTAATCATATAAATATGTCGACAAGATGTTTTTGCAAGACGTTGGATAAAAAGGAGGATGGAGGTACGAATCATAGCGAGGGTGAGGAGCAGCGGAATCCACATGGCGTCTGTGCATTAAAATTGTTAATATCTTCAATCATAATATCTACCATAAAATGCCCGCCGTCCGGCCTGCACATGCGTTGACTTACACAGAATCTGAACATAAAGTATTAGCAACTGTTTTTGTATTGATTTGAGTACGAGATTGAGAGCATTATCCTACTTTAAGCATTTTAGCGAGATCGTCGTTGCTCACTTGGTCAATATGTGCTCCCAGTCCATGCGTCGTCGCGGCAATCATGCTGCATGCTAAACCCATGAAGGAAACCTATCAAAATGATGTTAAATTTAAAAACTAAAGCCACATGACTTCAAGGGGTATTAGAAATGTGCTTACGTATGCGGGACCGACGATCAGCCAGTCCTCGAGATATAGTTGTTGATTTGCATACTTAATTCGTATGAATACACGCATCGCTATGCACGTTGTACACAATACCATCGACACGATGGCTATCCATACTGTGATTGTTATGAAGTCCGCCATGCCGCTTCTCCTTCTTGTTGAATTTTCGGAAATCCCTTCGAGCCTTCCTAAGAAATGACATCCAGTCAATCAACCTCAGGGTTGGTGTATGTTTTGTTGTTTAGGCTGTGCGTGTTTCCACATGTGTTACCAAACTAAAAATGCTCGACTTTGCTGGTGTAAGATGTTGTGGGGAAAGGTGTATCGATATGAGCATCAAGGGGAGCGGGTCAACTAATCTTTAGTGCGAATTAACTAAGCTTTAAGTATATTTATCGAAAATTTCTCGCTATATGAAATTTCATAGTACACAAAGTTTCGACGCGGGAATCGGAGACTCGGGGATTCGGGCTGGTCGACTAATTTGGGCGAGACAGTTCGATGCAGCCGCAAATGGTGGTCAAAGCACAAACCCTTACAAAAACGGTGGGATAGACAGTCATAGCTGATGAACCACGGTATATACCGCCCTACACAGAATCTCTGAATGCCTAGTTACTTGGTGTCTTGTTCACTTCAATTCTAATCTTTTGTATGTAAGCTAGCTTCTGAAAAGCCCAAGATCAGCTAGAGTTGTAAGGCTGCTGTTAACTCCGGATTCATAGTCCAGATTTTTCTACAGACCTACCAACAGCAGCCTTTACACTAATATGTGATGCCTTGCCGGGTTTGTACCTTCCGGCACCATGGCCACGGGATATCTCTAAAAGAAAAAAACGATATACTCTGTATACGGCGTCCGGTTTCTTGCTGGAAAAAGATTAGTGTATCATTCTTCATGTGAAGATCTAACCGTCAAGCGATCTTTGGGCCCTGCTGGAAGACGGAGACTAGCGAAAAGGCGAGACCCTTGCCAAGTACTTAAATGCAGTCAATGCATGGTCTATGTCACACACACCCATATTTTACTTGATCCCACGCACCCACCAACAAGGCGATATGTCATTGTACACCAATCGAATTTCTTGGACTTTGATCTCACGAAGATTCGTGAGCTTCCGAGACACTTATTTTGGCTTGGTAAGCCAAACCCAAAGGAATATTCAGGCTCAGGGCGGCTGAAGGAAAAGAGGCGATAGCCAGGGGAGATGCCTGTGCCAAAAATCCGGGGTAATAACTTCTCTCAAATTCGAGAAACCACTTGCCAAGCGAGTTGGCGGCTTGGTGTTGCCGTTAATACGAAGGAGAGCTTGAGAGGTTTGGGACAGTCTCGGCACGGTTTGGGAGACGAGGCTAAGTAATTTTCGCGGAAGTGATCTCGAAATTAAATTTTTTTTGGAAATAATGTGCGTTGCATTTATGAACTAAGAGATCAGTGCGCATACTGAATTAAGTCTGGTGACGAGACTGACTGAATCCATGTACTCGCCAACCGATAGGTGGAAGAAACTTGGGGGAAGGAAGGAAGGAAATAAGACAAAGAATTTCACAATAATATGTGACATGTCATATTCTTGCAGCCATGGAACGAAAAAGCCATATATTGGCTGGTATATAGTTTGAGAGGTCGCCTGAGGTCTGGGGTATAGGTCAGAAAAGGATTTGCATATTATCAGTCTCGGCACACAGATGTATATTCGATTGTATTTCTGAAAGAAGCACCGCTTAGTTGACTTTCCTGTATTGCCCTGGACCCGCAGCTTTATCATGCCGTCGGCTATGCGATTTGGTGCCCCGTCTGTACAAATCTGCATCATGCTAGATTTTCTGTGACCACCTTATTTCGAACTATATACTATGCATGATGCCTCAATATCATATCGATTGAATTTGACCTGCCTATATTTTTCCTTCTTAACGATACACTCTTGACGATATTAGCGTCCCATGTTCCATTTATATTCGCTGGGATAGATATATGGAGACCACTGATATCTTTTGAACATTGTGTCGTAAGCAGAATTGTGCAGTTCCGGATCCGTAGCTTAGTACCAAATCCAGTGGGCTTGATAAGGGGCCAGTGTGGCTGCCTGTACCCTATATATCAGTGGCGCCACACTGAGGTAGGCTCGATCTCAGGTGCTTTCCTTCTTGTATGGGTAAGGAGATCCTCCGATCGGGTCGAAATTTCCCCATGCAGGTGTGCACCTGTGGTTCTACAGATGGTATGTATACTATGGTAAATCGGCAAATTTTTTTTTACAACCATGTGGGATTTAGCGTGTTGGGGATTCGCTCGGTAAGTTGTTCCAGTTTTGTCCCAGTCTCGGCATGTCCTGTCCAAACAATCCTGGCAAGGTATTACGGTATGTACATATGCACAAGACTGAGTTTTCCCGACGTCACGGCGGCTTGGGGGACCGACAACACATTTATTTTGGGTACCGGGCACCCGTGTTGAACCCAGATTCGGTTGCATCGCCGCGCTAGGTTTACGACGCCGCCACTGGTCACCCCGACTTTAGATTACGTTAAGACTTTAATCATCGGGATGATAAGAATGACGTCGATCCCTTCTTCCTCACGTTCTTCTACTTCTCTCTTCTCCGGGCTCTTCTACGCATCTAATTTGTGACTCTGGGTAGTATCGATATTCTTGCAGCTATATATCGATCCGCCGGCGCAGCGGTTCATCGTTGCATGGTCTACGTTCAACGTGAATCTGCTCACAGCCCGACTAAACATAACCAAGGATCACAATTACGATCATCATCATGTCTGACGCATCTAGTCCGGTCTCCCCGACCTCTCCAAGCCTGCCTCGTCGCTACACTCTTCCCGACTTCCCAATTCCTCGTGCGACAACCCCACTGCTCCCATCTCTTCTACATTCTCCGTCGGTTGTCTCCATGCGTCAGCCGTCCCTGACTTTAGATACCACCACGCCGGACGCTGCTCACGACGCGCTCCGCAGGGCCTCCATTGCAATGACTTCTGAGTCGCTCCGTTCCCAGCGTTTGGTAGGCAACAACAATCGTCGTTATCAATGGGAACGTTATAGGACATCTGAAGCCGATCTTAAAAGGATCAAGAAGAAGCCTATTAGGGAATATTACGAAACCGTGAATCGACAGATTGATCGGTTTATATGGGTTGATCAGTTATTAGATTCTGCGTTGGTACCCAGATTGGTGGGTGCCTATGGCAGAGAGGGGAGGGACGCGATGATACCCGAGGAGGATGAAGAGAATAATGGTAATGGGGGCGCCAGTGCTCCGAAAACCCCGCTGAGAAGGCGGCCGAGCTTTGTTAGGAAAATGGCGGATGAGGAGACGCCGCTTTTGGAGGGAGGTAATTGGGGAGAGGCGGATGATGGAGACAAGGCTGAGGCTATAGTGTGTGTATCATAGGTATCCGTTAACTACACATCTTGGTTGTAGAGGGACTAATCAGAATCTTGGTATGATACAGAAAGGTGGCAATATATGTTAATTTGGCGGCGAATACAATACTCCTTATCGGAAAAATAGTAGTCACACTGCTGACCAGCTCGCTATCCGTACTCGCCAGTTTGGTTGACGTATGTATAATCCAGTACCCCTCGTGAGAGTATACTTCCTAACCAAAAAAAATAGTCAGCCCTTGACTTCCTTTCCACAGCTATCATCGGCCTAACAACTTATCTGGTTTCCCGCCGAGACTCCCACCGCTATCCGATTGGTCGAAGCCGTCTCGAACCCATCGGCGTACTTGTTTTCGCCGTAATTATGATAGTTTCTTTTATCCAGGTTGCCGTTGAAGCCGTCCAACGTCTGCTCAGTCCGGATCACACCGTAATTCAGCTCTCTAATTCAGCAATAGTAATTATGTCCGTCACGGTGGGCATAAAAGGAGCCTGCTACCTTTGGTCCCGGATGGTCAAGTCATCAAGCGTACAAGCGTTGGCCCAAGACGCGCTCACAGACGTATACTTTAATACCTTTTCGATATTTTTTCCGTTGGTTGGGTATGCTACCAAACAATGGTATCTCGACTCTTTAGGCGGTTTATTGCTATCCCTTTACGTGGTGTTTGCTTGGTCTAAGACATCATTAGAGCATATCGATCATCTGACGGGAAGTGCTGCATCATCTGAGGATAGAAATCTGATTTTGTATGTGTGTATGCGGTTTGCGAAGAGTATTAGGAAAATTACAGGTGTTCAGGCGTATTATAGCGGGGATAAGATTAACGTTGAGGTGGAGATTATCTTTGATGAGGATTTGAGTTTGAGGGATAGCCATGATGTGGCGGAGGCTCTTGGCTGGACAATCGAGAGTCTGCCGTTTGTGGAACGGGCCTTTGTGCATACGGATTATAGTAGGGAAAACCCGACCACCCATCTGGAGAGATAATATTCTTTTTGGAGTTACGGTGAATTTCAAGTTGGTATTTAAGAGGGGGGGGATTTGTTGACTATAGATGAGAACTCGAGGTTGGGGCTATAATATATACACGTTGATGTATACGATCTATCGATATATCAACACTTGTCTTCCAAGAACTACGCTAATTGGTTTTGTGGCACATTTACCTGTGTAACTCACTCGACGGTCTCACAATATATGGTTGCATACGAATTTCGCCACGAATATATGCCTATGGGGTGAGCAGCAGCCCCAAAATCTCAAGTGAGTGCTAGTACAAGTGATCAACAGCAAGATGAGTTGTTTCCCAGATTGTGTCTGATATCATTTCGAGGACTGCCTTGGTATCTTGGTCAATTTCTTAGTCAGAACCTGACATACATAGCCAAGTAGTTTCGAAGAACAAGTTGGCGCCTGTTGTCAGAATATCAAGTTTGCTAGCGCGAGAATCAATGTTATATACAGTCTGGAATCCGTTTCATCATCTTACCTCGGCATCAATTGTTTCGTTTTATAGAAACCCACCAAGCTATATGATAAAAGTTACACAGCCCCATTGAATCCCGTGAATCGAAACTAGAGGGAATGCCAAGATATAATTTGTGTGCCATGCATGGATTAATGTTTGTGAAGGACCGTTCGCGCCGACACTGTTAAAACATTGAGATTCTCAGCCCTAGAGACCCTTATTCCTAGGCGTCGAGTTTTAAGATCGATCACGTTAAGGGACGGTGCTTGGTCTCATCAATCGGAGTATAATACTTGGTCTGGTGGAGAGAATGTTTCCGTCCTCCCATAGAAACTGTGGGCTCGCCACAGCTCGGACCGTTGTGATAACGCTGCTCCCGTAGCAGAACCGTCTGACTGATGTTTCAGACACCGGAGAATGCCTTGTTTATGAAGCGCTTGGCGCTTGAGCTTCGTCGCACAAAACAGGTATTCTGACAGGGGTAATGATATACGCTTTCGGTCGGTTAGTATCATATAGATTTCCTAAATCGGCAGTCTCGTAGCTTAGGAGTGCAAACCTGACGAATAATATACAATCGAAAGACGAATTTGTCGAACATGGTACGAGAAGCTTTCGCGGGGGCGCCCGAAAGGGACTTTTGGTATTCCCAACGCGGACAACGCAATATTTTCGAAACCTCGTTTGCCGGGTTGACGCCGGCACATTCGAGACGTGCGGCGATATGATCCTACCCTGGGATGGAGTTATAGCTTCGAAAATCGGGCGAATTAAGCTCCTTCTTAGGGGGAACCGATAAAACTTCCTTGGCGAACACTGGCGATGTTTTTCTTATAAACATCCTGCCCTGGTGATATTTCCCTAATCTTTTCTTTCACTCTCTACTCCACCAGCGCAAAACTTTCCGCCTCTTTTCGCTCTTTTCCCCACTCCATTCTTTTTTGCCTCTGGGAGGTTGAGCTGTTCTGTGAACGCTCTTTTTTTGTGACTTCATTTCTTCCTCCCCATACTTTTACAGAGTAGATTTTATTAGACACAGGTTGTCGTTTCATTCATTTGAGGCAGGGCCTTTCATCTTGTTCTTCTTACCTTTCCAGTCACTCCCTCTTTTATTTCCTCCCTTTACCTTTTTATATTATACAAAATGAAGACCTCAACTTTAATAGTAGCTCCCTTGCTACTTTCCATTTCGTCAGCAAGTATCCTAGGAAGACTTTTTGGCCGAAGTGATGTCGAATCGCGGCAGGTTGAAGCCGCTGACGAGCCTGGTAAGACTCATTTGATCTACATGTAACGTGCCTTTAGAGAAGGTTTATGTTCTAATTCTAAGATACATAGGCTATACAATCCTGAAGCGTACAGAGAAGGTTGGCAATAATGATACCTCACCAATTCTCGGTACCGGTACAGCTGGGATAATCACAACCACTACTGAAGTTGCCCCACCAGAAAAAACGAACGGCAAGGGTGGCAACGGTAACGGCCGAGGACGAAATGGTCACAATAGGGGTGGCAATGGAAAGAACCGTCAAGGCAAAGGAAATGGGCGAGGCGGGAAAAATGGTCAAAATGGAGACGGCAAGGACGGTGAAGATAACCGAGGAATCGGTCGCGGAAAAGGCGGAAAGGGACGAAACGGACGAGGTGGTGGGAATAACGGAAAACCTGGTGATGATTCTACGACTATCACCGAGACAAGACTTACCACTACCGAGACCACCGTTGTTGTTTCTGGGACCGATGCGGCCGGAGCAGAGACAACCACTGACGCTGCCGCAGAGCCTACTACCGACGGCTTCAGAATTATCCCTACCAGTGAACTTGGGGATATCGCCGCGCCAAGTGCTAAAGCCCTAGAGTATCCAGCTCCAGTTGCTCCACCAATGGAACATGCTCCTGCTTCGTATCCAGCTCCTGTCGCTGAACATACTCCTCCAGCCATGGTCCATCCTCCACCTGTCAAGGAGCCCCCAGTTCACGAAGCTGCTCCGTCCGCAGTCGAACAAACTGTCACTGTCACTAAGCACCAACAAGTAAGCTTCAAGTCTCCATGCATCTTAAATATCATGTTTTCAGCAAGTATTAATCACATCACCAGGTTGCTGTTACCCACGAAGTCACGAAGACAGAGACTAAGGTTGAAACCAAGATTGAGACTAAGGTCGAAACCAAGACTGAGACTAAGGTCGAAACTAAGACTGAGACTAAGGTCGAAACCAAGATCGAAACCAAGGTTGAGACTGTCCACGTAGGTGCTGGGACCGTTACAAAGACGGAGACCGTTCGTGAAGGCGGTGAAGTTGTCACTGTTACTGTGGCTACTTGCACTGAAACCCCTACTGGTGCTGGCCATGAAGTCACCGAGACCTCTACCACTACCAGTGAAACTGTAGCTGCGGGTGCAGAGACCACTACCACAACCGCTGCTCAGTATGAACCTGCAGAGGAGACCACTGCTATGGTTCACGAGACCACTACCACTGAGGAGATTATGGCCCATGAAACCACTACTACCACAGAGGAAGCTGCAGCCAATGAAACTACTACCACTACCGAAGTAGTAATGGGACATGAGACTACTACTGTGGAAGGCGTGGCTGAAGAAACCACTACCACAGAGGAAGTCGTTGCTCATGAGACTACTACAGCGGCAGAGACTGAAACTACCACTGCGGCTGCGGAGCATGAAACCACTACCGCCGCTGCTGAGGAAACAACCACTACCGCCGCTGCTGAGGAAACAACCACTACCGCCGCCGCTGAGGAAACAACCACTACCGCCGCCGCCGAGGAAACAACCACTACCGCCGCCGCTGAGGAAACAACCACTGCCGCGGCTCACGAGACCACAACAACAACGACCGAAGCTGCTCCGGAAGAAACTGGCAACAATGGCAAGGATGGCAAGAAGGACGACAAGAAGGGCGACAAGAAGGATGACAAGAAGGATGACAAGAAGGATGACAAGAAGGATGACAAGAAAGACGACAAGAAGGATGACAAGAAGGATGACAAGAAAGACGACAAGAAGGATGACAAGAAGGATGACAAGAAATACAATCAGAAAGATGACAAGCAATACGAGAACAAAGACGACAAGAAGAATGAATACAAGCCCCAGCCACCATATCGTGCGGCTCCTGAGCATACGACTCTAAGAACAGTTGTTCGAGAGCCAGAACATACTCCACCTCCTCAGCGAGGGCACGAGGCTATGAAGCGTGGCTTTACTGGATATTAACTGGGTAGAGTGTATCTGAGCTTGACGCTTAGGACCCATATCTTTAATATTCAATAATATCGCTAGTTTCTGTTTCTTCGGTTTCATTGTTCGGTTTATCTTTCTTTTGTATTTCATTTGTTTGGGATACCATATTCTTATAGGAAATAGCATCTTTCGTTGGCGATATTGTCGATTTTTTGTTTTTTGCTCTTGTTGACAATATGTTGGGCTCCCTCAGCCATGGCCCAGGTGTATGGGGCATTTTAGTGTGTATTGGAATTTTTTAAATGAAAAGTTAAAGATACCCGTGATTGATGAAATCAAAAGTCCACCTGCTTTCTCCATAGAAGTTTCGAGTACAATTCAATATGTGATTAGGTGACTATTCGCTTCTCCTCGCGAGCTGGAAGGACTTGCAAGCCCGTTGGATTTTTGATGAATATACCAGATTCGGTTTTTAATCTGCCCAATAAGCTCTAGCGCAGTGCTTCTTTTACTGCATTGGGACAGGTACAACACATTTAGGCTCACCGAGAGAAGTCGAGACACTTTGATCATATATGCGCATCTCGGAGTGTCCGGGGCCGAGGCCTATTGTATTTCAATCGACCTGATATGTTCATATCATCGATAAACCGAAATCGGGTCTTGTTTTTTAGGTTGAAATCATATATATTCTGCTGAATTTAAGGTTGGTTCTGGGGGTTTCCAGATTCCTGGTTATCCGCGTATGCGGAACTTAATTTGTCACCGCTCACACGTATCAGAAGTGATCCGTCATCGCTCCATGTCGAAATATTGCATATTAGCTCAATATTTCCCCAGCTGTATCCGCCTTCTAGCTCCTTTATACCCTTCCAAGTAACTTTTCTGATATGATGCAGTCCGTTCGTTTGCAACTTGCAGGTCCACTCTCCTAAAATGTGAGATGCAAAAGACCCCCTTTCGTTTCTCGGCCAGGGTAAAGTCAATTCTTTCAGATATGTGAGTTTGCTGATGTTTTCGTAGGGATATGTTTTCTCGTTCAGGCTGCATTGCAACAAAGAGTCTTCAAACATCCGAATGTTTAAGCGCCGTAGCTTAGGGAATCGTTCCACCAGCTTTCTGAGGTCATCTTCCGTCGGCAAGATACAAGTTGTAAACTTCAGTGTTGTTATCTTCGAAAATACATCAAGAAGATCAGGGTTCAACTCCAAAGGTTCCTTACGGTCATCCCCCTTGACGAAGCCATATGTGTTGTAGATGTGGTCGTAGTCCGTGGTGTCGATATGTAGCCTTTCCAACTGTGTGGCTGATTCGAGCGGGATGTAGTAGAAACCCGAACGTTCAAGGTACGCTGATCTTGGATCACTTAAGGGCCCTGCAATGCAGTTGGCTGATATTCTGGCGCTCCTCAGCATTGGGAACTTTGGCGCGTTCGTTCGTACTAACTCATCGATCTCATCGTCTTCGATTTTCTTTCCTAGAAAGTCTTGGTTGGGGCTTGATAGCATCGAATAAAGTTTCTTATATTTTTCCTCATGATGGCTAAAGGAATCCTTGAAATCTTGGAATAATATCGTCTTCACAACCTGTATTTTGATGGCCTCGAGGGAATTACACAAACCGGAACCGTGCTGAGCGATCCCCTTGAGGACGGCAAGATAGGTGTTGTTTTCAGCGGCACTCGGTATCTCATAGGACACGCAGAGCTTTTGGAGTCTTGGGAAGAGGTTCAAAGCTGCTATGCTAAGCCGCAGCTGAGTGAAAAACTTCTCGGGATCAGCTCCTCGACCCTCCCTGTAGCATTTCAAGTTCTTTACATCCTCCGACCATTTTGTCTTCGTGCCAAGGCGGACAGTTCTGGATATATCAGATGAGTTATTCAACTATTTTTGAAAATTTCGGGGTGCCCTAACCTGATGTCACGGCAAGTTTCTTCGTATAGAACCCCATTCTGAAGGAATGGAATAGTATCCGGGTTCAGGATGAGGCTTTTAAAGCGTGCCCGAAAGCAAATGTTGTAGAGCCGCTTAGAGCACACCGAAAGCTTCTTCAGGTCGGTTTTTGTAAGATTCTCAAATATCAGAAGGTTAATTTCCGTAGGTGTTCCGCCTAAGAACTGTGTTTGAGATTCATATTGCTCCATGTTCTCTGTGCGCTGATGCGGGTTTATAAGAGTGAGAGGCAGCTTTAAGAAATTGGGCTAGATTTGATCACCAATTTTTTTTAGTAAGCTTATGAAACTGGTGTTTTCTGGTATAGATTGCTTACCCAAGGATTCATTGATGTATATGCACGTCCGGTACGTACTCTTCTATGTGGAACCGGCAACCCTAGCCTCGAATCGTGCAACCCCTCTTACAGATGTGGCTTTTGTGAAATGATAGACTACAGATACCTTGAGCTGTATACTAGCGGTAGTCCTATGCTATCACGTGGGTACCTGTCATCTTTAAATGCACTGTCTAGTTTATATTCCCCAGCCTATCCGAGGTTCAGATCTCCAGAGATGAATACGAAGCGGGCAAGTGAGCTTGACAGGCCTGATCCTGCCAAACCACTGTGATCCCGCACAAACATTCCTATGAACGCCAGTCTCGGCGCTGCAAAAAAAAAAACCCCCCGCCTAGGCAGCCAATCTGCAACATGCAACACGATGTCGATGCTCTGATTGTGGCTAGTGACCCAGCACCTGGGTGACAAAATAAACCGAACAACTTTGTAGGGCCGGTAGGTACTTTTTTGTTCGGTTTATTTTGTCACCCAGATGCCTGGCCAAAATCATAAATTGACCCCATTTAGCCGGTGCCCTGAAACCAATGCTTGTACAACACGAACCCAGATTCAGTTCAATGTCCATGAGTGTGTGGCGCTTACATACCTCTGCATTTTAAATACACGTCTCCGCCCAGGGGTGAGCACTACGATGGTGATTCTTCTTCTTCTCCCCTGTTCAACTAACCAGACCTGAGCGCCCAATATCGTGATAACGGTTCCGGAACTAAGACTTACGCATGGGCGTATTGACGATGATATAAAGAACCTTTTCCTTCTGCACAAACCTTAAAAATGGTTACCCTAGAGCTTATATCCACCTTCGTTATCCTTTCAGTCCTCACCTGCTTCACCAATGGCCAAGCTAACCCGAGTTTCGAAAAGTACGGGATCGGCACGGTCACAGAGTTTAGCCAGCTCCGCTCCTGCATGATATGTTGCTTCGATAGCAATAACTGCGGCGTCTCAGCCACCAACCTTCCGGACGCCCTAGGATGTCCAGTAAACTCTTGTTTATGCCGGCGGCAGGATATAAGCACCTCTGCATTTTCATTCTTGAATCGATGCGTGAGCCAGCGGTGCGACGGGAATCCTGCAGATGTTACAGATGCCCAAAACGCGTTTAAGGCGTACTGCTCTGTTTATCTGAGCAATGTGGGAATTACAACAATGCCTACGGGAGACGTACGTGCAGGCGGGGGCCAGCCTGCGACCATGACCGTGGCGGCGGGTACTACAACGGTAACCGGTACGGAAATTATGCCATCCCGTGCAAACAATACTTTAATTTTTAGAGAAAGCGAGGTGCTAAGATATTTCAATGAATACTAGTTGCCCAGGTGACATCTTTCGTCACAAGAGTATCGACTATTCGCGATTCAACCGCAGAGGAGGGAACTACGTCGGGCGACGGTAGATCCTCCGGTGGATTGACTACGACCAGTCAAATCGGCCTAGGCGTTGGTTTAGGGATCGGAATTCCGGCGTTGGGCTTACTAGCATACATAGTATATCTTCTCCGAAAGCAAGAGGAAAGGTATATTCAAGACCGGAATGGAAATTCTGCGTTTCATCCCGGAGGTATTCCGGATGATACGGTGAACTGCAAGTGAAGATGTGGCTGCGATACAGCCGTAGTTGTGGGATTGGCAGAGCACATACGTACTTAGGTAGATATATAGTAACTGTGTCTAGTCTTAGGTGGGATTTTGGTGCATATATGTATTAATTTCGGAGGTTCATTAATTTGCTTTCTTAATATCGGAATATATGTTTATAAACCGGATTAGCGAAGAGCTTTAAAACTAATAAACTCAAGATTGAAGGTTGATGGGCGAGTACCATCTGTATCGCCCGTACAAGACTATATACCATCCAGGGTAGTGTATCACCTTAATTTGGAATCATGGCATGTGGTTTCACCCCCTCTGTCAAGTTAGTAACTCAGAAGATGCACATCCAGGCATAGAGCTTGATGGAATCAGACTCATAATATATATACTTGGGTTTACATGTATACAATATATGAAATTTATTAATAGCTTACATTTAGTATACCATATATAGAAACTAGGTAATGCAGATGTTAGAGTCAACCGATCGTTGTGAATTGCCGAGTAGTTATTCCCATATCTATATATTTAGACTTCAGACTTGCCCAAATTCAGTATCCCATTTAAAACGGAGATATGTGCGATACGTGTACCTATTATATTGAAAGTCTGCAGAAAGAGGAACATTAACCTATCAAAATACTCAATCTTAAGCGAGCACAATGTGTGGTTCGCACTGGCTGGTGATCCGATGTGCAGATATGACCCTGTCGGCGCCAGCATGCAGTCAACATACAGACCTCGAGAGCGGAAATATCGATGTGGAAATAAATTTACCAAGAACCCCGGTCTATTTGAAAGATTTGGCCTGGGAGTACGAGGTCCCAACGTCGTACACAACACGACCATGTCAACTAAGCTCAGCAGCTATTATATATACCAGCAGGGATGACCGTGCTGAAGCTTTTTGTGCGACATATATGTATATACCAAAGGCAAGTCGCCTTTGCATAGCATTAATTGAGGATGCTCGCGAAGATAAGCTTAATTTAGGACTGATACTCAAACGTGCATGCATGACAGAATCTCCCACTTGACACATAAATGCAGACGATCGTTTCGGATAAATATGTCTGTGGGTCGACATCGGCCGGAGTGTGGCCTCCAGGTTGCGGATATCGATGACTGCAGCGTAAATCTGATATGCGAATTTACCTCGTCATATGCTTGGATACTTGGTACAGCATGTTAAAGGAAAAAAAAATGTTGCATTAGAAGGCGGGTGGACGCAACTGCAAGGAGCTCATCAGGAAGCTTCCTAGCTCCCCAGACTACCAGTACTTTGCAAGCTATGTATGTGTATCCATGTATCAAACTGGCTAGCTGGCCATGTCTCATGCTTTTCTTTCAACAAGGAACATACATCCATTGGCAGAAACAATCGAAGGGGGTCATGCGAACTGCAACCTATATTCTAGAATCCATAATTCGCTCGTCTAAAGCTCGTTCGATGCAGATTTCATCTTTGTGTGAATTCGCTAGCGCCAAAAAAAAAAAAAAAAGGACGCCAATGTTGGACCCATAGAAAGGTTGAAAGAAATCCCTCACTTTACAATGGTACCCCATACAATTGCAAAAGCTAAACTTTGGGATGACATAAATACTGCACACATCATATTCCCAGCCGTCTCAAACTGCAAGATGATGAGGTACTTTTCTTCTTTGACCTGCGAGCTGCCAGCTGCCCCCTGGTACCTTGATGCCGAGTCAACGGTGTTACCAGCAGAAAATTCGGATTGTGAATCAAATAGAGCTATAGAGGAAGTAGCTAGTAGGTTTAGGGCATGGAGTGGGATATCTGCCTGGCCTGCATCGGCGGGTGCAAATAGCACATGTATATGCCAAGCTATAAAGTCGGCCTCTCTGATGAGCTTCATATGCGAACCGAATGCGACATCTTGATGGGTTTTTTTTCGTAGTTTGTGGATTTTGTGGATTTACATATTTATCCTTCTGGCTGTAGTGAGTGATTCACAGGGACTTTGAGTAGTGTAACCTGAGCCCCATCAGAGTGGCCACTTGATCGGATAGCATCGCCCGGACAGGTACAAGACAGTCTGCCGCGTAAGGTACACTGCCCTCCAATCGTTGTCACTCCTGAGCAGCTGGCTCGGCGGCCGAATAAGAAAATAATGAAAATCGGACTGCGCAGGGCAAGCCCAGAAGCCTAAAATTTTGTCGCTGGCCGGGGTGCAGAAAACAGCTGCTCGAGCCTGCTAAAATAAAAAGACGACCACGTCCGGGTTCCCCAACACACTGCTGCAAATAACTCCTTCTTTCCCCATCTCTCCCGTTTAGAAACAAGCCCACGATCGTAAAATTCGCAGACCAAGCTAGCTGTTGAACATACTGCTGGAAAAAATACACTCGAAAGGCCTGGTATATTTAATTTCTCGAGGTTGGTAAGCAAATCCGGTCCTATGTTCTTCCGCGTGACGGATATATAAGAAACGAGGTCTCGCCACGTCCACAAGATCTCGACCTAGCCTGAGGGAATAAATTCACCACCACCATTCACCACCACTACCACCACTACTAAAATTCCCACCAATTGACCGACCAGTGCAAATATATGTAAGGAGTATTTGACTGACGAGTTTATTTTCTTATCCAGCCTGAGAAACCACTGGCCTTTTGTGTGAAGTTCGAGCTTCTTGCATCCAATATAAAAATTTTGTCAAACCGACACGGTAGCATCAGACCGATATCAAGATATCGATCACCGAGGCAAAAATAGCTTCAGCCGTTTTTCGTTAACCACCAAACAACCAACCTTAACAATCTTTCCCACCGAAACCTTTGTTTCGCCCCAGACAAAGGTCTTCGGCTTCGGGAACAACCTAGCAACATCCCGTCACCAGGCTCTTGCCGCTCATCCCTCCGTCCTCTCAAACCCCCTCCACGGACCCCGTTCATCTCCAGTTCTCAACCAAAGCCTGGAAATCGCCACCATAGATTCCAGGTAGACGTTCCGGAGGAGTCTTCCCAAAACCCAGCCGACCAGTCCCAATCAACCCCCCTGCCGCATAGCTCCCCCGCTGGTAACCTTCCTCTTCACGAGGAAGGCTTGCGGCGACCGCCTCTTGTCTGTTTCGGCAGAATTGTTTTTCGACCACCCTAACATTCGTTCAATTGTGAACTCAAGAACTTAACCTTTCAACCTTCTTGATATTCTCAAGATCTCCATTTCTTGATCTTCGAGAATCTTTTTGAGTCAGTGGTTTGGGTGCTATTCTGGCGGTAACTGTATAGGAGTCGACGTCCACAAGAAGAAACAGCAAAGAAAAAATAACTTCTTTTGCATTTCTTCTTTCACCACATACAATTTTCTTCCATAAAAAGGTTGCTTTCCCGTTCATTTTAAACGGGTAAAACAGCCAATCGTACCATCCATCCTCCCAGTCGACAAACTTCATCCGACGTTAGTTATGGTCTTCGTCGAAATCGAGTCTGCGGCCCCTATCATTCTCTCTTCTCCAGCTGCCTCTTCATTCATCAAGCAGATGCCCAGTACCACTTATCTCGCTCCCGTAGCTGCAGGTCACCCTTATTATGATGGATCTGAAAAAGCTACTTCCAAGGCCTTGATCGCCAATGCATTGGCCCGCCGCATCAACAGCATCAATATTGATAACTGTGAAGCCGGTGGCGAAGATGCCTTTTTTGTCGCTGACCTCGGAGAGGTCTACCGCCAGCACTTGAGGTGGAAACTGAACCTTCCCCGCATTGAGCCATTCTATGGTAGGAGCCATATACGAGCCCCCATGCTTTATCGGAATGGCCGACTAATTTGCTATCGTAACAGCTGTCAAATGCAACCCTGATCCTCAGGTTCTTCGTCTCCTTGCCAACCTTGGTTGCGGCTTTGACTGTGCGTCGAAGAAGGAGATTGAAACTGTCCTTTCAATGGACATCTCCCCATCTCGCATCATCTATGCTCACCCCTGCAAGACGGCCTCCTTCATCCGTTACGCTGCTTCCGAGAATGTCGAGCATATGACCTTTGACAATGCCGAGGAACTTTATAAGTGCCAACGCTATTTCCCATCCGCCCGTCTTCTCCTTCGGATTGCTACCGATGACTCCAAGGCTCTGTGCCGTCTCAGCGTCAAATATGGTGCTCCGCTTGATTCCACGGCCTCCCTCCTTGCTCTTGCCAAGGACCTCGGCCTCAACGTCGTTGGAGTCAGCTTTCACGTAGGCTCTGGAACTTACGACCCAACAGCTTATATTAGCGCCGTCGAAGACGCTCGCCGTGTATTCGACGAGGGCGCCGATCTCGGATTCGACATGAAGCTTTTGGATGTCGGTGGTGGATACGGACATAACAACTTCGAAGCCATCGCGTCAGTCCTCGGACCAGCTGTCGACCGCTATTTCCCTAGTAATGTTAGGGTTATCGCCGAACCAGGGCGATACTACGTCGCCTCAGCGTTCACTGTTGCAGCGCACGTCATCGCCCGCCGCACTGTAATTGACCCTGTCAACGGCGAGAGTTCGTTCATGTTGTATCTGAACGATGGAGTATATGGAAACTTTTCCGGTGTGATGTTTGATCACCAGACGCCTATTCCAAGGGTTTTGACCAACGGCGATGAGTTCTGGTATGGCAAGAAGCGCGAGGGTAGGGAGAGAGTCGTGAAGTATTCGATTTGGGGTCCGACTTGCGACGGTTTGGATTGTATCTCTTCGGAGAGTTATCTGCCGGAGGTTGTTGAGGTCGGGGATTGGTTGTATTTCTCGGAAATGGGAGGTGAGTTTGAAAAGTACCCTGAAATTTGAAGCTTTTGTTGTGAAAAGGATACTGACTTGGTGACATAGCCTATTCCAAGTGCTCGGCGACAAAGTTCAATGGATTCTCCGACGACCACGAAGTCGTTTACGTCTGCAGTGAACCAGGAGCAGCAGCCCTCCTCCAAGAATAGTCAAATTGCATGATCTAGGGGGGATTTTCGACCAAATTATATCCTGAGATATCTAGACCAGTGAATAACCTACCTCAAAAGGCTGACGAATGCGATTTGTCAGATTTTGTTATCACCAAAAAAAAGTCATTTCTCGTTCTAATGATGATTTTGGTATGTTCTCGGAGGGCCGTCTGGAAGAGTGGATGGTATATGTCAGGCGCTATGGCCGATTCCCTGTCCAAGAAGATAGAGAAAAATCCAACTATTGTCACTCTTTTCAATACATTCTTCCGTGATCACGTAAATGCCTGGAATGGTGGGCGAACCACCAGTATAAATCGATACGTATAGTGATGTGCGCTGATAGTGAAGATTGATATTACCTCCCCATAACATACAAATCGACGGTATCCCCAGCCATCTCAAATACCACGCTCTCCTTCCGCACAATCCCCTTCTCCCCGGCCATCTCGAAGAACATTTCCTCGGAGTCATGTCGTACTTTATGCGCCAGCAGTATCACCATATCCGACGATAACTTGCACAGTCCGTCCAATACTCCCACAAGATATGGAATACTGGCGGTATTGTATGTGCAATCTGCAACTAATATCAGGTCGTATGTTGTCGAGGTACACCATTCTGGTAAAGGAGAAGCCCAGTCTAGCGGACGGTAGGATATAATTCCATGACTATCAACCGTTTTCGTGGTATCAGGGTTACTTTCTAGGTTTTTGGATGTTATTTCGGTGGTTATCGGGAGGTCCGTGAGGGTTACTGTTGTCGTGGGTAAGAGAGAATGCAAGACTATCCCGGCCAAACCACAGCCTGCACCGAGTTCTAGCACACGCAAGGAGGGATTTTCAAGGAGACGAGTCATAGTTGAAAGAGCCCCCGTCGGTGGGGTAGGAGTTGTGGACAGGTATGAAGTCATGGCTAGTCCGCCAGGCCTGTATCAAATGTCAGCGGCAGTCTCCATACATAAGTATCCATTTATTGAAACGGAGTATTATACCATATATGTCGTGCAATATCCTCTCTGGTTTCTTCCCATATCCTGATCATTTTCTCAGAAGATAATTGAAGTTTCCTCTCCACGAATGCCTCAGCTTTACTACCGTTTCGAAGAATATCGAACGGCGCACTCCACGCCGAGAGTATTCGAGAGTCCGAGGGACTAGCGAACAAAGTTCGCATGTCGTCTGCGCGGTTTTCGGTCGCAGAGACGCAGACTATGCCGGTAGAAGGCGTATCTTTCGAGGCCGTAAATGTGAATTGAATGGGCAAATTTCTTAAACCCGGCGTCCAATTCACCGTTTTCGACGCCAGCAACTGGCGGGATGGGGTATCCGCACGGAGAGTGGCTCGAAGGGTGGCATTGTCATGGTAGAATGCCTCGGAGAGATCGGTGGAGATGGTGATTAATGTGGAAACCGTGACGATGTTGGATGAGGGTTTGCAGGTAGTGGTGGGGACTTTGAGGAAGCGGATGAAGTGCATTTTTTATGTAAAAAGAATTGCTGAGGTTGGTGGAAGCGTTGTCGCGAAACATCAACCTTGCGACATCTCGAAGACCATTTCCTTCAACAACCACTATCAAACCATCGCTATCGATACTTCCACCAAACATCATCACAACAATGGCGCCTGAAACCGCCTCCCGAATTACGGAGCAGGAGCTCCAGGAATGTCTCCAAGCCCTCCAGCAAACCCGCGAGATCTGCCTACAGATAGTATCACAAGACCGCGCCCGCGCTGCAACATCCCAAACCCCATCAGCACCCTCAGAAGAACGTCTGAAATCCCAAAAGCAGCTGTTCGCCTCCATCGCCCGCCTGCGTACCCTCCATAGAACAGCGTACATGACCGTTCGGCAAACGAAGCAGGCAACCGCGGAGGCCCGTCAAGAGCAGGATCGATTACACCTTCAATTACAAAACTTGTACTATCAACAACGCCATTTACGCGGTGAAATCGACGCGTGTTTGGATTTTCCACATACGTATAAGGATATTCCCTTAGTAGATGAGGAAGATTATCTCGCTCGACATCCCGAGGACGCGGATAAGGATCCACATGAGCTCATGAAGCTACGGTTGGCGGACGAAAGAGCCGTGCGGGAAGAGTTGGAGATACAGAGGAAGCAGTTGATTACGAAGAAACAAGCGTTAATAGCAGAGAATAAGAAACGGAAGGATGATCTTGCGAGCTTGGATGAGCATCTGAAGAAATTTATTGAGGTTCGTATACCTATATTCTAGGGTTTCGGGTGATTCTAACGATCGTGTGCACTCCAGAGTTCAAAGCCTATACAGGAAACTTTCAAGAAAGAATACTGATTTCACGATAAATTAACACGATGTATTATAATTCGATTTCATCTACGGCGTTATCTAGATTGTATCTCCGGCGTTCTGGGGTTCCGATTCTCACGCAATAATTGTCATTTGTACCGACTTTTCCAAACCAAACTACCAAAAGCGACTCACGAATTAAGCAAGATATTTCTTAAACCAACCAATCACTTCTTCCGCCGCTTCATCCAGCGCCTTCCGATCTTCATCAGAGCTCCAATCCCCACGGTGGGTAAAACCATGCACCTGGTTTTTGAATATCCGGATCTCCTTCTGCACGTCTAGTTTCTTTTCCATTACATCGATAATCCCATCAACGCTGAGGCTTAGCATCGATGTTGGGCCTTTTGTGCCAGCATCGTCCCCGGTAAAAATAGATGAGGTGGTGGTCGGAGATACCGGGACAATTGTGTCTTTCGAGCCGAATGCGATGTATATCGGGACGGAAACTGGCTCCCAATCTGCCGCCGCTGTAAACGAAGGTTGAAGAGCAGCTACGGCGGAGATACCGGTGCCAGGGCGAGCCTGGAGGACAGCATGACGGCCACCCCAGCAAGTCCCGATAATGCCTATTTTGGATATCGCAGAGTCTTGACGAAGTGCGGCTAGGAATGCATCGACTTTGGGCTATTTGATCAGCGGTTAGTGGCGTAGTTCGATATACTTAATCAGGAGTGGGATGAACCTTTGAAACTCCTTCGCGATGTTTAACACCCTTGGGACCCATAGTTGCCATCAATTTCGCCTGGTTGGTCCTAAACTATGTATTCTAGTCAATCTGCCGACCAAAGAGTTATAGAGTACACGTACGCTTTCTCAACCAAAGTCATCTTTTCTTGAACAGATAGCTTTGGTTCAGCGGTGTTTATGAAGTCTGCAGGAAAACCATCGCCGTCGAGGATGTCGGGCATGAGGACGTGGAACCCGCCTTTAGCATACCTTCACCCATGAGACTTGTTAGATTCATGACGACTATGGAACCCATGTATATCTTTTCCTCTGAAGCCTTACGTGTCAGCGAGCAATTGATGGTTCAGCAGGTCTACGCCGAACACTACAGTCTGTTAGATTTGGTTCACAAACCCCCCAGTCGCTTTAATATTCATGAAGGAAATCGTACTGTCAGTCAGATAAACCAACGTCTTTGCCTTCGATCCATCCGGTGCTAGAGCGACATATGTTCTTCGACCGCCAATTTCTTCGAATTTTCCATCTGGTTTTCCCTATGCAATCGCATCTGTCAGGAATTGCCCCTACACGTAAATTGTGTAGTGGTATACTTACGGCTCGTAAGTGCGCAGATGCACTAACATCGCCTGAGTTTGCTGTTGCTGCTACGTCTGACGACATGGTCTTGATGCTTGATGGCAATGTTTCTTTTGGCTGTTGATTTTTATGTTTCGATGAAACTAGAATATGTTTCAATATAGGCTAGGTAGGTACTAAGAGGTCTACGAAGAATGATTTTATTTAAAATCGAGGGAATCATTTTGAGGACCTTTCGTGACAGTTATGACCTCATAATGCGCCCGCCATGCACGGCCATTCCCCAGTCCAAAATCTTAAGACGATATCCAAGACGTGTGGACGTCCACTCTGCGGGCCTGAACTATTGCAGGAATACTATATTAATGCAACTTTAATAGGCTATCGGACATTTTCAAACCACTTAAGTGGCTTAGTGCAATCGAATCCGATTCGATGAGCATCAACTCCGTCCGCTTTGTATATATTTTGTAGTTGCAGCCTGAAGCTGCAATTCAAGCCTGACTGGAAAATATTACATAAGCACACCAAGAGAAGAAAGTCATCTAATTTTCTTCGTTCAACAAAAATTTATTCGCTTTGGACCCTCCTACCTCCATCACGACTACTAAAAATCCAACCAAAAAAACCAAAAAAAACCAAAAACCCCCCCCCAAAAAAAAAACCACCATGCTAGCAATAACATGACCCAAACCCATTACACCATCCTCTCCATCCCTCAATCCCTCCCATCAACCCACAAAAACTACCAATCTCTCCTCAAGAAGTCCTACCACAGGACACTTCTTCGATGTCACCCGGACAAACTTCCAGCCGGTACATCGCTAGTCAGCGGTCAGGTAAAGCAGGATGATGGTATAACATCGGAAAAGGAAGACATATACACCATCGATCAGATAAACACCGCCTACAAGACACTTTCGTCGCCGTTGCTTCGACAGGCGTATGACTTATCCCTGCGGTCTTCGCTTTCCCAGGGTGTAAACCCTGGGTATAAAACCGGCTTGGATGTCATTGACCTCGATGATATGGTCTACCATCCTCCAGGATCGGAAGAGAATGGCTTAGAAGGGGGAAAGTTCACAAGGTCCTGCAGATGTGGAGCAGAGGAAGGATACGTGTTGACCGAGGAGGACATGGACGATGTCGAGAATGAAATCCGGAAGCAGAGTATTGGGAGCGGGAGTAAAGCACGATCAATGATTATTGGGTGCCTGGGGTGCAGTTTATGGGTTCAGGTCGATTGGATTGTCTGCGACAGTGACGATGAAGGCAGGGAGTGATCATATCCTTTCTGTCTACTGGTAAATCACTGTTAGCAGTGAATGAGGAGGATTACAGACATGTTATATCGACGGTTCAATGGAAAACCCATGATGTACAGTCATGAACTCACAGTAACAGCAGCTGACTTGAGGTCCGGCATTCGGTCCACCCAGCCAGGCTATATATAAGATAACTTACTCGTATTAATATCATGATACTCCACTGCAAGACAGAGCCCCCATCTTCCTTTGATTCCTCAGGGATGTTGGGTATGCTCTGGATCTCTTTCTCTACGCCTTCTGAGGCGTACGACAATCAGATCGAAATCGTCTTGCAAAATTGAAATTTGGTTTTTCAAATAACCTTCCGTTTGAGGCTTCTTTCTGAAATACTACAGGGAGATAGTCATAGAAGAGTTGGCACATTCGTATCAGCGGGAAGGGATGCATGGAGACGCCACACAATTAGACTCGTGAATCACCTGCAGGCCAGCTTTTTTTTTTACCTCACAAAAACAACCACAAGGGAGTCTCGGAGGTGCTTCGTCGGCGATGGATGCGCCGAAATTGATTCGACGTTAGCGCCCAAGCCGGTACCAGACCGCTCGACCGAGGAGGTAGAGCTTCCAAGCCCACTGCCAACATCTCCATTTTAGAAAGGTGCTGTTAGCGCGGTATAGTGTATCTATGTTAGCGTCGGCTGAACCCGTGGAATTTAAAACCCTTAATATCGGACGAATCTGAAAAAAAAAAAAAAGGGGGGGGGGAGAAAGAAAGAAGTGGAAAGAGAGAAATAGACTGGGACTCAGCTCAAGGTGAGGATGATGTATGTACATGTCGACTCGACATTCCTAGGCTAGTACTCGCGTCCTCGAAATATGACAAAAAGCCAATTCTCGCTAAGGACAAATCTGATACCAGTGCGCGATGGCAAACTCTCAATTCCTATCACCAGGAAATGGAAATTTAAGATTACGTGGCGTTTTCATCTGCTCACCCGCAGCTGGCTAGATCGTGGAGGCGTTTGAAAGGGGTGGAGGAGCTGGCTGGACTAGTATCAATCTATCTCTCAGCCACTGTTAGCGTTGGAGCTCAACGCAAAAAAAAGCCAATGGCCAATTCTATGAGAAACGCTGCAGCGCTCGCGCACATCGGAATAGATTCTTATAAATATAGGGACTTAAGTACTGTCAAGTGTTCTTGCAATGGGGAAAATCAGGCGTAGCCATTTGCAGCTGTCCATGTTGACTTGATTTTGCTAGCCTTTTCCCTTTTTAAGACCATTATTGATATAAACACTCTCATATAATTAATATCATATAGTAATAATAAATCCAAGCCACTCTTTGGAATATCGAGGCAAGGTATTGTGTATAGAAATGCGGTTCGGTTTGCTTTCTACGGCGGCACTGGCCCTCCCATCAATCTTTGGACTTGCCAACGGTGTACTTGCTGGTGCGCAATGTAAACCAGTGGCGAAAAGTTGTTCGGCTTCGGCTCCCCAGGCGGCTCCATGCACGGCTTTATTTGGTATGTATAATGAGACCAATTACTGTCCTGATTTCACATTGTGGATACCGGTATCACTAACATGTATTAACGACCTTACCAGTCAAGAGCAAGGTCAAGCGTCCGACCTGCACTATCTACCCTCTAGATGCTACCGTGACGAAGCAAGTCGTTCCGACCACCACTACAACCAAGACTATCACTCAAACTATCACGACTGTCGCCTCTGCATCAGGACCTACAATTATTGTTACTGAGACTCGGGAGGTCTTCGAGACTGAAACCGGCACCACTAGTGTGACTATTGCTCTTACCGAAACCGAAACAATGTAAGTCTACCTATTTATATTTTTCAAGCGCGAACAACTAGTACCTTTAAATTATAGCTTGATACTAACGCCATGCACAAAATTTCTATCACTATAGTTCGACTGTTTTCTCCACCACAACCTTTTCTACAGAATACGGGTTCACATGCACAAATCAAGATGTCAAGAGAAACGCCTTGCCAACCGTTGAACTTGAGGACTCGGGGCTGGTCAAGCGTACCGCCCTTCCCAAGTGCTGTGGTACGATAGAAAAAATACCGAATATCTCGCTGATATATTAGAGACCTCGGAGCTAATGATGCTATCTTAACTAGGATGCTTCCTCACATCTACTAAGACTGCTGCCCGTCAGACTAAGACAGTCACGACGACACTGCCAAAGGTGACAGTCATCAACATGATCACTAAGACCACCACCGCGACTAGCATCACTACCGGCATCGCCAGCACCTCAACCCTCTACGAAACCTCAACCGAAACAATTAAAACCACCCTGACGGAACTCAGAACAACCACAGAAACCGCTACAGAAACAGTTGGGGCTATAGAAACAGCCGTCTACGACCCCTGCTCTGATTTTCCCAGATACAGCGGCCGAAACGGTATAATTATTTCCAACGCTATACGTACCGAGCCTCGCTTCGCCGTGGGCACCATCGAAAATTGTTGCAGGTTTTGCTATTCGACTACCGGTTGCGGCTTCTTTTTGTTCTTCGATACTTTCCACGGCTGCTACATCTACATAGCTAAAGCTACTGCCACGAGCCAACCGGATACACAATGCCGAAACGATTTTTGTCCGAATGGCAGGATACAGACTGGACGGTTCACTGATCGACCACCTAACGAAATTTATGGCTTTGGTCCTTGCGCTGGTGCAGTCGAGAGGGCCGGTGGCTGAATTAGTTGTCCGAGCTTTATAGGACGAGTTATCCACGCATTTACATGTATATATGAACTTAATAGAAAGACGCTCTATATCTTTCTTGTAAAGGTCTTAGATCTACAAGTAGATGCCACTATGATACACTAATATATATTTACCGACTATTCTTTCACAATCATGACCATGGAGTTTCTAATTGTGTGTTGACTGTCATGTTTCCTCCCGTCAACATTCTTCGCTTCCGAATTATTTGACTGCTCTCTCTATGGCGAGCCTATGCTTGGATATCTCTCTCCAAATTCCGACCCTTTACTGCCAGTGAACGATCAAGAGCCAGAGTTCTGCTACCAGAATCATTGAATATCTTTTTTCAATACCAGTATCTCTTGTTTTTCGAGTTAACGAAACTAGTAACGATTTCCTTATTGATCTCACACGGGCTACTTTTAATTCCAGAGATACTGGGGAGATACCAAGTTTTCCGGACGGGCATTGTTGCATTTTGCGTCGGACAACGCAATATCATCATATTGTCTCACAACTCCCAAGTCCTCCCCAGTTTTCGTCGGAAGCGTTTTAATGATACGATGAGGCTTAATAAATCCGTAGCCATAATTACTAATAACCTCATACTCGTTCCTTACGAAGTAGGTATTTTATATTTTTGTTGAAAAAGGCGTCCACGAACTCACTCATACCTTTCATGTATAGGCCTCACACGTCCCGACATACTCGCAATGGATGTCCAGCGAGGTACAGTGGCTACCCGATGACAGATATTTCAAAGACCTTCTACTCACAGAACCCCTTTAGGCTCTTCGAGAGGCAACAGCCTCGGAACGCCTGTCCATCCCCGAAGAATACGCCATGCAAAAGTCCTGGCGAGAAGACGCCGATAAATTGACGTTCATATTATCGTTGCCGTCCGACAATATTACCGCTCTTTCCAAAGCTGAAGATACCGCGAGAAGGGAGTATGTAATCTTTGAAGGCGTTGACGATGAATCTTCCAATCTCATCGGGGACGTCAATTTGTTTCTTTATGAAGACGATGAGGTCGAAGAAGAAGACCAGGAAGTATCCATGATAGGTGAAATAGAGCTTATGATCGCAAGGAACGAATATCAGGGACAAGGGCTTGGGAAGATTGCGGTGTTGATATTCATACTTTATGTTTTACACCATCAACGGGGTATATTAATGCAAGATATGGTGCGTTATGAGAAGGGAGGGAAGAGTTTGAAGTATTTGAGAGTGAAGATTGGAAAAGAGAATGCGAGAAGTCTGGGGCTATTTCACAAGTTGGGGTTCGTGAAGACGACAGAGCAGCCTAACTATTTTGGGGAGTGGGAATTGAGATTCAGGATTGAGCCGCTGGCGGAGGTTGTGAGAAGAGTGGAGGATATGCTCAGGGATTGTGGAATTGAATGGAGAGAAGAGGTAGAGTTCAAGAGGGGACAAGGCGCTTAGAAGGGTGATAGGTTTCTGGTTACGATAGATGCTGTATACACTTAGATGATTATAGAGTCTCCACGCTTCGGAACTAGATTACGTCCGTAATTCCGCCAGTGGTTTGTCATTCCTCACTCCATTTATTCAACAATGGAATATATCACATCTCGTCGTCGACATTATATATGTACAGTCAAGAACAGAATTATGCTTCGATCCTTTTCCCCTCCCACCGGGGAAGAAACTCCGTCTGGTCATGTGGATGAAAAAAGCGTGGGATTGGATGATAGGGACGCAAAAAAAAAAAAAAAAGATCAAAAAGTAAGATGGAAAACCCAGGCGTCAATAAGAGGTATATTGAAACATTGAAATAGAAAGGTCGAAGGAAACAGAAGGTAATTGCATTTTCTTCAGTTTATTTTTGAGTTTACTTCTTCTTTGCTGGGACGTCGGTGACGGTGAGACCTGTCATTTAAAATATAGGCCGTTAGTACTCTGGCCAACGCTGAATAAGGTTCAATGCCGTGCGACGTACCAGGTGGCAGGCTCTGCTTCAGCTTCTCAGCCTTCTCGGAGTCCTTGAGGGTAAGAGTGTACAAGTGCTTGTGGCATCGGACCTTGAACTTGGTCTGACCGCCGTTCTTCTTTACTCTGGCGGCTACAATTCGTCGAACGAAGACACAATTAGTCGGAATTCCCCTTTAATTTATTAAATAATGAAGCTCATAGAATCGAATTGCGAATATTATATCGTGAAGGAATTGCTCCGTACCCTTGGCATCCTTGCGGCGAGCGAGCTCGATGAAAAGCTACAGATTCTGGTCAGCATAACAGTCAAAAAAAGAATTGAAACATATACGTCGAGAGCAGATGCGAACCTTAATGTCGTTAATAGCGCGTGGCATTGTGACGGTATTCTTTGATGTGATATGTGGGAGGAATTGATGGATGTGCTCTCGATGTCAACGGTCTCTACCAAAGCAGCAAAATTGTTTGGAACTGGGATATTGATGCCAAGAAATCTTTAATTTTGCGGCCTAAGCCTAATATGGCGGCTCATAGGGTTGCAACCCTTCCCAATAAACAACACTTTTGAGACTACGATGTTCTACAGGGTACGGCGCAAAGTCACGTTTTCAATCTTATTGAAGGATCTGTCTTGCCTCGTGCGTATTTTTGATGGTTATCGTCATTCAAGAGGACGTTATATTATGAAAATCCAGCTGCTTCCATAAAAAACCATTGGATGAACGCAGAAAAGTGATAAAATGTACATGGAGCAAGAGGATATATAAGAAGAGTCTCCATAAAGAAGAGGCAATGGTGGTGTATGAAAGTCGTCGATTATGAGAATAGAGGACAGGGAGGTACAAAATGAAACGGAAAACGCCAAAGCAAAAAGAGCATATTTAGTGCGCTCTCCTCGATTCGGCGATGACTCTGGTGAGTTCGTCGACCTTTCTCTTTGCGCGGCCGAATGTTCCGAGCTGGTAGATTTCCATGTTAGTCGATTGTGGTTTTCAATACTAATAGATATGTATTGTTCACGAACCCTCTTCTTTGCGAGCTTCCTGGCACGCTTGTCCTTGCTGTTCCTGATCAATTCGATAACACGCTTCTCATATGGAGCAAGACTGCAGTAAAATTGCCCATATTAGCCCATATTCAATTATAATTCTTCAGCCTGAGCATCAAGCAATATCCATATAGTTCATTCAGACTTCTCCCAGAAGAGTCTCTTGCGATTTCTCGTCTCTCGTCCAAATTTTGACTACCGCCCTGACTCCAAGCATAAATTCAGGATATCCTTACCCGGCAACCTCTCTGACGATGTCCCTAACGAAAAGAGTGCGCTTCGAGGACTTTCCCTTGGTTCGGGAGATTCTGGCTTTTGTGTCGCGTTGGGTGACCTTGTGGCCCTTTCCAAGACCGATGGCAAGACCTGCATTCAAATATATCCATCAGAATCCTTTCTTCTAGGTATTAACGTCAAATTGTCGCATATATATATACCGGGATATCTGGCTTTAGTCTCTGGCATTTTGGGTGATGCAGATGATATCGGGAGATTCAAGGTCGGTAAAATGTCGTCGGTGGTGTCGTTTGGTGTCGATGAGTGTAAGAACGCACAGAGTGGTAGCTTAGCAAAAACCAAAGAATATTGCAAGTCTTGGCATCGAACGGCAAAAAAAATCCAGTTCTTTTCTGTGCGTGTTGTGCCCTACGTTCCTAAAGCGGCAACATCTAATAATCAAACATCTCGAGATTTTCCTGGGAACCTCACCTGCAACACATTCCTGTTTCGCAAAGGATATCCCACTTCAGACCCCGCTAAACCTTAAAGCCTCTTTTTCTCACCTGCCATGACATCTCGAATCGTGGTGCTTATCTCAGGCTCTGGGAGCAATTTACAAGCTCTTATCGACGCCGCCTCGACACCTCTTCTTCCGTCCGCTCAGATTGTCCATGTAATCTCCAACCGCAAAGCAGCATATGGCTTGACCCGCGCTGCCAATGCCACCCCTCCAATTCCAACCTCGTATCATGGATATCCACCATACAAAACCTCGCATCCGTCTGACCCTCGTGGAGCATACGACGCAGATTTAGCGAAGTTAATACTGAATCTACCTCAGGATCAGTATCCCGATTTGATTGTTTGCGCCGGTTGGATGCATATATTGTCGCCAAAGTTCCTCGAACCGATAGATGCTGCAGGGATTCCAATAATCAATCTACACCCCGCTCTACCGGGGGCCTTTGATGGCGCCGGGGCAATTGAGAGGGCATGGGAGGCTTTTAATAAAGGCGAAATAGCAGAAACTGGGGTCATGATACATTATGTGATCAAGGAAGTTGACCGAGGGGAGCCAATCGTTGTCAAAAAAGTTGATCTGAAGACCGGAGAATCAGTTGAAGAACTAACGACGAGAATACATGACATTGAGCATGTTGCGATTGTGGAAGGTGCCAAGCTCGCGCTAGAGAAGAAGAAAGATGGGAGTTCGTGAACACCCTTGGGATTCGACAAGCAGGTTCGAATGAGCGTTTATGCTCCGGGCTAGCTGTATGGCCAGGAATTAAATTAGATATTATAGGTACACGAAGTTGGAGATTTGCTAGCCTGGATTCGAGGCTAAAAATTTGCAAACGGTTTGGCGCTGTTCGATTAATCGTACTACAAAAAATGCAACCAGAAGATACCCCGATCTCTTGATTATTTGAATAATACTGATATTATCAAGATGAATCTTTGCAATTGGTGATGCTGACGCCACTACTGTCTAAACCTGTTCCAAGTTTACTAATATATCGCCCTTTTATTAGCCAGCATAGAGGATCAATATGCCGTAGGTGAGCCTGTACTGGATGAAGATTCTGTCAATATGATGTTCCTTCGACATATTTCCCTGGCTTTGAGCTCTTTAAGGATATAAAAGTATCAGATTAATGTTTTTGGTAGAAATGAAGATAAAATCGTGTTCCTGGTTGGAAACTTTGTGACGATAACCTAATATCGACATTTAAATATATATGATACATACACTATAGTTGGTGGTATCCGGAGCGAAGCCTGAATCTGCTTTTTTATCCAGTAACTCTTCTCTCTTTCAAAGATACTAGATATTGTATTTAGGTACTCCTTCCGAGGGCGAGGCTCTACCGCGTACCCTACAGCTGAACTGGCCCACGTCTCCACAACTGCAGCAATACCCGTCTCCAAAGGACAGATTGGAGAGATCCCGTTCATAAGCGGCAACCTTGGATATTACGGGAGGCGCAAGCTAGCCCGGCGGCATATCAAAGATTTTTAACAGCCTTCCTCTCAGCCTCAACAAAATGTTTCGCGGCAGATGTAGTATATATAGTCGTTATGACCGGTGACACAGTAATGGTCACTACGGCCTTAGCGGTTCGGATGGTGGATGTCGGCGAATATTGTTAGGGCAGTGATATTTCGTGCCTGTGCGATCCTCATGGTACTAAGAAGATGGTTAGCCTTAGGGATCACAAGCCAATATTATCATTTGTAAAGCGAAGTACTTCCAACTTCGTAGCTTTACAGATTGCTTCTGCTATCTTGGCTTTATTTAATATTTATTATCAAAATGCAAATCATAATGACCGCAGACCAGCTGAGTTGCAGGGGAAGCCAAAACGCTATCATGTCTGTCGGACAGTGCAATACGATCTAGCTATCAGCACCATCCCAAAGTTTATTACAGCTAGCCCCAGATCACATAGGGCTAGCCCCTATCCTTCAATCCAATCTGTGGTTTTGGATTCTATTGCTATAGCTTCAGACCCGCAGGCGGAAAATCGTCGGTTCAAAGCTTCACTAGGCGAACCTCGAATTGTTACCAGGCTTGTGCAGTTGCTTTCAAGCGAGCCTTCTTCGGAAGGAGATCTAGTGCCGAGACTGGGAAGGAGAGAGCTTGCAGTCTCGTGACATCTAAACAACACGGAAATTCCAACAAAGGAAATGGTGTGGTCACAGATTTTTTGGTCTGCTCGGCAAACTCTGGTTACGAGACTGCAGTCACAGCTCTCGTGTGTGACAGGAACGTGTTCAAAGTGTCAATGCAAATATCAATTTTGATGATGGAGGCTGCATTCGTTCCTAGCCGTATAAAAGAATAAACGAAGCCAATCTATCGGATCATTTCAAAAGCGCTGAAGCCTTGCTACTATAATATGGCTTTGTCGCTGCTCACTATAGGTTAACGCAGCTATATGCAAATATCACTAAGTCCTTGGTTATATCATATCATGAGTTTATATAATGAACGACATTTAGGCTATTCTTCTTTCGTGCAATTTAGATACTTCCAAATATAGTCATGCCATGAAACATATGTGAATTTCAGCTCGTAATGCCGAATCCAAAGGAGGGTTGTGCGGCTGGCTTTGAGCTTCTGGAATGCTGCTCGATGGATATTGCCAAGTGCGATGAAATGCTACTTATATAGGATCTGAGATGTGGATGATCCTTGTTCGAGAATTGAAAGGTTTCGTCCTGGGATCTTTACCGAGGTACTAAGAAACACTACCGATTCATAAATCCAACGTGAAAATT
This sequence comes from Arthrobotrys iridis, assembly GCA_036971165.1. Lineage (NCBI taxonomy): Eukaryota > Fungi > Ascomycota > Orbiliomycetes > Orbiliales > Orbiliaceae > Arthrobotrys > Arthrobotrys iridis. The sequence continues at coordinate 454,095 of JAJTTS010000015.1, read as the reverse complement.
AATTTCGACGATTCGTTGTACGATATGATTCGGCCGTCAATTGTCTAAGAGCAGCGAGACTAATGTATCCGCGCACCATTCTCGATACAGATATCTGATATCTCACTACACTGGTCATAACCATATATGTGAGACACTAGTGTAATCCGCTCGCATGTTCCAGACATGTAGACTAGATTATGATGCCTTTTTTTTCTTCGTCAGCGTACGGAAAAAATTCATAGCAATCACATCTGGGAGTTAGTTAATTTGGCATGGCCAAATTGTCTAGTATCTCTCTGGCTCCTTTTCGGGCCGTAACCTCGGAACCGGGGCGTCGGAAGTTCAGTCTTGGGCTTCCTAAGAAAACGCGGCTAGTCTTTAACAACCGCCTCATTTGACCCAACACTACAATTTATATAACATTAGTCAACTTTTTGCACCTTCCTCCTTCGAAGCTTCTACCGACACTAATTTTAAAATATAAATATTAGCTGCATATTGCGATTTCTTAGAGTCGCTGCAATTGTAAGTTCAAGTCTATACACAGAGATGTGTATATATTTGGCAAATTAAGGTATCGCGAGAGTGTGTTGCAAATCGAAATTTTATAGTATATAAATCTAAGCTTGAGAATCGTGAATGTTTATTTGGCACGGGGCAATTCTAGTGCTGTGGCCGCAGGCTGCGCGCTTCACGATTCGTTCAACTGCTGCAAACTCCCTCAAAAATTGCAATCCGTGTATATGCTTATGTGGCCGAGACGAATTTTCTGGTCCAATCTGAGCAAGGAATCAATCTCGTTTTCTTCATATATCACTTGTCTGAACCCGATGAGCTCCGTTCGCAGATTTCATGATGTCTTAACTTTCTGAGCCCCACTGTGATTATAATACTACTTAACTACAAAGTCTTGTAACTAGACACTCCCCCTCTTCATAAAGGCTGTTTGGAGCATGTTGCTCACCCGTTCCCTCAGCTACCCTGCCTCAATATCAAGGCAGTGAAAAGATTAACCTTAGATAAGTGAGACTCAGTTAAGCGTTGAGACCTGTGAGTCAGCGTGCAATTAGTCTTAAATGTATATTTTCCACAGCGCCATAGTACGTAATGAGAGCGATTCAAGCCACCAACAGGGCCAATTCCCAGCGAGACTAGTGAATTCAGCCGCCAGGGCGGGATTCAAGCCACCAACACAGCAACACGACCCATTCATTAATGCTGTGTTGCTGAAGTTGACCGTGGCTGCTGAGGGCGCACTTTGTGATAGTGGTAGATTGAATAATTTGAGCTCGGTTCAAACCGATAAGCCTTCCTCTTCCTTCCTCTTCCTTCTCGTAATCACCTTTTCATCCCTAAGTCATTATCACCAAACCACTGTCATCGTCATCACTCCTATCGAACCCCCTTCGACGCGAGTGGCTGTATCGAACCTTTTGTCTGTTGTTCTTGATTTTAGATCGCTAAATTTCATCGAGGCTCTTGAGCGGACCGTCGAATTTTCATTAGGTTTTTCTACTTCATCGTGTACAATTTTCCAACCTCCGGTGCATCTGGCTGAGCTTCCATAGTTGTCTTATGTTCCTCAGCCACTCATAACCGACTGCTCCATAAGTAAGTCTGTCGAACTTGATCTCCATTATATGCACACTCTGTATACATTCTCTGACTATATTCGTAGTTCTAGAAGACAGACTGGAGATTGCTTCAATTGATTTCCCTGGTCTCTGTGGTACTTCGTTCTTGCTTGTGACTTGTGGCACCGTGATCGTTGGCACCCCCGGGAGGTATGCTAAGTTCATAAATCCTAGTTAGATATGGATTCGCTGACATTGTTTTTGGCACTTTCTAAGAACTATGACGGATACCCACGAAGGCGGTTATTGGTATGAGAGGTCATATGAAAGCGACAGTGATGGCTCTATCGAATCTTTTGAGCCTAAACAACCCACCGAAGAGGAAAGAAGTGATCTGAAGAAGGGCGCCTGGATGGTCTTAAAAGCCCGCCTAGAGGTCAGCGGCGAGATTGAGTTTGCATTCGAGGATGTTGATGGACTGCCGAAGCTCAATCTATGTCACAGCCAAACGATGGACCGCAGACACATGTTTCGACTGCGGGTCCCGATACCAACTCTACCACAGGAAGGGGAAGAAAATGAAGGAGGAGCGGTGAAGCAGAAAGATCAATACGCTGCTCTGGATTTGATTGAGAAGTCTGCAGCTGATGATCCGGGAGCTAGGGTATCGCATGAGGATGACCCCTTCAACCCAAACAACGTCATCATCCACGTTTCATTTGCACACGCCCCAGTTCGTGTTCCATCCGGTATAAGGGTACGCCCTGCAAATTCCGCCTATGAGTTCTTTGATAGGCTTAAGATTGGGGTAGACCGAGATGCTCGCATCCGCCTCCAACTCACCTGTGTCCGTAAACCGGGCCTACTTTACTCCCTGAAACACTTCTCATCGTATGCTGCAACGGCGCAAAACGCGCCGCCTGTGAAGGAGTACTACTCATCCCACAAACAGTTTCGGGTAGTTTGGAGTACCGCTGCGACCCTCGACTACGAGGCCCTGAAGGATGCCTGGTCTGGAGTCACTCTTCGTGATCTTCCAGGGAAATATATTCCATTGCGTAAAGACTGCGGTCTATATCGCATAGTTCTAGGCCACCCCGCGAAGCCTGTTCAACACCAACAACTCGGATTGCTCAAGCTGCAAGAGGGCGATATGTTCCGTATCATTTGGCCGTCTGTGAGCGCTAGGATGCGAGGCAAAAGGTTGAAAGGTGATGTAAAAGGCAGAATATCCAAGCTTGACGAGGAAATGATCCATAAGTCGTATTCGTCCGAAGTATTTCTGGCAATTTCGGTACATATCCCCCAGCACCTCGAAGACTCTTTCAAAAGCTGCCCCAGTTTCGACATCGAGCCATCGTTCGACAAATCGCAGCTCAAGCGTCAGAAAGCAACTGCTAAAGTTGTCCATCATCTCCAACGTTACCCTGGAGACCCCGCAAAACCACAACAGGGTCTCGTGGAAACCATCTTGTTTGGGACTGAGACCAAGTCCATGAATAGGAGTCCCCACGTCCGGGCTGCCCAGCTTCGCTGCCTTAAAGATGGGGGGCTTAACCAAAAGCAGATCGAGGCCTCTATCTCCGCGCTGGGTCGAATTTTCACTATAATTCAGGGCCCTCCCGGAACTGGGAAGTCGAGAGCTGCCATCCAGACGCTCGCAGCGCATTTCTTGGGGAATTCCGGGCTGGAACATCCCGGTGCTGTTCTGTGCGGTGCCCCTTCAAACGTCGCCACTGATAACCTCTTACAGCAATGGGCAGTGTTGGCCTCCGGAGATGACAACCTCAGGCGGTTGAATTTTGTGAGATTCACGTCCAACCACCTCTTACACCTCGAGCTACGTAGGAGGAAGCGGAGGGCAAAGAATAAAATTAAAACACAAGGGGAGGGGTCGTCCGCGCAATCAACTTGCGTGTTGGAGGAAGGGAAACCATGGACCCGTGTGTATAATATAGATTGCGGTGGCAATAGCAGCCATGAAGTTCGCCCTGCAGAGCCCGACGATATTTCGGACCGCCGTACTGAAGTACTCAAGGAAATAGAGAGAACATGGGTCAAAGGCTCGGTTTGCACGAAAGAGCAGTTATATATGATCAAGTACGGTGCCGTCCACGCAATTGCAGCGATGAGTGAGGTTCGCACGGCAGGAGGCGAACGCGTTCAGAAGGAACTAGAGGAAGGAACGCTCCATGTCGAGAACAGTTGCTTGCCGGAACTCTTCGGGTCTTCGTCTGAGCTTAAAGAGGCCGAATATTATACCGATTTGTTCGATAGAATTAAGCATAGATACTTCACTCAAGTCGCTAGGGTGAGCGATAAACAGCCTCGTGATGAGGGCGGCGAGGACGGCGAGGACGACGACAGCGATACTGAGAAAGTGCTCGGAATAACAGACATCGGGTACCCTTATGAATTTTCGTTAGCTGCGAAGATGTATGACGCGGATCCGAGCTGGCTGGACCAGGTTATGGACTATATCTCAGGAGATATGACGGGGGACGAGATAAGGATTTTCCATACCATCAGAGACAATCTCAGATGTAAAGTGATGAAGGAAGTTGATTTGGTCTTTGGGACCTGTTTTGGCCTAGGTGATAGATCGATCCGGAAAGCCAGCCCAAAACTGGCTATTGTGGACGAAGCTGGCCAGTGCTCCGAAATCGAGACGCTTATCCCGATAGTCGTTCCCAGCATCCAGCAGGTGATTCTCTACGGCGACCACCAGCAACTACCACCCATCAATGTTTTCAATAACAAAATTTTCACACAATCCCTCCTGGAAAGACTAGCGATGCTCAGAACAGCGCAGACACCGGGTGCTGACTTCCATACGTTGGAGGAGAATTACCGCTCCGTGCCTGGCATCGTAGAGTTTTTTTCTAAGCATTGGTACAACAACTGCCTCCAGTCAAAAGCGTCTCTGGAACCAATAGAAGGCTTGTCCAAGTTATGCAAAAGTCACCCGATAGCCTGGCTGTCAACGACTGGCAATGAGGAGGATTCAGAGACAGGGAGCAAGCTTAATCGCCACAATGCCGCTGCGGTCCTTAAGCTTGTCAAATTTATGGTCGGCAAAGGTCTCCGCATTAGCCGCGTCGCCGTCATCGCCATGTATAGCGGCCAGGTCGCATTAATACAAGGCATGCTGTTCCAGGAAGACTTGGGTGAAATTAGAGTCGGAACCGTAGACTCTTTTCAGGGAAGCGAAAGAGATGTTATCATCCTTGACCTCGTACGCGCTAACAGCCTGGTAAAACACGATGTAGGTTTTCTAAGGGAAACCCGCCGGATCAACGTTGCCGTCTCCCGAGCGAGGCTCCAATTGATCGTCATCGGGAACAAACAGTTCTATTCATCCTCACCGATATTCAACTTCAACAAAGATCGGATCGATTCCCTCTATGATCTCCGTAGATTCCCTAGTATATAAAATTCCGCGAGAAAGTTGATTTTTCACCTCTTTTTTGCTATTTCCTTTCCCCCCCTCTTTTTCATGAGCTCTTCAGGAATAAATATACACAATTCCTCGGACTGCTTATCTCATTTACCTAGTCTCGCACTCAATTAGGTAGTTGCAATAATAATGTACTTTTGTTCATTACTTGTTTCCCGCATCGTGAGAAGGTCTGTTTTTGGCTCGCGAGAGAAACAAGAAGCCGTAATTTAATAATTTAATAATTTTTTTTTTTTACTGAATAAAAAGGCCCCTTCTACTTGACCCATTGCACTACTCAAGTCGGTATTTAAGTAGTAAAGCCGTTAAATAATCGAATGAATGAAACAGGATTTTCCAGATATATCTGGAAAGAATAGGAAATCTGCGAGCGTTCACTGGAGTTGCTCACGAATTTCGACAACAGATTTGTGAGTGCAGCGCAGAACGAACAAAATGAAATGTTCGTAAAATGTGTAGTGGGAAGGGCGTCAAGCAGTGTTCCGTATCATATCGTATGATACCATGATAACTTAGAAAATTTTGATATTTGAGTAAGTCTGGAAAAACTACCAAACACTTTCCTTTAGCTCTGGTGGATCCGATTTCAAACTTTGAGGTTTTCTCAAACTTTCTTCTGCACAGATTGGTATTGGGAGTATGCTAGCTTCAAGCTGGGAGGCATTAAATATATCGAGAAAGGCTTGACGTAAAATGTTGGAAGTTTTGCGTTGATCTGAACCATTTGCTCCTTCGTTAGCCTCAGCCAGTCTTTTACCGAGACTGAGGCTCAGTCTCGTGACCAGACAATTCTTTTGATTCGGAGCTTGGACCTCGACCTGATTGACTCATTATTTTTTAAAAAAATGCAATGACTACAGATGTGTGTAGGCCCGCCGCGCCGGCTTCCTAGAGCTGTTGAGTATCTCGTACCCGTTACGTACTTGTAGGAAAATTTTCCTTATATTCTTTTTTAAAACAAGGCGACCACGGTCTGCTGGAATTTTGGCTCCCTATCATTTGCATATGGTATTCAAAAGTACTGAAATATTGGGCTACAAGTGCGGCATCGCATATATATAGTGAAATATTGATTACACGGAACGCAATGACTGCTAATTGCGAATGTAGTTAGACTATATATTCCGCTGCCACAAGAGTTTTGATACAGCTAAACGCCTAGATGTACATCAGGGCTAGTTACGTGGGCATGATATGTGGACGGGGACGACTTCCAACCGGATGAGAGAATCCTTCCATCGAACCTAATACCGAACACTCGACCTTTTCGGTATTATAGAGAAGGGATTGATACATATTTTAATTGTTTCAAGCTACCCTGTGCCGGTGTTAAAGCCTTGTAAGCTTAAGGCCCAAAGACGGCCTCAAGAATGAATCTAAAACCGTTTATTCCAGGAACTCGAACACGATAGTCCAATTCGATAGTAAAATGCTCGATTGACTTGATGTCAGAATACTTTGGTCTGAAGCTGGTGTAGGCTTCATGGAATAACAAAGATGTTATAAGTAAATTGACCTCGATTGGCGGCACTTTATGATCCTAGATATGTGGTTCAATCAAAATGTAATATCACAACTTGTAGAGACACACCTGGTTGCCTACTGTGCTAATCCTGTACAAGGGGCCGGTATCTTCCTGCGTCCGAGGTGGTATCGGTGTAGGTGAAGTAGACGAGCTCGAGCCAAGAAAGTACCAGCTGACTACAGTAGCGACTAACACGTGCAACCAGAGTTTCAGTACCAGATTTTTTACAGTTCGATAGGTAGATACGGGGATCCATTTGATGTTATAGAATATAACATCAAACGCCGTCAATAGAAGATGTCCCTCCTCGATATCCTCAAGCCAAAGCGCCGCATAAGCATCCCGTCGCCCTACACATAGTAATATGAAGTGTCCAAAAGCTTCAAAAATATCCCATTCCATTAGGTTCCCTTTCCTTAATGAAGCCCAATACTGTGACCTTCGATATACGGGACACCATTTATATCTGCTTCGATCATCGTAACGAATGATAATACCATCTTCGAGCTTTAACCTAGGACAGGCGACACGGCGACTTCCTAGGATCATTGATGGAATCTGGTCGATCTCATCCGCCATTACGAGATCTTCTGTGGCTGGATTATATAGCGCTGCGACATACTTGCTGAAATATTCTGTGCCTTTATGCCAGGTCTTGAAAACTGTTCGACAGGGGTCTTCCGAAGGGGTTGCATACTGCACAGTGTAGATTTGGCCGTAGAAGTTGGGGAAGTGATCCCCATTCATGAAGGGCTCACAAAGGGCCAAATCATACCAGCCAGCTTGGTGAGTAACGTGGAGTTGGAATTGTTTTATATTGGGGGTTTCCGCCGAACTCTGGTACTTTGCCATTGTGATAGAAGACGGGTCTTCAGATGCTTACTTAGCTCGTGTAAAATGATGTCCTAGACTTGGATTTGACTGTTTTGTGGGTGGTTTAGAGATGAAAGTGGATACGTACTAACTACGCTTCGGACCCGGGTTTCACAATTCTTTTAACACCCCCGAATGGGGTGATCTACAACCTTATCTCTGGGTTTGACATGAAAATGATCTTCAGGACCTGTTGCCTATTTTTGGTAAATGTACGGATTTCTAGATCTTGCTCCTAGACTAGAGATCTAATTTTGCCAAGAAAATGGCTCTTCTCATGGGCAAAGTTAGTGCATTGCATTGTTACTTTGCGACGATCGAGATCGACTCACCACTATCACCTACCGGAATATGAAGGCGGGGGATTCGAATATTGCCACCCTATAAGATCTCTGTTCCCTTTATTTCTCGAGAAGAACTTGAACTCTATGAAGTGTTACTATAGGTGAGTAGATGTTTCAGGACCTCGGCATGGATTCAAAAGGTTGGCAGTAACTGCCGGTGCTATAAAACACGAGCTTATAAATAGGAATAGTTAGGCTACAAAGAGAGTCGTTTAATCATAGGGTTAAGGTATGAGACAGTGGTAATAAATGGGGTCTCATGAGCCAGTAGGTGGACTACCAGTATTCACGACCACATGAAAAAAATCTCACACATGAAAAAAACACATACAAATTGTAACGCCGGGCAGTCTATCTACTTGCCCGAGAAGGCACTACGCGAGCTATGGTTAGTATGGTGAGATTAGAGTGCTTTGGGTACTTATCTATGAGTACATAGGTTGTCAGATGCCGAGTTCTTTCGTCTTCTGTCATGGTTACCATCTATATATGTATAGGCTAATAGGGGTTGAGATTAGTCTCGTAATATACGACGCTTCGGCAACGGTTGAGATGCGAGGCAGCTCAAAGAGGCGGACTGTTAAGGCCGCCACCGCTCGGGCCTTGCTGGCTCTTGAGTGGGGCCTGGCAGATCCCGTGAGATCACGTGTTAGGACGTGCCGTCGCATGACACAAATCAACATGCGAACCTCACAAAAAAAAAGGAAACCATACAATTATGAATAAATTTATTGAAAATAACATTATTATATAGTTAACTAGTTAGTAAACATTTGAAATATTTACATTTTTTATTTTTAAAGGATTTTATCACTGGAATTTCGATTTTATATAACTTTTTATTGAAGTTTATCAAATTACATACAAATTTGGTGTGTTTTTCATGAGTGTGGATTAATTACGTGTTAGTGAATACTATGAGGGAGAATGGATGCGCCAGCGACAGCACTAGGAGGGGGAGGAGGGCCAAAGGGATCACCACAATAGAAGGGGAGATATATTAGAAGGAAGACAATAATAAGGAGGTTAATGATTGATTGATTGGTTAATAGTAGTGTTCTCTAGTTCCGACCTTCTATCTAGATTCGGTATTTACACCACCACCAACCCAGCACCACCACGAGGAGGAAGAGGGCCAGCACCACCATCACCACGACCACGACCACGACCACGACCACGACCACGACCACGAGGAGGAAGAGGGCCAGGGTGACCACCGGCATCGGCATCGGCATCGGCATCGGCATCGGCACGAGCATGAGCACCAACAAAAGCAGGAAGAGGGCCAGGGGGACCACCAGCGCCAGCACGGGGAGGGGAAGGGCCAAAGAAAGCGGCAGTCTGATATTTTAAGGGCGTGTATTAGTATAGGCCAACATTACTCATTGTGAATTGGAGACTAGTAAGACACACCTTCCCCTTATCTTGGATAAGGTTCCATTCTTCCGAATAATTGATCTGCTGGAAAACTAGCCTGATTAAGATGATGGATATTGTTGGTAGAGAGAGAAACACTACCACTCCATTGTTCCAAACCCATTTGAAGTCATCTAGGGGGTTGGCCGGGGGAGTTGAGAGAGGAGATGGCGAGACTGCTGTCTGGGTAGCCTGGGAAGTCTGGGTTTCTGTCTGCCAAGTTGGCTCCGTATGAAGTGGGAAAATCCCTAGCGCACTAGTGTGCGCAAGACAGGGTTGAGTGACAGTGACGGTGACGGTGGCAGTGGTGACGGTATTTGGCGGGGGAGGGCTAACAACCGGCGTGCTGGTGGTTGACCTTGCGGCACCAGTGCCCCAAAGAGTTGCGGCCAAGGCTAGGGCGCCTATGAAGGCGTCCAAAAATGATATTATTCGCTTTCGAACATCGATTCGTCGTTGTATCGTAAGACTGTTCGATTTACCACTCACACAGTTCTTGAGGAGTGCCTCGACAACGAGGATGAAGAGTATGGTACCAATCAGGAAGCAGATTCCTGCTACTTCTAGCCGATGCATCTCGGGCTATCTATTGCAAAACACGTCTGTCAACTTATTTATAACCCCGAAGTTTGTCTGGTGACTATTGATATCATAGCCAAGTGTCGTTTTCCAGGGACTTTGACTTACTCGAATATTCTGGCCAGGGACGGCAGGCGGAAACAGAGAGGATAAAAGAGGAGCCCAGGGCTCGCTCCCTAGAGTTTAAAGGCCATGTTAAAGGGCAAGCTACAAAGTGCGTATACGAGATTATAAGCGGACTTACTTGTGGCTGGTTACCAGAGCGCGAGCCGTTGCAACGGCGCTACAACCAAAGTTAGTAAAACCACAATCGAAGTAGTAGAGGTAAAAGTCTCGAGAGATGAAAGTGGGATGAACGTACTCTGGAGTGCGATGATGATATATGATGCAGACGATGGAGACGATGGAGAGAATGGAGAGGAC